>JBBBDQ010000122.1:507500-835000 GCA_037127315.1 Ascarosepion bandense | reverse complement strand
GGCGATACTGCTTCGAGAATAGAGGAGCTTAAAGGAGTGAAATTGCATAAGAGTTTAGCAAGGAACTGGACAATAAAAGAACAGAGTTCAAGAAGACAAAATCTAATTTGAGATGTTGGATTTAGATATTTTTAATTTTTATTTGATAACGATGGTAGAAATCGGAAGAAAATTCCAGAGGCAAAAGGTTCGAGAAACAAATCTCTTCGAATAGAACTGACGGTTTTATCGAGTTAGTTCAACAGTAAAACGGTGAGCCCTAGTTGCCAATATAGTAGAACGCATAAACCTACATAGTTGAGGCCTAAAAAAACTCCTTAGAAGAATTACTATTAAATAATTGAAGACACGACACAGGGAAGTCACGTTCAGTCAGTTAAGTGCCATACGTGATACACGCTTGGGCGATCATGTCTCGAAAGAGACATGACTGACTAGGGCTGAAGATTATCCCGCAGTAGATTGCCATTGCTTTCTGCGGTAGACTGGTTGCCGACCAAGGCTATAGAAACCAATCTGTCCTGCTATTTAACCCATAACTGGAAGGAAGAGACGGATTAATACCTTTCCTAAGGGTATTTGCGCGTAAGTGAATACAATGGATTCATCTGGAATTCGAACTTGGCTAACCGGTTTCTCGCTCTGAGCCGATATCCACTGTATCACAACGCACATCTCACGTTACGTTGTGACTGAAGTTGAGAGACATAAAGGATAAACTACATTACAGACCATTTTTTGAATTTTGTCAAGAATCTCGATATATATATATACAAAGTGTCCATGAAGTCTCTTTGCAATTTGTACAATTTATTCCAGAAGCAAAGGAACAGAAAATATTGAATTTTTAAAAATAATTTAAAAGATCTCTATATAAATATAATGGTCTATATAATGGTTATATGAGAACCATTAACTGTGGGAAGCACATGGAAACGATACTCGATTGATATTTTCTTCAGAAGATTTTAACCTTCCACTCCTCCCGTCATCCAACATTTTCCCTGTCTCCACAAATGGCATGTGTCATGCACGAACTGACGGACGTGATGGGGAATCTCTTTCATACTTAGTTTTGTAGTTTCGTTGAGTCTGCGTATCTGTTTTCAGTAAACCATGAGACACATTGTGATTTTTCTTGAAGATTCTGTCAGTTACGTGCAATACTTGATACACACTTGGGCGATCATGTCTCGAAAGGGACATGACTGACTGGGCAGAAGATTATCCCGCAGTAGGTTGCCATTGATTTCTGCGGTAGGCTGGTTGCCGACCAAGGCTATAGAAACCAATCTGTTCTGTTATGTAACCGATAACTGGAAGGAATAGACGGATTAATACCTTTCCCACGGGTATTTGCGCGTAAGTGAATGCAATGAATTTGGCTGGAATTCGAACTCGGCTCCCCGATTTCTCGTTCGGAGCCGATATCCAATGCACCACAACGCACACCCATCTTGTGCTTTGTGGTACATTGGATATCGGCCACTAATCTTGAAGATTAGTCATTCTTTAAAGGTTGATTTAACAGTATCTCGTTCGTCGAACAAGATACCTGAAATACACAAATGCAATGTAAATAAAAACTGTGATAGCTCCCGAGTACATAAAATAAATTTGATTAAGATATCCCATCAGCTGCCTTTATATTTTTTTTAAAACTGTAAAGAAACTTTATAGGCTCCCTGTATATATTAGGAGCAACAGACCAAAAATGACGACAGTATTCAATAAATGGTAGATCTATAAATGTGAAAAGGGAATTCTGCCGAGACGAATCGTCTAACCCGACACAGCGAACCAATTATCTTCACAGTAGAGCTGGTAATTGATTCAATATAACCGCAAAGCACCATATGATATTAGTGGAAAATAAGGTAAAGAAGGGAAAACGTGTTGCTCTCTTGGAGCTAAGTTCATGGTAGACAAAAGAGTTTTTCTGTGGCGATTAAATAAAGCAATGTTGTGTTTTTAGAGACGTTAAAATGAAAAAGCCATTCCTTGTGACAGTTAACTATTGATTAAAGGTCTTCTCAAGAACACTTGCCATTACTACTTCATCAAGCAAACCTTATACTAAGAACGGCTTAAATAGTTGTGTTCTCTAGATAAATACCTATTTGCGAAATTAAGACATCGAGTAGATTGTTGATAAATTTTAAAAACAGCATAGTTTTGAGAAAAGAATCCAAGTGTGTGTAACACTGTAAGTGTTCCTTATGCACCCACGTTAAAATAGTATCGACGGACTCTGGATTCGAACCCTGAAATAGATGGTTGAAGAATGTCTCGATGTGTGAATATTTCTTTCTTTGTATTGGGAAGAGCTAGGAAAGAGAAACAGAGAAGAATAAGCGCCGTAAGTAGCTGGCACAGAGAGAGAGAGAGAGAGAGAAAGAGAGAGAGAGAGAGAGAGGCGAAACACAAGGCCCTCACACAATGATATTGATTTATATAACAGTAATCGAAAACAGACCAGATGAGGGATTCACCTTGCCAAGGGGGGAGAACTCTTTTTCTTTCTTGTTGATTTTTCTTTTCTCTCCATTTTTCGTCAGAGAAGAGATAAAGGCCGACCGAGGTTAAATTATCGACCGTTCTTCTAAAAGGACCACCCACGCGACGAGAAGAATTATAATTAACGCTGGCATGTGAATGTCGAAAATCAACAACCTTTGTCTCCAAGGCATCAGGTCGGTCGGCAGATATCAGCAAGTAATCGTAACAGGTAATTAAAGCAAGTTACTCGAAACTGTCATTAGGCTTTTGGGGAAAAATACCCCGATTCTCAATCAAATCACGCGCCATATCGAAGGATCTTTAACAAAAAGGCACACGGATTTGAAAAGCAAAAGAAGACTCGCTTGAGACGCAGTAGAGAGAGGGGTTCGGCACAGACTGTTAAGACGCGAAAACTCTCTCCCTTTGATAAAAGGCACGTCTATAGCTGCTACGCAATGAAAGAAAGACAGGTGACTGTCTTACTTCTAACGATGACTACATATACTAGCAGGCAGTAATTTGTGTACTTTGAGCAAAAGTTGTATTGTCTTATTTTTATTATTTTTTTATCAATTCTGTTTTTCATCTCTTTTGCTGTATAAAGAGTTACTAATATAATCATTAATTTACATAGCCGGACTTTTGCTTTTTTTGTTCTTATCTGTTGTCCTCTATTCGTAAATTGTACATCCACCTCGCCTCTTCATTTGCAGTTGCCGCCGAGTACGACACAAGATGACCGTCTTCCGAGTCCTTCATTTACTCTGAAATTAAAAATCACAACGTGGCAAAGAGATTGTGGGATTAGACAGATCACCAACACTTTTGATTTCACAAAGACAAAACGGCAGGCGACTGGAGGCAACCTCAGGGACAGTTAACTTAAGGCAAGTTAACGTTAGCAACACACACTTATACGCAAGACAGAGACTTTGGGGCGTGCTGGAGCGGTCACAAAGTTCTCTGCATTAATATAAAATAGACTAGACATGTACCCGTTTAACACGAGCTTTATGTACATTTTTTTAAGAACTAATGAAATAGGCCAAATATTCAAGGAGATATACCGTAGACTTTGAACGTGTGGAGAAATTCAACACGCCAAAACCTATTGAAGACCTCAGCCTGATCTTCGCCATTCATATCTCCAGCTTATAGAAAAATTGAGTGACAGTTCTTAATACATTAGCGGAAGACATATAGTTGATCCGAAAGAAAATTAAGTGAAATAAGATTTCTAATCAATTCGGCGTTGATTACAGCCTTTAACAATTTTTAGAGAAAGCGGTAAATGATTAATAAGGCGATAATATGAGGTGTCAGATTATTTTCCAAAGTTCATGAAAACAGGAACTCTAGAGGAAGATTGCCAACAAGTTGGACAGTCCGAAGTAGCCAAATATTTATTGTAAAGTTTCGAGAAAAGTTGAGTTAGTTGAGAAGCACATTTCTTTAGAAAAACTGCAGGGATAATGTGGAATCCACGTGCCATGTGGAAATCTAGTTTAGAAATCAAAGCAGAAATCATTGAAGGATTTACTTGCAAATCTGTAGATAATTTCTACTTATGGGGAGAGGCAGAAATATTCCGGGTAAGTATAGAAAAAGTTTGAAAGGTAATTCCCGGGCAAAGCATTCTGCTTTATTTGCAATATGTGTAAAAACTTTACATTGATTGAAAAGAGAGCTTCTGGGTAGTCTCCACAACCTGGAAAAGGCTATATGTTATCTCATTATATCACGGAATAAAGTCTTCGTTTCTTAAAGGACATATTTCAGAGGAGGAAAAGAGCTGTTTGTAATAACTGAACCTGTCGCCCTGGTATGGATGGAACAATTGTTTTCTTTTGGTTGTACTGACTGAACAGGCATGCGAGACTCAAGAAGATTGTGAATTCATTTAAACTTTCCATGATGCTAAGAAATCATCGACGCCGACTTTGAACCACATAGAGACCTCAGGTGCGTTTTCATTAAAATAATTATTAAAAATATCTATATAGGGCTAAATAATTCCTGCTATGATACAATGTTAGTGCGTTGATTTTAGTAAGGAATTAAGAAATTGGTATTTTAAAGTCAGGATGCCAGTGAGTTAGTTTCATTAGAGTGATAAAGCCACTTGATAGGATGGGCTCAGAAATCGCCGAAGACAAAGATATTTGCAGACGAGTGTAGAAAGAGAGACAGTTTTATAGTGACAGACATTCTTTCAACAATGCAACAATCGTGAGAGGAAGAGGAAGCGGAACGATAAATAAAGAAGAGATTACTAATTGGGTTTTTTTTTTCTCCTGAAAGACTGAAGTAAATATAAAAACAATGCTGAGACTCCAAAAACCGTTTGCTTTTCAGTAGGGGAGATAATCACGAACATAGACATGAAAGCCACGCATGTGAATGTTATATCTAAACTTATTTATAAATAGAACTTTGTCCGTGTGTGTGTCTGTGTGTGTGTCCGTTACCTATAGACTCCGAAAGGGCTGAACCTATTTTCTTGAAAATTTACACAGTTGTACTATAAGCGTCTGGGAGTGTTATTAGATAAGTTTGTGTCGAGTAGCCTCCGATAAATATCGAAAATCGAGAATCGAAAAAATCGTGTTATAGAATGAGTGGTTCGATTTTAATCAAATTTGATGTACTCATAGACAAAGACATAAGAAACGATATTCAGAGGTTTCAAGGTTGCAGTTCTTACAGTAGTGTAGAAAATCGATAATATATATATATATATATATATATGAGCTTTCATTACACCCGAGCAACACCGAGCTATACGGCTAGTTACTTATATATAAACACTAAAGTACTTATTAAATATAAGATCAGCCTAAAACGTGAACTTGCTTGATAATGAAAAAAGTTTAAAACCAAGTTAGCGTATTCAAATGATCTTTCTAATTTTGATATTTAAAAGTTCTGTATGTGAAATGTTTATTATTGATATTTTCTTAAAATGTGTATCGAAGAACTTTTTAGTACACTTTACTGGTCTAATTTGACTAATAACTGTTTAATGATTATATATATATATTTATATATTATCATATGCAGACAGATCTGTAGCTCATCAGTACGGTTAGACATCCGATTACTTTTACCCAGGATTGAAACCCAACCGAATTCGTGTAAGTCGGCGATTCTACCTGAGATATTGGCGCTCGCTAGAAGGAGGTAGACTTTTACGGTATTATGTATTATACACCATTAGTTAGAGTGCTGTAATTGATTACTGAATGATCGATATATATATATATATATATAATCCATTTTGTAAATAAGTTTACTTATTTACCGTTTTAATATATGCCTTTAAACTTACACAAAGAATAGTTTAGACAAACACAAATCTAGAAACGGTCCACAACAATAACCGTGGTAAATAAGTAGCTTAAAACTACAAGAAAACAGATATATAATGTGTGCGATGGATAAACTCTCGACTATTTTACACAAAAATAAAGATAAAATTGATATCTCATCTTAAGTTATGTTTACCAAAATTACACAAAAATATATTGAAATACTAAACAGTAAAAATTTATAAATTCAAACTACATTTTATTCAATAAAATTGCCTTTGTCTTCAACTTCGGAATCTACTGTAACTCTTCCGGCCGGTCCCGTTAAGTGTTCCACACATTATAATCAAGGGATTACAATCTGGGGAGTTATGTCGCCAAATGTAAGAGGTGATATGGTCGAAGAAATTGACCATTGAGTCTAATGATCATTACCTACGTAATCATAATTAGTCTCATCCGAATCTTTCATAATGCTCTGCACTGTCTTTAGACTGACACCCAAATACTCAAAAATGTTCGTATCAGAGCATCCAGTACGAATGCTAAATAATACACCATGTCATTTCCAAATTGCTTCATAGTACATATTTTTACACAGACAGTGCCCAATTGATCCTACTATATTGTGCAGGATGTGCATTTTGGTGCAGTGGATATCGGCTGGGAGTGAGAAATCATGAAGCCGAGTTCGAATTCTTGTTGAATTCGTTCCATTCACTTATGCTCAAATACGCTTGAGAAAGGGACTAATCCGTTTCTTCCCTCCAGTTAGAGGTTAAATAACAAGACAAGACTGTGTTCTATAGCTTTGGATGGTAACCAAGCTACCGCAGAAAATAATGGCAACCTACAGCGGAATAATCTTCTGCCCAGTCATTCATCTCTCTTTCGAGACATGATCGGCCAAGTGTGTATCACGTGTGGCACTAAACTGACTGATACTGGGCAGTCGAAAATTTAAAAAGAATTTACGCACATGCTCGAAATAAACAATATAAAACTGCGACAATTTAAACAATGCACCCTGTGTGTATATATATATATGTAGTCATCCGCAGACAGATCTGTTTCGCTGTATTGCAGCTCATCAGTATGCTTACACATCCAATTGTTTTTTACCCAGGATTGAAACCCGACCAAACTGGCATCAGTCGGCAATTCTACCTCTGAACTATGGGCGCTATGTGTGTATATATATATATATAAAACGGTGTTATCGTTTATATATATATATATATATATATATATATATATTCAAAACATATATTGTTAAATATAAGAAACAATGAATTTCAGGTGAAAATAAAGACAAAAATTCTCCAACATTTGGATATTTTTTATTATGTTGGTTCTAAGATTTAGGCTCACATGAGCCATCTTCAGAAAGGTTACAGGAACACCAACATAAAACTATCCGCCATTAAAGATGATTTACCTTTTATTGACATAAAAGTTTGCTAAGTAACGATAACAGTTAAAAATAGCAAACGCAGTTCGCCAATTTGTAATGCGGTTCTATAAAAAAATATCCAAATGTTGGAAAATTTCTATATTCACCTGAAATGAAAGCAAAAATACAACGTTTAGAACGGCTCATCATTAAACACAATATATATTCATTGTCTCTGATATTAAAAAATATATGTTTAGAAAATTATCTGCTACGTTGGTACACTAATAAAATTATTTGCGAAGGAAATAATAAGTCAAAAGTATTAGAAAGAAATAAATCGATATTTTTTAATGTTTTATTGAAATTTCTGTTTGAGTTTCCATTTGTCCTCCATCATTAGCAATACGAAAGATAATACAATTTTGCAGTTCACGGGAAACCTTTGCCAACTGATTTACGGTAATTCCCGAAATTACATTAGTTATTTTAGCGTTCAAATCTTCTAATGAACTAGGTTAGGTTACATACACAATAGTTTTCACAGTTTACTTTTTCATCAGTTGAAGCCATGGATCAAATAGTGAAAGAAAGAAAATATTTTTTTACTTAACATTTTTTACAGAATATTTCTATCATAAATACAAATAAAGTTGTACTTTTTTAAAAGTGCACACGAATTTTATGTCAATATATATATTTTGATATTATATATATATATATATAATGCTTATCAGCACGTAGAGGATCGCAAAAATCTGATATCTGAAAACTTATCCTGTGACAAAAGTATTTTCGATTTAGTTCTAGACTTCCGAAGAATACTTACGCTGGGTGGTTAGCATGACTACAAACTAATCAAGTATTTATAGAAGGAAGGGAAATTATCTATTTTAACGCAAAATTAAGCACTGAAATATATTATGGCTCTGTGGACAGAAGTTAAACAAAATAGCGGTTCAACTTCTCTCCAGAGATACCAGGCAATTTAGAAATTTGATACAATCACATGTTGTTACATGTCGATGTACAAGAACAATATTTCACACACACACACAAACACACCCACACACAACAACACACACACATATATATATATGAATATAAATTAATACAAGTTGAATGCCGTTGATAAGAAAATAGAGCTATACTCAATATTAAAAATAAATATAGATTTTGCTTTATGAATGGTAGCGTAATTGTCAGTTTCATGCGCAATGCAATCATCATGTAATTATTAAAAACTGCTGACGGTTTCATGTTGCATGCTGCTTGGCTACCGGTGACAAAAAACGTATATTTATTTCATATATATATATATATATATATAATTATGAATTAAGTGTATATTGCTACACGGAAATTTCTATGTTTTGAGATAAATTCTCTTTAACAGGCAGTGTTGAATGTTGTTTGTAAAAATGATTTACATTTAAATTATTTTTGTATTTAAATTCAAATCATTTAAATATCTTTTTGTATTTAAATGTAAATAATTTTCACAACCAACATCCAACATTGTCTGATGAAAAGAATCTCGAAACAAAAATTTCCGTTTCGTAATATACAATTAATTCATAATTATATGATTATATAAAGCTCTATAACATTTGTTTATATTGAGCACTATTTATAATAAAATAAATGCCGGGGTACTCAAAATAGTATAACCTTGAATCCTCCTCACCTGGATTTTATATATATATATATATATATATATATATATATATGTGTGTGTGTGTGTGTGTGTGTGTGTGTGTGTGTATGAGGAGTCGTGCGTGAGTTTGTGTATTTATGAAAGTGACTGAAAAATAGTTTCATTAATTGTATTTTTTCTTGTAAGCAAAAAGTTTTCTTTCTTCATTTAATGAGAGAAACGCTGTTCAAATATTTATTGATTCGAGCGCTTTGTGTTAAACTCTTAGCTATCTTAATGGATTTTGGTTATGCTAACAAATGCTAAGTGCTACTCCAGACAGCATAAAATTTTGCAGAAAGTAAACACATTCTTCCATTTCAAATTCAGTCATGAGACCCCGTGCTGTGATCGACTGCTGAATCGAAGAGCTCCGTTCGAATTCCTGTCGTGTTCACTACATTCTCTTGCGCGCCACTATAACTGGGAAAGGTATGAATCCAACAATTCTATCCCAGCGATACGTAAGGAGCAGGATAAACTCGTTTCTGTTGCCTCTGTAGTGCCACCAGGACATTATGGGTTCTACTTCGTTAGGCAAATTAACATCAAAGGTAAAACTACCTTTGATGTTTGAATGATAATGACCTTCGAACTGCAACGGGAAATAATGGATTTCTCTGAATTAGTAAACTAATTCAAACTCTGGGAAATGGTATGTCACTTAAGACATCTTGATTTGGACCATTTACTATGTCAGTTTATACGACAAGAACAGTCATGATATTGTCACTGTACTTATTAATTTTATTAAAGTTTGTTTTCTTTTTTAACTTATATGTATTCCCATTTCTATAACTTTTTGAAACTGCTTGTACGTATCAAATTTATGTTCTTGAAGAGTAACTTATCTAGGTATTTCGGAAATTCTACTCTGGCTTAACTGGGTCCGTATTACGCCAATGACAGATAGATCTAGAAACAGTTGTCTCGGCAGGTCAGTGGCAATGTCCAGTATAGTAAAAATTGTAGGCCTAAAATAAAATAAAAGTACCGTGAAAGTTTTTTTCAAGGATATATATGTTAAAAGGTTATTGCTTCCCAAAAAGAGAACTATGTATGTATGTTTGCGCACGCGAATGCGTCAATACTGACAACCGATATAGTAGGAATCTCGAAAAGACTGCGGAGAAAGAAACGTTCGACAGCGAATAGAGAGTCAATGTAATTCCTTTCCAGCACTAGGCCATTTACCACCGTGAATTGCAGTGAAAATAATAAGGCTGAACCTGCAAAGGGTGGGATTCAATTAACCTGTGCGAAAACTGAAAACCTTTTAACTGAAACTTTAAAACGTTTCGATCAATTACATAAAAAGTGAAAGGAAGCAAATGAGAAGAAAACGTATGCTTAATATTAGGTAGCAAAATACAGCTGAGGTTTCTGGGATTTACAAAGCGAAGTTGCTATCTGTTAACCTCTATAGACAATCTCTCCTAACTTCCATCAGCATGGATAAGGCTAGTCTCCCGGAAGGCAAAACATTGCGCCTTCTCGCCTTAACTCTCTCAGCAGACATCAAGTAGAATAACTACATCGAATCAACAGTTCATTCTGCTGCTAGGAAGGTCGATTCACTGTGTAAGGACAGGAAGTCTTTCCCGTTTGAATCCATCCTGCACATATATGAATCTACCATCCGCCCGTGTATTGAAAACTGCTGTCACATCTGGTTGGGTGTCCGTGCTATTCACCTCGGGATTCTTGACAAAATCACACGGATGATCTTTAATGGGATCGAGCCCGATTTGGAAGTTCAGTTGCAGACATTTTCTCATAGGTATAATGTGGCTTCGCTCTGTCTCTTCTACAAATATTTTCACGGCGTCTGCTCTGACCAGATTAGCTCCCTGGTGCCCAATCTGCATGAATTTACAACTAGACTATCGGCTAGCCCCAACTCTTTTACAGTAAAACTAATCAAATATAACCGTAACTTTCACTTTACCAGTTCGTTTCTTGCACTTCACGCCTGTGGAATTCCCTTCCGTATACCTGCTTCCTTGAGAGCTGCAATCTCCAAGAATTTAAATTTAAGGTCAATTGCCATTTTCTACCTCTCTGAATCGCATCTTTTCCATCATGTTCTTTTGCTCATCCACTCTGTTCTCATGCAGCTCTCTTTACACCAGTGTTTCCATTCTTCCCGTACCCATTCTCTGACACTCCTTATAACTTATTTCTCTTTCAAATCACTCTGCTCTTATGTAACCTCCTGAGCACTGCTGGCTGTAAAACTGCCTTGCTTGGGGAGGGTGAAAGGTTTATAAAAAATATAAGGAATAAGGGTACGGAGAATCTAATACTCACAGGACGGATATAAGTAAAGAGAGACAGGGAAATGCAGTCTGAGGCATGGTTAGCAGAGTGATACCAAGAGAAAAATATTAAGAGCGACAAATGACACGGGCATGTGAACGACCATGAAACGTCTACGTCCTGAAGAGAGATGTCACATAACAAAGGACTATAAACCTAATCCCTCTTCTTTAAGTAGTTGCACTTTATTAATTCGTGTTTATGATTTTAATGGACATCACTACAAACAACGAATACCATTTTTCTTAGAAATAAATAAATAACTCTTTAGCATATAGAAGGAGCAGTTCTCTTACATAGGCCAAGGTTTTGTGTATAAATGAAACAACTGGCACCACGCCAGTGGGACGTATCCGCGACCTTTCAGAATTACCTTAAATATAATTTCGAAATAGATATGCCCAATGAAGAACTCTATCGGGACCTTACAGACATAATCTGCGAGAGGCAAGTGCAGTTCAGTGGCTATAACAAGAGAATGACACAGTCCCTTCTACACCAGCCTCTACTCTGGAATCCAGAGGAAGGAGAAAGATCAAGATTTAGACTATCAAGGAGCTTTGTCGATCAACTCATAGAATAATTCGGAATCAGAAAAATAAATCTGCTGAAAAAAGTGCTACAAGAAAGAGTCTAGAAATATTTGTTTAAGGGTGACCAGATAGATCTAGACTTATTTATAAATGTAACTTTGTCTGTGTGTGTGTGTGTGGGGGGGGGGGGGGGGTGTCCGTTACCTATAGACTTCGAAACGACTGAACCGATTTTCTTGAAAATTTACACAGTTGTACTATAAGCGTCTGCAAGTGTTCTTAGCTAGGTTTTGTGTCGAGGTACCCCCGGTAAATATCGAAAATCGATAATCGAAAAAATCGGGTTAAACAATGAGTGGTCCGATTTTAATCAAATTTGATACACTCATAGAAAAAGACATAAGAAACGATATTCAGAACTTTCAAGGTTGCAGTTCTTACAATAGTACAGAAAATCGATAATATATATATATATATATAAGGCCAAGATGTTTGTGTGTGTCTCTTTATCTGCCTTTATGTCTTGTTTTATTTTAGTTTTTGCTTCGGGTTTGGCGCTAAGTAAGTATAATTGTAATTCTTAGTCTCAGCCATGATACCATTTACTCAGAGGACTTATTTAGCCTTAAAAATTCAGTATACGACGAAAACGACTTATTTGATATCGATACCAGGAAATCAAAATTTGACTTACATACATTCATTTTCTTTCAGTCTACTGTTTCGCTTTAACTGGAAACAACTATTGCTGCCAAAGAGCCTGAGCTCCAGGACCATGGATTAGGTTTAAAGCTTTCATTACACCCGAGCAACACCAGGCTCTACTGCTAGTATTTAGATAGACAGAAAGACATGCATAAATGGGATAGATAGATAGATAGATAGATAGATAGATAGATAGATAGATAGATAGATAGATAGATAGTTCATAAATTTCGGTTACGAAATTCTGTAGAAATACTTACGGTATAATAAGATCTGACAAGTAAAATTTAAATATCAGGCCAGAGATAGGACAGGAACAGTGTGGGTTCGTCAAAAACACTGGAACAAGGAATGCTATATTTATGATTAGGATGCTCTCCTAATTGGCAATACAAATGAAGAAGAACAAATTATCATCTAACTAAAAAGTATTTAATGAAAATAAGACACATTACAACATCGCCCTCAATAAACTGGCTTGAAACAGGAGTTTCATCACATAGAACCAACAAAATTACCGGAACAAATAAACCTAGAAAGAGAAAGAGTCGAGTGCTATATTTCAACCCCGCTTTCTGTCAATGCTCCAATTATTAAATTAAAGTAATGAAATAATTTCAAAATGCAGTCATAAAAATAATTTTAAACTGTCTAACACATAAAATCTTAAAATTATCCTATTCCGACACACTTACCAGTTCTTTTATAACTTATGGGGATCATTCGTTAGAGGATTTTAAGGATCGAAGAAGTGAGGCTATAGATCTACCATGCAATGGGTTGACATGCCAATATAAGTACGAAACGACTTTATATTATTGATGTACAAAGTTAAAATGTCCTGTCTTGAACTGCGTGATTGTAAATGGTTTTTCTGTAATGACTTCAATATAAATATTTCACGTGTATAATGATGCACCTAACTGTGAGGTTAGATATGTTTTTCGTGTATACGGGTGCACATATTTATATATATATATATATATATGCGTGTGTGTGTGTGTGTGTGTGTGTGTGTGTGTGTGTGTGCTTGGATCCACTCCTAATATATATATATATATATATATATATATATATATATATATATGTGTGTGTGTGTGTGTGTGTGTGTGTGTGTGTGTGTGTGTGTGTGTGTGCTTGGATCCACTCCTCATAAATTTGCGAATGTGTGAACACAATAATCATAGGCGGATATAAATAGATAAATGTATGTATGAAGAATATATTTGTATGTACACACACACACACACACACACACGCATATATGGGTGCGGGAGCATCTATGAGTACATATATACTTATGGATATGAGGATCTGTGTAAGTATGAAAATATATGCGTAATCTGTGAGTATGTGTGAGAATTGTTAGCATACTTACATATATACAACACTGTTTATACGTGTGGAAATCGTATCTTTATAAAAAATATATATACATGTATACATATATATACATGTGAGTATAAAAAATGCCAGATTCCTATGTGGGCATGAATAGATGTAAGTCTATAGGTGTGTATAAGTATAAACACAGTCGCATTTGTATGTACATATGTGGATGTGTGCGCATGTGTGTATGTGGATATAAGTTAGTGTACATGGGTGTGTTAATTTGTGTGGTTACACATACATACGTATGGATGGAATTGGGAGTAGGCGTTTTAATGACTTGGTGGTCAACAACTTCGCGACTAGTCTGGATACCCACAACTGAGCTGACACCAATGTCTCTGTCCTTAAGATTTTTACTTATTTTTCTCTTCAGTTAAAAGATTTATTCCGGTAAAAATTCTTGTATCAAATGGAATGAATATTGTGTGGTCTGATGAAATGAGCTAGTTTAGCTTATTGAAATAAATTATAATTTATAACCAATTTAGATGACGTGTTGAGCTTTCCTTTATCTAATATATATATATATATATATATATATATATATATATATATATATATATATAAGGTAGCACACTTGGTATACAATCCAGGTAAATTCCGATAGAGAAGAAATCAAGAGAACTCATTGTTGAATACATTCATTTACTTTAACAGAGTAATATAATTTATCAAATATTTTAGATTATTACAATGGGTAATACATATTGCACTGAGTCCTGATTTTATTATTGCGGCTCGATAACATCAGGACGCGGTGAATTAATTATTACCCATCTAAAATCTATTATGAATAATATATATATATATATATATATATATATTGTTAAATATAACAGACAAAAATGTCTTTTATGTTTAATCATGATTTAGTCGATAACAAAATAATACTCACATATACACACAGTAAAAAGAACCTTCAAATATTGAAGGAGGCCATCAACATTAAATCAAGTTAACCCACACTCAATGAAATCACATTTCAATCTTGTCACAAAATTTAGACATATGGTTTTGTTGTTAACATTTTGGCCTCTCACTTGGTGTGACGTCATATAACCGCATTACAAATTTACAATCTGCGTTTCGTATTTGGTGATTGTTATCGTTTCATAGCAAGGTTTTATGCCAGCACAAGATGATATCAACTTTGACGGTGGATGTCTTTATGTTAACGTCCCTGTAAGCTTTTTGAAGATGGATCATATGAGCCGAAAGCTTAGAACCAGCATAATCAAAAATATCCAAATGTTGGACAATTTTTGTCTTTGTTTTCACCTGAAGTTAAAGCCAAAATACGATGCTTAGAACGGCTTTTGATTAAACATAACAGATATGCACCTGAGTGAAAGCATCAATTTCAACTGGAATTCAAACTTGGTATTCCGATTTCTCGTTCCGAGCCGATATCCACTGCAACACAACGCACATCTTATATATATATATATATATATATATATATGTGTGTGTGTGTGTGTGTGTGTGTGTGTGTGTGTGTGTGTGTGTGCCTATTTTTAATAAAATCCGGTCGTACTTCAGCGTTATCTTTCGTACATTATAATTAGAAGTTGTAGGAAATGCGCTGCAAATTTGACAATAGATTTTATTATCCATTTCTCGATGTTCCAAAGTGTTTAAATCTTATTCCGTGATCATCTTTAGAATTGTATGTTGTAGTAACACAAAATAACCAAAAAACTGTGTTGCTAAAATTAGTGCAAATTTTCTTGCTTTGAATATAAATTACAAACAAAAGTATTTGAGAGTACTTACAGATTGGCAACAAAGAGAAATGAATAATAATATCCACTGTAAACGTTGCCGCGCAATTTTTACATTTTTCAGTTATAATACGCGGGAAGATTATCCGTTAATACGAACGGATTTGTATTTAAAAGAAACATAATGTTTTAAATTTCTTTAATTTGACTTGCCTCAAAGAAAATTTGTTGCCTACCTATACAAATATATATATATATATATATATATATATATATATATATATATATATATATTTGTATAGATAGGAAACAAATGTTCTTTATATATATATATATAGTACTATTATTTAGGATAGTGTTTTTGGGATTTACTTATCTGATCAGATAAGTAAATCCCAAAAACCCGATCCTAAATAATAGTAATTTCATTAATATTAAGATTTATCGAAATGGAGGGCTTAATGCAAATATTGTATTCTATTTACAGCGCCATTTATTTACATATTATATTCTATTTACATATTATATTATATGTACATATTTATATTCTATTTAAATATTATATTCTATTTTTCATATTTATATTCTATTTATATATTTATATTTTATTTACATATTTATATTCCATTTACATACTCTATTCGTGTTAAATTTATATTATATTTACATATTTATATTTTATTTATATTTTTATATTCTATTTACATATTATATTCTATTTACAGAGATATTTTCTCGTAGAAATGGTTATTCAACGGATTTAAATCTATCTATCTATCTATCTATCTATCTATCTATCTATCTATCTATCTATATATATATATATATATATATATATATATATATAAAGAGAGTGTGAGAGAAAGAAAAGAGCTTCTTATTGAAAGTTCCTAATACTTATCAAAGACGGAAGTATTTTCAAAACAGATCTGAATCCATTTTCAAACACTGTTGTGAATATTTAAATACATTTGTTACAAAAATATTTTATATATTAGATCACTATTGGGTATTTCATTTTTGCATTGAAATACATTAAATTATATAATTTTAAATATAAGCAAATAGCTGCTATAATTATTATTTTAGAATAGACGTAATAGTTAGAATTAGGAAGTTATTGGCCATCACGATAATCTAAATCAACAATCAGAGTGTGTTAAACATATTTTCAAAGGTTAATATATTTTTTATTAAAAATCACTCACACTGCGGAATATCAGATAGAAATATCACATTGACCAAAGATGAAAAACCCCCGTGATATGCAAAAATTTCATTTACTCAAAAAGTCTGTCAACATACAGCAATCTTAACAAAATTTACAAAACAATGAGAATTAAAAGGAAAAATGAAATTTGTATGTAGTTTTTCTTTTATTGCATATTATCTCATCTTCAGCTGACTGTAAGTGTTTTCTATGTCGCCATATACATCGTGCCTGAAAAGTTTGAGATATTTGTTCAACACAGTCTTTCAAAGGTTACGTAAAAAGATTGTTTAACTAATTTTGCAGAAATATTCTTTTGTGTATTTCAGGTCCATCTGTTAACAAAGAGCAGCGAATTTTGAATCTCATCTCCTGGAGGTAAATCGTTTTCATTTTGCTGTGAATATCGCAAGCAACATAAAGAAGTATTTAAATCATTTATTTTAGCATGAAGCTGTCAGACAGTCTGTATGCAAGCACTGGTTTTTCTCCAGGCTTCAAAGAAAATTTTTCAGCAGTGGCATTTAAGAAAAATTCAAGACAACAGAAATAACGGTAAAGTTTCCTCACCAATATAACTTAAAGCGTACGTCTAAAGGCATATTGTGGTTGAGTCTCGATTAGAAGGAAAGAACATAACGGAAATAAAAAGATTAAGGAAAAAATAAAGTTGGGAGTTAAAATCTGCAAGAAATAAAAAAATGGAAAGAACAGAAAAGAAAAATAGAGACTCTGTAGATTACGAGAACAAAGAAAAAAATAATTAATGAAAAGAAGGAAAGAAAAATTAAAAATGGAATAATACCGAGAAATTATAAACAGTAAAAGACAAATGCAAGGTTATACAAAGCAAGAATGAATAAAAGAAAGACAAAACGTAGTAAATGATGAAATAAAGAAAGACTAGAGAAAATAGTAAAGAAAGAATAAAAAAAAAAGCAAGAAGAAGAAAATGGCAAGCAAATTGGTAAAACATTAGAAAAAGAATTGAAAAAAGGGAAAAACGAAAACTTTGGAAAAATTAAATAAATTGAAAGAAAGAAATAAAATGGAAATATCTGCAGAAGAAAGAGAGTGAAAAAAAAACATAGGAAAATTGGAAAACAGAAAAAAGAGAATGAACCCTAAGAAAAAATGAAATTGCAAAGAAAACAATCTTCAGCAAAAGTGAATGTAAATAAAAAAAAGAAAAGAAATATATACAAAACAAATTTCATGTGGTGAATGAAAATCAGGGAAATGAAAGAATTTAGAAAAAATAACACAGAAAAAGTCAAAGAAAAAGAAACATAGCAATATAAAAAAAGAGACATTTTATTCCAAAAATCGGGCAAGAATGTGTGCAAAAAGTAAAAATGAGGAGACATCATTGTAAGGCTAGAAATGTCCAGAACAATAACCAGGTTGGTAAATTTTTCCCAAAGGCATTTGCAGACTGGCATGTTAATCGTTTATGTGCCGGTGTCGACTGGGCCACAAGCATATTTCTAATTTCTTATTCAAACCGAAACTAGATGCGGGGTTTACGCCATTACTCATTTATTCTTTCCGTTGTTTGTTTTTCTTTTTAATAGATGAGGTAAAAACTTATGAAGAATAATCAATGAAGAGAGAAATAGATCTGGTTTTTATAAAGATTTGTGAAAGAAAGGATTTATTAGTTATTACATTCTAAGTTACATTCTTGTTTACTTTTTAATAGATGAGGTAAAAACATATGCAGAATAATCAATGAAGAGAACAATAGATCTGGTTTTTACAAAGAGAGTTGTAAAAGAAAGGAGGTGCGTTGTGGTACAATGGATATCGGCTCGGTAACGGGGAGCCGAGTTCGAATTCCAGTTGAATCCATTGTATTCACTTACGCGCAAATACCCTTGGGAAAGGTATTAATCCGTCTCTTCCTTCCAGTTATGGGTTAAATAGCAGGATAGATTGGATTCTATAGCCTTCGTCGGCAACCAGTCTACCGCAGAAAGCTAATGGCAACCTATTGTGGGATAACCTTCTGCCCAGTCAATCATGTTTCAATGACATGATCGCCCAAGCGGGTATGGCACGTATGGCATTAACTGACTGACTGTAAAAGAAAGGATTTATTAGTTAAAACATTCGTGTTTACTTTTTAATAGATGAGGTATAAACATATGCAGAATAATCAGTGAAGAGAGAAATAGATGTGGTTTTTACAAAGAGTTGTAAAAGAAAGGATTTATTAGTTATTTTTTTAATCATCTCACCACACGCAAGGCATTCCACTGCCACTGTTGAGCATGGGGCTACATAGGGGAAGGTAAAGAGAAGGAGTGGTTAGACATAGGGAATGTCAGGAGGAATGGAAGCAGGTTAATGTGTTAGGAGGTGTCTATTGACCTTACATTTAAACTCCTGGAGATTGTATCCGTCGGGGAAGCAATCGTGTGGAAGGGAATTCCACAGTCGGGAAGTGAGAGGAAAGAAACTGTTGGAGTAGAAGTTGCGGTTGCATTTTATCGGTTTCACTGTAAAAGGGTGGGATCTAGTTGCTAATCTAGTATCTCGTGCAAATTCGTATTTAGGGGCACCAGTCATCTAAGTTCATCGGAGCAGAAGCCGTGAAAGTATTTATAGAAAATTGCACTTCCTTTTTTTTTTTTGCAATTTTTAATGTTAACATGAAATTAAACTCAGGAATAACAATATAAACAGCAAGTTGTTAGTAAAATCAAACAAGACTAACAAAGAATGGAAAAAGAGGATACTAATATCTGAATACGATATGTAATAATGAATGATGCTCAGCGGAGTACTGAGAAACAGGAAAACCTTGTTCGAACCAATTTATGTACATCACTCTTTCAATAGAGTAGTGAATACTGGACAGTAATCCTCACAGACGCGAGAGAAACCAGACGAGATAATAATCATATCTAATCAGGAGACAGAAAGATTCTAAGAGATATAACAGGAAAAATAGCCTGGAGAATCTTACTAACACTCGACATACTGAAAATAAGAGATATAGCTATGCGACAAGCAGCATGTAAACTAAATAACGAGTTTATCTCAATAAAATCTGTAACGTGATCGATCCTGTCTTGGCGGACCGGCTGCAACTACTCTCTCACCGACCTGACGTAGCTTCCCTGAGCCTCTTCTACAAGTACTTTCACGGCCCCTGTTCCGATGAACTTAAGTCATTGGTGCCGCCTAGTTACGAATTTAAACGATATACTAGATTGGCAACTAGTTCCCACCCTTTTACAATGAAACCGATAAAATGTAACCGAAATGTCTACTCCAACAGCTTCTTTTCTCGCACTTTCCGCCTGTGGAATTCCCTTCCACATGCCTGCTTCCCCCGCAGCTACAATCTCCAGGAGTTTAAATGTAAGGTCAATAGACACCTCCTAACACACTAACTTGCATCTATTCTTTCAAACACTCTCACCATCTACCCAACCCTCATTCTCGGTACCCTTACCCGTCTATCACCCTCCTTCTGACATTTCCTATATCTAACCACCCTTTCCCATCACTCCCCCGACCCTGTGTAACCCCCTACGCTACAGTGGCAGTGGAATGACTTGCTGGGGGTGAAACGATTAAAAAAATAGAAGACAAAGCACATAGAAGAAGAACAATGTCTTCGAAAGTCCAATACGAAATTATTTGTATATGCACCATACAATTACAGATCTGAGTTACTAAAATCAGGAAGAACAAAAAATTAAGAACTTGGGAAGTGTTCTAACGAAAGACAGAAAATGGGACACTGAGATCCGAAGGCGAATTGGAATAACTAAGAACGCATTCCAGAAGCTGAGCAGTGTATTAACAGACAGAAAACTTTTGCTAGAAATAAAGAAGAAAGTACAGGATTGCTATGTAATGTCTGTCCTTCAATATGACAGTGAATGCTGGACAATATTATCAAAGATGAAGGAAAAATGTGAAGCAACAGATATGTGCTTCTACAGAAGGATGCTGTGAATATCATGGATTGAGCATATGAGCAATAATGAGGTTTTAGATAGGATGCAAAAAAAAATAAATGAAAACTGAAAATCAGGAAGAGAGAGCTGAAATTCTTGGGATATGTAATGAGGAATGAAAAGTTTGGAGAATTCGTTTACTCACTGGACAGATAGAGGGAAAAAGAGACATGGAAAAGCAGTGGATAACATATTTGAACAGCCTGACCAGGTGGAGAGCAGAGTGAGGTTTGGGTGGGGTAACAGAGAAAGCGTCCTAAGAGCTACCAGGGATAGAGCTATATGGAAGGATCGCTTACGTTCTGAAGGGACATGCCCCATAGGATACTACTACTAATACTACTACTACTACTACTAATACTACTACTACTACTAATAATAATAGTTATTATTATTATTATTATTATTATTATTCGAAGCCAGCAATTTTAAAAGAAAAATTCAGTAGTGTTAGCAAGTACAAATAAACTATGATAGGCCTACTGTATGTAAAATCATGCAATATACCAAATGCAAAAACGAGGGCAATATATATATATGTACATGTTCAACACTCTGCTATAGTCATCAAGAGTAACCCAGTGCATCGTTAAACGTTGAAAACCGGTGTTTTTTTCTTGCTGCTCAGGGTCAATTCTAACTTACTAAAAATTACCAAGCACACATACTGAATAAAATAATTCTGATACACATTCTCAAACAAATGCCTACTTAGTGTCAAAATTCACGGTGATAGCACCCACTGAATATAAACTTCGGCATGATAAAGGTGACCAATATCTGCACTAAGATATATGCCACTTTTATGAGAAGAATTACAATAAACTGGTATAAATATCATCCAGTCATGATTATTGTGATAGTTTCGGTAAAGAAAATTATAAGACTTTACACACAGAGAGAACAATCAAAGCTAATCGCGCAGACATTGCGATCAAAAACCACGATAACAAAATGCGTTTTCTTATTGACATGACAGTTTTTGCAGATCGTATTTCATCTTTTAAGTTTTTCTGAAACTATTAAAATACAAGGATGTTGAATTCAAAATAACAAAAGTGAGGACATCAATAATTTGAATTATAATTGATGCCCTCTGATTGATAATAAAAGGTTCTAACAGACTCAATTGGAATAGATCCACTATTGCCCATGAATTAAAAAATACAAAAAATTGTACTTACAAATAAGTAATTGTAAAGAGATTTGTCTATATAAAATGTGTGTGGTTGTAGGTTTTTGCTTTTTTTACAAAAAATAATCAGTGGAAAATATAATGAAGCCATTTATGACTTTATCGCTCTGATATGTAACAGAATCCAAAGAATAACATTAATAAAAATTATTTTATCATATTTCGATTTCTGCTATGGTCGTACTACCAACCAATCTGCGGGAAGACCTAAGGCAGGTCGTGACGTGTTGTTATGGCTCCATTTCATGTTTTTTCTATCTGCCCCATCATCCCGAGCGTTACATAGACAAAGTTCTCCTTAGAGTGTGGGCTGTACTTAATAAGTCAATTTTTTATATATATCTTAAGCTGGGGTTTCCAGAGATTCTTTCAATGTGCTGTTTTGTTCTATTTTTTATCATTCCAAGTGCATTTACTAGCACTAGTAAAACTCTTGTTTTCAATTTCCACATTCTTTTCTATTTCAATTTTCAGGTCTTTACATTTTGACAGTTTTTCAAATTCCTTAGTTGCTATTTTATTATTATTATTATTATGTCATTTTTCATCATATTTCGATTTCTGCATTGGTCTCACTACCAACCAAGTCTGCGGGGAGACCTAAGGCAGGTAGTGGCGTGTTGTTATGACTCCATTTCATGTTTTTCTATCTTCCCTATCATCCCCAGCATTACATAGATAACGTTTTCCTTAGTGTGTGGGCTGTACTTAATAAGACAATTTTTTGTATATCTCTTAAACTGGGGTTTCCAGGGATTCTTTCAATGTGTTGTTTTGTTCCATTTTTTATCATTCCAAGTGCACCTACTATCACTGGCACAACTCTTGTTTTCAATTTCCACATTTTTTTCTATTTCAATTTCCAGGTCTTTATATTTTGACAGTTTTTCAAATTCCTTGATTGCTATGTTACAATCCGCTGGACAAGCCATATCAATTAATAGACAAGTTTTCTCCTTCTGGTTTTTAACAATAATGTCTGGCCTGTTTGCTTCAATTTTTCTGTCTGTGTAGATGGTGTAATCCCATAGAATGGTTACATCTTCTATTTCTGTAACCGGTGCTGGATGATGTTCATACCAGTGTTTGTTTACAGCTTTTCCATAATGTTTGCACATTGCCCAATGTAAATATTGCCCAACTCTATCGTGGCGATTTTTATATTCGTTTGGGGCAAGCACAGAACAGCCTGAGATTAGGTGGTCTATTGTTTCTTGGTGTTTATCACAAAACCTGCATTTTGGATCCATATTATTATGCATAATATTTGCCTGAAAGTTTCTCGTGAAAAGACTTTGGTCTTGTGCTGCAAGTATAAATCCTTCAGTTTCAGACTTTAATCCAGATGCACGTAACCATCGATGAGTATTAACTTTGTCAACATTGGATTTATTGGCACGTACTGGATATTGGCCATGCAGAGGTTTGTCTTGCCAGCGCTGTTTCATCTTTTCAAGAGCTTTATCTTTGGCTTTCATTTTCATATTTTTTGCCGCAATAGTTGGTTCTTGGCTACTGTTTTGCTTTTCTACAGAATCTACTAACTGTAATTCTTGTTTGTATTTACTGCCTTCTTTTATTATTGAATATTTTTTCTTTCTTTCTTCATGTTGCCTTACTAATTGTATCATCCAATCCTTTGTTGTTTCTATTATTATTATTATTATTATTATTATTATTATTATTTAGAAAGGCGAAATTTAAGAAAAGGAAAAAATAAGAAAAGACATCCTGTTAAACCATGTTAACAATATTCAATATTTCGACAGCATGTGCGTCTTTTTCATGTGATGATTATAGATTTTATATAAATATATAAAGAAAATCTACGAAATATTATAAACCTTCGTACAAACGTTGCTTACCTTAAGAAAATATAGTAACTGAGAAGCAAGGCCTCAAAACGAATGCAATACAGATAATATTAATATTGATAATAATAATAATAAGAATAATAGTTTGATGCTGCAGGAGAGGAGGCTCTCATGGCTTCTGATCAATTTATCAGAGGTTTTAACATCCTTTGTGTTGCGGAATTAGGATGGGTTGTTTTAAATATCATTTTTCAGAAATAATGATTTGCTTAAAATTCACTCAACCTAAATCAAATGAACATATTGCCTCAGGGACGGAATCAATTTTCATCTCTTTTCATCAAAGGTGAAGTAATCTCATGGTTGGGCGTCTATATGATTTAACTTTTATATTTTGAACGATGAAGTAGACATTGCGACTTGGAAGTCATAACTAGATATTTAGGAACACCTTTAATCGGAGGCCAATCGAGAAGCCGGGGCTAGCCGTCCTGATAATCTATTTGCAAAATTGTGTGCTACTGAAATCAAATATCTGTCCCAACATCGCGTATATATTCCCGTGCTCCATATGCTTCCTATATACTTACCAGGCTGGATATTAAGATGCATATATAAAGGTTCTCATAGTTGTACACCAGCGTCATTTTGCACTAACACCACACAATACGTGGCTGCAATGTTCAAAACAAGGACGATTGGTAGATTTATAAATATCTATAGTTTTCACTTCTTATTAACACATACAGGTATTAGTGGATGAAATGTTAATACAATTGATAAATGAACCAGTTTGTCATGGTTCCCTAGCTATAGGAATGGACTCAAATACTACCTCAAATACTAACATGAGTGGCTTCCAGGGACACAGCTGCGCGACAGTCGTGAAACACTCTAGAGACTGTCGAATTAGAAAAGTTTTCGATGGAATTTCTACGTGTTGTTAGTTTAAAAACTTGCTTTTGAAATTTAACTCTCTTGATTTGAAATTCCATCACAAACTTTTCTAATTCGCAAGACACCATTTGGAGTGCGATTGAGAATTTTTCATACGCTCTTGAGAATGACATAATCTTTGCGTCATAATTTAGCAGATATAATGATATATATGCTACAGATTGTAAAAATTGGAGTGACGCAAAAAAATTACGTCTTTTTCTGAAGAAACTTGGCACAGCTAAGCATACAAAATTCATAAACTACATTCTACCGCGGAAGACTAGCGAATTGATATTCACCGGAGCAGTCGAATTTTTTAAGGAGCCTTGCAGTCCAAAGATATCTCTTTTTCATAAAAGATGGAAATGACTTAACATAACTAGAGAAAAAAAAAACGGATGATTATACCACTTTTGTGTCAATAGTAAACAAGCACTGCGATGATTTCTGACTGGCAGAGCTAACTGCAAATAACTTCAAGTGTTTATTACTCGGCTTTTTTCCTAGTCTCGAAGACATTCTTGCGAAGCTAAATGGGGGGAAATTTTTTTCAAAAATTAATCTTAACGACGCTTATTAGCAAATTCCTGTTGAAGAGGGAAGTTCGAAGTTATTATCAGTAAATGCAAATCGTGGATTATATAAATTCGAACGTTTATCGTTTAGCGTCAAGGTAGCGCCAGCAATATTTTAGTAATACATGGATACTATGTTGAGCGGCCTTGGCTTTGCAGTCGTTTATTTAGATGATATTCTGATGAAACGCTAAAGCGTAGTCGAGCATAATGATCATGTCCACAAAGTTTTTGCTAAAATCCAAGATTACGGTTTCAAACTTAAAGAGACCAAATGTGTTTTTTTTCATGTAATATATGACACATTTAATATTCCAAACCCTCTAACGGGTCCTGAAACACGTTCTGAGACAAAAAGGAAAGCAACTGATTTAATAGTGGTCAATTCTAACCGGAAAAATATTGAGACCACAAATGGATAAAAGTCTCACAAGTGTCTGCTGCGAACTTGATAAACAAGTAAAAAAAAAAAATATTAAGATTTTTGCGGAGTTGAGATTTTAAAAGGAGGTGCTATCATGTTTAACAATGTACAATAACCGGCATTACCAGATAGATAGATAAATAGATATATAGATAGATAGATAGATAGATAGATAGATAGATAGATAGATAGATAGATAGATAGATAGATAGAAGAAGAAAATGGTTTATGAATAAGAACCAACGGGCGTAGATCTGACCAAATTTATAAATAGATAAATAAAAATGAACATATTGAGATAGATAGATAAATAGATAGATAGATAGACAGATAGATAGATAGATAGATATGAACAGTCTAACATAGATAGATAGATAGATAGATAGATAGATAGATAGATAGATAGATAGATAGATAGATTGATAGATGAAGGAAATGTTTTATGAATAAGGTATAAAGAAAGAGGGAAACATTAGTTTTGCAAATTAACTATTTAACATAATCTTTTTCTTTATCAATTCATATAACCCAACGTTTTGACTTAGGTTATACAGTGAAAATTTCAGATAGATATTTTGCTTTCAGCTGAATCTTATCA
Source organism: Ascarosepion bandense (assembly GCA_037127315.1). Taxonomy (NCBI): domain Eukaryota; kingdom Metazoa; phylum Mollusca; class Cephalopoda; order Sepiida; family Sepiidae; genus Ascarosepion; species Ascarosepion bandense. The sequence continues at coordinate 808,702 of JBBBDQ010000122.1, read as the reverse complement.
GCAAGTTTTTCACCTCCCCGTGCCGTCAAAACGATCGGTTGTACTGATTCGATTTCGAGTGTCATGAGTAGCTCGGCCGTAGGACAGGTCATCGGAACCCCCTCGCACAATCATTCAGTTGGCTCTGAATGATTACCTAGTTCATCTACAAATTCAACACGATATCATCCCACGAGCGACGACATCGCGGCAGATGGAAAATTAATCAGGCGCTTGTCGATGTTTCGACGCTCTGCCAAGACCGTAAGATCCGCAGGGACGACGTTGTCTCACGTGAGCATAACGCCTTCATGATATGAGATGTAACAGCAGCAGCAGCAGCAGCTGCAACAACCAGATCGGAATTAAAGTTATTAATCGTTCTTCTTAAATATAGACCTACTCAGATTCAGTTTGATTCTAGAGCTATCAATTTCCCGATCGTATGTCTAGAAATTCTGAAAGGAATTATACGAAGATTATAAATAATCTTGAGGTTTTCCAATATTTTTTTAATATCAATTTGGATTTCTTTCAGTTCCAAACCTGAAGGGGTTTCTAAATACATGGATCGATATAGAATAGCAGGAAATAAGAATATTGATTTTATATTTCATTTATTTCTACATAGGCTTCATTTTTTGTCGGTTGGATAGCTAATTATTTTCTTCCACTCGTACTCGAATGGTTTCTGGATTAAACTCGCTATAAACTACTCCAGTATATTTTATTTATTTATGTTCATTCATTAAAATATTTTTCTCTGTTATTTTTATCCAATATTTCAGATTTTTACCATAAATATTCTTCTAGATTTCCAAAAATAATTTAAAAAATACTTTCAATTTCTTATTACGCGGAGCTATTCGGCTATGAGAAAATGAAAAATAACATATAATCTGTATAGATGGAAAAACCGATGATATATATATATATATATATATATATATATATATATATATATATATAATATTGAATTACTTAGTCTTTGGTCATAATAAAGTTACATCAGTACACAGTTGTATTAAAAAGTGTTCAATACAATTATATTGTAGAACTTTTAATATTTTTCATTTGTAAATAAATTATATATATATATATATATATATATACGGAACGATTAGTAAATTGTCATTTTGTATTTTTAATTTGTTTCTTTTATTTTGTTGAATGCACAGTATGATAGGGACAGTCAAGCGCCGTCTGTGATAAAAAGAGTGACATGATGCCATTCACTCCGCCAGAAATTTGGAAATGTCCCGTGGTACTGCTTGACATTTTTACCTAAATCACCAATAAAAATATTCCAGAATATTTGGGCGTCAATCTTAGGACAGTGCAGAGAATTTGGAAAGATCTAAATGAGTCTAATGGTGATTATGAAGGTACAGCAAGTCGTAAGACGCAGTCTGATTGTTGCCATAACAGGAGTATCACCGAATTGGTTGGTGAGATCTCCAGACTCAACAAAGATCTTACATTACGTGCATTGAGGTGCTAATATTTCCTTGTGTCAAGACTGGCAAGACGACCTTATGTTTGGCAACAGAATGTCGCGCTATGCCACACAAGCAAGAAAAAATAGTTATTGCTGTGAGACAATTACTGACTGTATAACCGATCACATAACTTCTCAAGGATTATTCCAGCATTCACCAGACAGTACAGAGGATTAAGCGATTCTGAATGTGTCTGGAGGCCGTGATTGAAGCCAGGGGCGATTGTATTGAATCAATTTCCCCTTTAATATTCCAAGATATTTTTTGTCCTTTTAATAAATATGTCTGTTAAGTTGAGATGTAGCCTTTATTAACATTTTTGCGTAATATAGACGACAATTTATCAGTCGAACATGTACGCTCTCACACCTCGATTGAGCAGTGTGGAGGGATGGTAGACTTTGAAAAACATTATCTACTCACGCATCTACACATCGTTCATTCAGTAATGAATTTGAACAGTCTTAGCTACTGGCGTGTGTTTATATTTTATATAACATGCTTTCCTCTACCGAGCGCCCCTAGCTCAGAGGTCAAATCGCCGACTGATGTCAATTCGGTCGGGTTTCCTGGCTAGAACCAATTGAATGACTAACCTTACAAATGAGCTGTGATACAGCAAAACAGATCTGTCTGCAGATGACTATATATATATATATATATATGGTCTTGAAGGCTATCACAATGCGTTTAATAAAATAAAGGAAGATAATGAAGTTGTTTTGGAATTACTTATTTATTATGCATTAATATTTCGAGATCCAAATTTCATCTCTAATATGGTCTTTTACAAAAGTGGTGGAGGACTTTGTTTTATGACTAGCGTTATATTTCTCTGCTTTTATTTGTGTGTTAATTGCTACTTTTTTCTTTTTTTGCCGTTCTGTTTTCATTCTAATGTGTTCTCACGTGTCTGTGTGCGTGAGTATGTCATGTGTGCGTGTTTATGTGCGTCTCAAGGACAATATTAGAAGGATACCACACAATCTCTCCAGAGCACAACGCCACACCCTAAACACCCTGAGAGAGAAGAATCTCATATAGTTTCCATCCGATAAAGGAAAGGAAATTTGCGTCATACCCCGAGTTACATACAACCAGCTAGCACTTGAACACCTCAGTAATATTCAATTATACACAAAAGTCACAGACATTACCCCAACTAAATAGCTCACCACATCCACACTGTACCGAATGATATATGCAAACTACGGAAACTCCCTAACAAATACAAACTAAATTTTACTACCAAGAACAGCAACCTCCTAAAATTCTCTCACCTCATCAAAACACAAAACTAGCACGACACCAACGATTAGAACCATTATTTCTTGCATAGAAGTGCCCACATACAAAATATCATGGCTCCTGTCACAAATCCTCAAACGGATACTTCCCACCTACTCGGATATTTCAAAATGTTCGATGAAGTCATCCACAGACTACACAGAATTCAACAAAAACACTTGCAGCATAACCGATACGCATTTAGCCTTGATGTTGTTTCACTATACACGTCAGTACAGGTTTGCCCAGCGGTTAATTTGATAACGGAGGACATCACCACTTTAAACCTGTTCTGCTACAACCTCACCTCAGCAGACATTCACCTACCCCTGACGACTATAGTAGACAACACCTACTTCATGTTTCAAAGGCGCGCCTATAAGCAGACCACTGTCCTTCCGATGGGGTCCAGCATAACGGGATTACTTGCCATCACATACGTGAATCAGATGGAACGTCGCGCCCTCTACACCTGCCATTCGTACGCCTTATTCACAAGATACATTAATAACATCCTCATAATCACCTCTTCACATGATGAGGCGAATAGAATGACAGCAACGTTCAACAGTATGGACAGCAAAATAAGATTCACCATCGAACACCACGATAACATTGGATGCCTGTCACTGCTGAACCTTAGGCTATAACTATAGGAAAAAGGCAACATCCACACCGATTTCTACAAAAAGCCTGCCAACAATGATATGTTTGCCCCACTACCGATCAGCCCTCGCGCTCAGCGCAAAGACCGGATACATTAGAAACGAGCTCACACGTATCAGGGTAAATGCAGCAAATAAGAAAACTGTAAAAGCCACACTGCAATTTCAACGAGATACTGAAGATCAACGGATACCCACAGTCATCTACCACTTTGGCAATAGCCAAACTAACGGTCAGATCAACGCATATTTAGACAAACTACATATTAAAGCAGATTGATATAATCAGACAGTAAAAAGGCCCCAACTATCAATCACACATATATATACCATAAACACAAGCACACATAGATGCTCTAAAATACTTACACGCACACGCGCGCACTCACTACAGTTAATGACAGCAGTAGCAGCCAGGAATAACCATAAGTTGAAAGGTAAGAAACCGAAAACAAGCTCTCCTTCTATTCTGAAGATGAGAAGTTGATCTCGAAATATTAATGCATAATAAATAATTCACAACAACTTCTTTATCTTCTTTTATTTTACTAAACACATTGTGACAGCCTTCAAGACCTAATCCTACATCTAATATACACAATGCTTCAAGCAAACTACAAAACTTTCCTATAAATATATTACAGTTTACATGCATATAGATTATTTTATTGTCTGCATAAATCATTCACCAATATGACCAACTAGCGAAACGTTAGATTTTTCATTACGTCACTTCCGGTTCGAGAAAATTAATTAACAGTTCGTAAATAAAATATTGGCATGTTTATATTTGTATGCACACGCATTAATACACACGTGCGCGCACACACACAAACAAACGTATTTGCATTCCTATAACTACTGAAAACATTTTGTTTACTTTAATTTTTATTCATGTTTATTCGAACATAGGTTATTAGAAAAACTTATGTAGTCATTGAATTTCTAAATATTAAAATTGACTTTGTTTTACTTTGTGAAAATTTCCCTTAATTTCGAGAATTGTTAATATACTCTTTTTATGTCTGTAATTTGTATATCATGCTTTGCAAAACATTTCTAGTTGCACAGACACTAATCTTTTTTCTCGTTCTCGTCGTCATTCAGAGATGCACACGATTCATCAAACGCGGTATTCAATTGGCTTCCAATACTTTTATGGATTCCTTTCAGCCATCTTGTGGATATTTAAGTTTAGATTTTCTTTCCTGTTCTTTAAGGTAAATGTCGAAATATGCATTTACATATATAAGATAACATTTTATAAGTATATATAAATATGCATGTATTCGGTTTATTAGATCAGCTTATGATATTCAATGAATAGATGTACCCATGTCTGCACGCATGTATATTTGAAATTGTTGTCTATCTGTATATAATAGAGAAAATATATGTTTGCATGTATTTAATCATATATTTGGCTAAATGATTGTACTGATGCATAAATATATATTACAACTAAATATTGATAGTGGTGCACTAATTTAAAATGATTTATTATAGATTTGGAGAAAACAAACATTACATTTGTATAGAGTTCGCTGTGAATATAATGTTTACTGTCTTGAGCGAGAAATCCTACTTCCACCCAAATCTGATTTTTGTTCATTTAGAAGACATTTGAAGCAGATAGTGCAAAGAAATTATGGCTTCCAACCGCTTTCATTTTGAATAACTATTTTCAGGGATTATTTTATGCAGTTCTATTATAATAAATGGCTAGTCATTGCTATTGTCGATGACATAAAATGAATGTAGATATATTAGTAATTTACAAATATGGTCAGCATTTTTGAACGTGTTAATGATTGTAGTTTCCTGGTTGGTTTTCTGTTTTTTTTTTGTTTTTTTTAGGATTGCTTTCTTCATTATGTGTAATATATTTATAGAGGGAGGTTTTTGGTGAATATGTTATTATTAAATTTTATTAATATCATAGCCAGCTGATATATTCTTAAAGAAAACGTTTTGTCAAATATTGTCTATAGCGATTTTCAGTTTAGGAAGTAAACATCACGAGGAAGATGTCAAACGATCCTGACAAAGTAGGGCACTGATTAAAACCATACGTTGATGACTTGATGAATGACTTTTTATATCAACGATGAGAGGACAAAGAAATTTTGTCTCTATAAGACTGTGGTTCTTACCAGCAGAAATCAGAGGACGCGAAAGAAAAGTGCACTCCGATTAGAGTAGAATCTTGCATCATGATTTCATTTAGTGGGTAACGATCTGGCCTAAAGATATTTTTTAAACCACAAACAATTCACTGGAATATGTTTCAATCTGAGAAATAACCTTATGGATGGATTTAGATGCATCGCTGCCATTTGCTACGATTACATGTTGATATATCCCCTTCCGTATTGAGCTCTGGTAGAAAAGATGTTTGGTCATTCGTCTTGAAATCCGAATCGTGGTGTGTTCAACATACTTATTTATGGGACTTTTTCGTCGAACATAGTTTCTAATGAAACGTTTATATCCATTAATTATGTTGGTCTGGTGTAGCTTTTATTTTATTAGTGAACTGTTATTTCTGTTAACAAAGGTAATCGATATTAAGATTTATAGTTGATATTACATTTCATATTGTTCACACGCACATCTTGTTCAACAAGATGTGCGTGTTGTGCAATGGATAGCAAGAAATATAAGAAATATAAATAAAACTCGACTGGAATTCGAACTCGGCTCTTCGACTTTTGAAGTGCTCATTTCGAATTAGAATAGAGGTGTTTGTAATTTTTTTTTTTTTGCGTAAATTCATTTGGAAAAAAAATGTATCCATATCATTCTTGTAGCTATAGGTTAAATAGTAATTATTAAAAAGGATATTTTTTATTATTTCACCTCAAGCAAGGCGATACCGCCACTGATGCGTGGGGTCTAACTAAGAGTAAAAGTTTAGACAGGAGGAGAGGGAAAGAAAGACAAAACAGTCACAGGGCATTTCGGAGAAAGGGCAAGAGAAGGATAGGAACACAGAAGTGAAGACAGTTGCGAAGGTAGAGAGAAAAGATAAGAACAAGATATAGTGGTCGATGTCGAAAGGACTGGAGTCAAGTCTATAAAAGATGTGAATTGACATTGCATTTAGATTTCTGGAGGATGTAGCCAACAGGATATCAAGTATATGGAAGGGAGTTCCATAGGCTAGAAGTGCATTTGGTTGATCTAACTGTAAATGAGTTGGACCTTGTTGCTAACCTGGTTAAACCAGTAAATTCTTGTAGTGGCTTATGTTCGTCGGAGCAGAAACTCATAAAAATATTTGTAGAATAGACACAAGGGAGGCACATCCCACCGGTGGGAAAGTGGCTGGAGTCGAACTGCGATGTCGGGACCTATAACATTACAGATTTTCCTTTGAAGCCTGTGGAGAACACAGGGGCGCCTAACCAGATATGACAGCAGTATTCTGTGCACGGATTGATGGTTGATTTATATAAGTACAAGATGGATTCAGGCGGAAAAAACTTCACAGTGATCCAACATTTCTAGCAGTGAATTCAGCAATTGACTCAATGTAACGATTCCCCTTGAGGTCGAAAGAGAGTGTGAGGCCGAGGAGGTGCAATATGTTGCTTTCAGGGAGGCTTGCTTGAACCAAGCTAATGTGGGGGCCAGGAGAGATTGCCTGTGATAGTTGACAGATAGCAGTTTCGTTAGCAAAAAGTGCCTTGTAGGTCCTAATTAGTATCATCATTCTTCAAACCTCTTAGCCTGACGCTACAGTATCACGATCTGTGCCAAAAAACAGAAAATGCATCACTTAAAGACAGCAGAAAAAACTATGAATCTTAGTGATTTAAGTAATGGAGCTACACTTGTTGGTTAATGCTAGTGGGTATGATGAGCTTAATTCTTTCTAAGTTCTCCATGCTTAGAAGGGTTGGATGTTTATTAAATCTTCCTACATGATCACTGCTTTTGTGACAGACTCAACTAATCTCAGTAAATAGAATCTCTTTTTTGCTGTTTAGAATGCCTTGCTCGGGGTTCAGTCAGTTAAGTGTCATACGTGATACACGCTTGGGCGATCATGTCTCGAAAGAGACATAACTGACTGGGCAGAAGATTATCCCGCAGTAGGTTGCCATTGCTTTCTGCGGTAGACTGGTTGCCGACTAAGGCTATAGAACCCAAGCTGTCCTGCTATTTAACCCATAACTGGAAGGAAGAGACGGATTAATACCTATCCTAAGGGTATTTGCGCGTAAGTAAATACAATGGATTCAACTGGAATTCGAACTCGGCTCCCCGACTTCTCGTTCCGAGCCGATATCCACAGTACCACAACGCACATAAATGATTAAAAAAAACAAAAAAACAACTATTTTCTCACCAGTATCTGTGTGGACTGGTTCAACCGAACCTAAGATATTTTTATATGGTCTATACTCATAAGATTATATAAAAAAAAACTTCCCTCACCTTATCGCGTATTTTAGGTTGTCCAGCATGTGTCTGTTATACCCTTATCATACTGGGTGTCATGATGGGTCTATTGAGTTTCACATGTGTGTAAACCGGCAGATTTGCCTATACAATTATCAGGCCGAAGCTTAGGGCCTCAAAAACTAGGAGGCCTCCAGCCAAATTATATATTTTGACACTCTATATAACTTTCGAACATATACATTTATAACATAGCAGACTCTAAACAACTCTTCAGTAATTTTAAACACTTGTCATTACTGAAATCAATTAACCTAACACATATCAATATTTTCTCTATTCGTGAGAATGCAAGATTTTAAGAGGCCTCATAAGTGAAATAGGCTAGGCTACCCCTCATCTACAATCGGACCTGTCTGTAACCCTGTGTCACTGTCCCGCAACATTCCCAGATAATAATAATAATAATAATAATAATAATAATAATAATAATAATAATAACAACAAAAATTAATAATAATAATGATATTAATTTATAAATATGAAAATGAAAGCCAAAGATAAAGCTCTTGAACAGATGAAACAAGGCTGGCAAGACAAACCTCTGCATGGCCAATATCCAGATCGTGCCAATAAATCCAATGTTAATAAAGTTATTACTCATCGATGGTTACGTGCATCTGGATTAAAGTCTGAAACTGAAGGCTTTATTCTTGCAGCGCAAGACCAAAGCCTTTTTTACTAGAAACTTTCAGGCAAAGTCTTTTTACTAGACACTTTCAGGCAAATATTATACATAATAATAAGGATCTGAAATGCAAGTTTTGTGATAAACACCAAGGAACAATAGACCATCTAATCTCAGGTTGTTCTGTACTTGCCCAAAATTAATTTAAAATCGTCACGATAGAGTGGGGCAACATTACATTGGACAATGTGCAAACACTATGGAAAATCTGTAAACAAAGACAGGTATGAACATCACCCAGCACCGGTTACAGAAATAGAAGATGTCACCATTCTATGGGATTAAACCATCTACACAGACAGAAAGATTGAATCAAATAGGCCGGACATTATTGTTAAAAACCAGAAAGAAAAACTTGATATGGCTTGTCCAGCGGGTTGTAACATAGCAATCAAGGAATTTGAAAAACTGTCAAAATATAAATACCAGGAAATTGAACTAGAAAAAAATGTGGAAATTGAAAACAAGAATCGTGCCAGTGATAGTAGGTACACTTGGAATGATAAAAAATAACAAAATAACATATTGAAAGTATCCCAGAAAACCCAGCTTAAGAGATATACAAGAAATGGTCTCGGTAAGTACAACACGCACATTAAGGAAAACATTTTTATGTAACGCTTGGGATGTTAGAGAAGATAGAAGAAACATGAAATGAAGCCATAACAACACACCACGACCTGCCTTAGGTCTTCTCGCAGACTTGGTAGGTAGTGCGACTATAGCAGAAATCTAAATACGATGAAAAATGACAACATAATGATAATAAAAATAGCCCAAAAAGCCAGCAAATGTATCACTTTAGCAAGTGTCCATTTGTTGGTCGGCTCATACTAGATGAATCTGCAAGAGGTCTTCTAGATACCTGAGATTATTGAAATACCTGAGAGTGCTGATGGGGTGGTTTTTGATTTAAGCTGCCGAAAGTAGCTGAGATATAATCTTATTCGTCTGGACAAAATATGTCGGAGTCAGAGAGGATATCAAATCAAATAATAATCAACAGAACATATGTTTGCTTCTATAATCAGCATGTGATGTCGGCACACAATTCAACAGCGAATCAGATTTCCAATACACATAGAACCAGTGACTATTAACCTTGTTCAACAACAGATAGGCGGCAACGTAGACGAATTACAAACTTAAAAAAAGAAGAAACCAAAAACTAAGCATAAAAATATAAAACAATATCTGAAATCAACCGACAATTTATAATACTATTTAACTATAAACAGAATATCTACTTAAATACGAGTATCGATTAAAATTAATGCTCAAAAAAATCATTTCCAATTGCCGGTTGTTTATAACCAGTTTTGTTAATCTTCGTTAATTTCTGTAACATATTTACATTTTTTGACATTACGATACATTTCAGAGCTGATATGGTTATTAAGTTATATTCGAAAATTGTTTTATAGGCTTAATTTGACTTCATTTAGACTGATCGTCATTCGTGGTCGAGAGGTCTAAGACGCGCCAGATCACTTGGCAGCTTCCCCTATGTGGACAGGGGTCGCATCTTCATAACAATGATTTATCGTAAATAACCAGGTAGAAATAAATATATGATACTGTTTGATTAAAAACAGAATATCCACTTAAATATGAGCATCGATCAAAAATAATGTTCAAACAAATCATTCAATAAAATTATTGCAAATTCTTTATGGAACTGAGCATTTTTAAAAACGAATAACTTCCTTAGTAAGTTAAGAAGACAGCGTTACGATGCCTGATTAGAAAAGATGGAGAATCCTTCAGAAAAAGTGTCAAGCAACATATAAACAAAGAGAGGTAATCAAGGTAACTACTAGAAGCAGCAATTTCAAAACTTCCTCAGGACACATACGGTCTTTCTTTAAGAATGATGGTAAGAAACGTTTGTATGGCAACGTGAGCGCTCTAAAGAAAGTAAATAAAAGTAGCACTCACCCACCTCTGGCCATTGATGACACTTTAGCATCTTAGAGTTCGACTAAATATGGTTTCCAACCTAGAAATAAGGCTCCGTTACTGCTAAGTAGAATTATACGAAGATTATGAAGAGAAAGCCGCGTTTACTTGTCACTCTGATTTACTTCATTTCAAAGTAATGCCATTTGGTCTAGTTAATGCACCCTGAGTATTACAAGATACAATGTCAATAATTTTAAAAGGGCAGTAAAATCGCGCACTAGTGTATTTTGACGATTTTATAGAAGGTTCAGATACGATGTTGAGTAATTTAAAGCATATAGCACTAATTCTAAGTATCCTAAGAAGACAAAAGTTAAACTTAACGCACCCCAAATGCGAATTATTTAAGGGGGTAACCCAATAGCTAGGATTTAGAGTTATCGATAAATACCCGCAGCTGGGTAATTATAAAGTCAAGCATGTACAAACAGCAATCAAAGCTATCATTCTGAAGCAAATGGGAAGGTTGATAAATATGTGCCCTTACTTCTGGAGATTTATGCCAAGTTTTTTTCCATTCCGGCCAAACCGTTGATTAGCTTAACAGGAAAGTATGCACGCTTCCAACGGGATGACGCCTTCCAGCTTGCATTTACTCGCCCGAAAAAGAATTCTTGCGGAAAAACATATTCAAACCACTATAAGAACTGTCTCTTAATTTTCTATAGATGCCTCGCCCGAGACATAAGATTTACAGGGAGGCGGAGAAGAAAATTCAGAGGCCAATTTAATTCGTATCACATAAGCTACGCAATACGCAAAGCAATACTATTTTCCTTATATATATATATATATATATATATATATATATATATATATATATATACATGTGTGTGTGTGTGTAGATAGATAGATAGATAGATAGATGTTGTCATGTTACAAAAATAAAATGTGTCATGTTACAAGAACAAAATGTGCAATGTTCCAAGATAAAATGTGTCTTGTTAAAGGAATAGCAATGGGTAATGTTGCAGCAACAAATTTTGTCATGTTGCAAGAATTAATTTCTCATGTGACAGGAATAAAATGAGCCATGTTACAAGAATAAAATGTGTCATGTAACAAGAATAATTTCTCATGTGACAGGAATAAAATGTGCCATGTTGCAGAAATAGCAATGTGCGATGTTCCAAGAATAAAATGTGTCTGTTACAGGAATAAAATTTGTCATGTTACAGAAATAAATTGTGTTATGTTACAGAAAAAAGTTAAAAGTTTTTTTTTTTGTTTTTTTTTTCCTGACACCGACAGGCAGAAAAACTTTAAATTAGTATTTCTTGTGTAATTGGTCAAATGCAAAATAAGTAACAGAACTGGGTAATAAAATTAATTGACAATGTTTTCAATAAGGAATAAAAACAATAAAGCGAATAATCAATTTATGCAGAGAAAATTTAAAGTAATGAGGCAAAACAGAAGTAATATGTTAAAAATTCACAAACTAAGAATTCTGGTTGACGCACAAGAGCAAGATCGGACAAGCGAACGTTGAGTTCTGATTTTAAGAGAAGACAGATCTGGACTGAGTCAGATAAAACCAAGAACCGGCCTATTTTATTGGCTAGGGAAAAACCCTCTCTCATTTGAGTGCATCATCCTATAAAATAGGTAAGTATTCGGCAGTCATACCAAGTAGTATCCGAACCATGATTCCTCCGCAGTTGTGGGATCTGTTTTGGAATCTACTGATGCAGTCGGCCAACACAGGTTATTATCCAATTGTCAGCAACTGCAGCTTGCTTTTGCACTCAATGGGATCTAAGTTGAAACTTGCTTCGATTCCGTTAGACGTGGAATGGATTTACATAAGGAATGTATTATCTCTCCAAACAGACATAACCAAAAATAGTTTTGCTTTAGAGCAGGTAAACTTTTCTCCGTCCCAATGTGATTATTATCATTATAATATTTGCCAGTACTCTTATCCTCAGGTGTGAGAGAATATATAACTTCCCCACTGGGTTCTTATCAAGCTGCAAAATCACGTTCATAATTATTTATTTCATTAGCTCTAACCTCGTGGCTTGCTCCCTGTACACCCTGTTCCCTGCGGAAGAGAGTTGTTTCTACTATTAACGATTAATTATTAAATTTTTTGCTTGGTGAAAAGAAAAAAATATCTTTCAGTGAAAAACTGAGTCGCTGCGGGTTTGGTGTATTGACCAGAAGACAGCCGATGCGATAAAACTTCTATGCGACGACCGTATTTTGTCAAACACCTGTACTTTAGAGCTAGACGACCCATAAAGATGTGGAAGTCATACCAGGTTTAGTGGATAGTGGACACAATGTTAAGAACATGCACTACAAGCCATAATTATTAGGCCACCCTAATTGATTTTTAAAGAAATAATGTATTTCATACTATTTTTAGTATTTATTTTCAAATGAAAATAGAATGGTTCTTTTGATATTTTGATACTTTGCAAAATTTTACAAGGCAAGGAAACAAAGATGAACTCTTCCGAATCACCCTAAATTTTCTTCATTCTTTCATTAATGAAACAGGCAATTTAGGTATTATTAAATACTTATAAATTCATTTGATGCACATGTTATTGTGCAATATTAACAAAAGAACTATTCTATTTTTATTTGCAATTATTTAATTGGCAATAAATACTAAAAAATAGTATGAAAATAGTATTTTTAAACACTGAGGTGGCCGGTAGCGTATATGCTGGTGATACATTCTCATTGTAAATGTAATCAAAAAGAAAAAGCCTAACAATAACGTTGAAGAAGACAGCACGTGTGATTCATAGAAAGATAAGTGACACATAATGTGAACTTAAATTGAAAATTTAAAAATGAAGTACAAAAATGTAAATATCTGGGAAATGAGCACGGAAAAACGGAACACCGATATTGGAATCCGCATTTAAATAGCGAGATATGCCTTCTACATCTCAGTAAGGAACAGAAATAATCGATAGAAATAAAAAAAAATACTAAACAGTTATGCAAGAAAATGCTAGAAAAATCTACTTAAAGGAAGAAATGAGAGGAAAAAAATGGTATTTCTGAAGAAAGATGATGAGAATCCATTGAACGGTATCTGTTTAACGACGGAGTTTTAAGGAAAATGTGAACTAAAACGGGCGCTTGGACATAGAATAAATTAAATTAATAGAATAATTAAATTTGATTAAATTTTAAAAAAGGCTTTCTTGAATGGCCAAATCTGTTTCTTTCTCAAGGATGGTCTGTAAATTAAAGATCATCTAGGACAATGAATTTCATTTCGTTCTGATATAGTTAAGAATATTGGTAACTAGTTTTTAAGTCATTTTTAAAATTCTGACTTTAAAAAACAGTATGTGTTGAATAAATTTGTTTTAATACATGACATTATTATTTTTTCGTTGTTGTGATTGAATGCTATACTTATTTGGCTTAGTGACGCGTGTCAGATGGCATTTGCAATTGGGTGATGAAATTGGTCGGAGGGAAAGTCAACCTGAAAATTTTGCCTGAAGACAAAGAGCACTATGTATCCGGTGATTTCCCTAGTGACAGCAAGACACGGGATAACACAAAAGTAATCAGCCAATCAACATGGAGATTGAAAATGAACAAATAGTGGGTGAGGGCGAGCTAAGTCTAGTAAGTGTGTGAGAGGTAGAAAGCGAGATAGAATATCAGAAAGAGAATGAGAGGGAAAGAATAAAAGGTGGAAGCAAGATTTAATCCTATTTATTCGAAAGTAACACGCTCCAACATGGTTTTTATTTTCTGCTTTAGATCTTTTCACACGTTCAATACACGCAATCAGTCAAACTACGCCTCTCTTTCGCGTTTCTCTCTCTCTCTCTCTCTCTCTCTCTCTCTCTCTCTCTCCTCGTTTGTATTTATATCTCAGACACATATATCTTCTCAAACAGTACACACGGAGGATCATCAAAAACTCATATTATATATACATATAAATATAGAAGTATAGAGATATTAACCAGGCGATGAATATATATATATATATATATATATATATATATATATATATATATATATATATATTACTTGACATACTCGATATTACATCTACGATATGCAAGACATAAATTGGAAATATAATATATAACACATGCACACATATTTGCGGGTGTCTGTGTTTGTACAAGTGTATGTTTATGCATGAGAATGAAATTGAATATATATATATATATATATATATATATATATATAATATGTACATTGTAATGTAACGTGTAATATAATGTGTACGCATATTGCAAACATTGCCTAACACAGGCAAAAATAAAAACAGACATGTAAGCATCCACAGTCAGTCATATAAAAATACACACGTGCACACACACACACACAAACACTCAGATACACGCACACCCACATACGCTTACACGCACAAACGCAAATATATATTAACAGACTGATGAACAAATAGTTAGTTGCACTAAAAACGATTGAATGTATGAAAAATTTCTTCTAAGTATTTTGTGTGTTTATTACAATATATGAATTGGATTATGCAATCTCAGAATGCACCTATATATATATATATATATATATATATATATATATATATATATATATATATTATTTCGCACATGCGTGTTGTTTTCTATTTTGCCGACAGCATTGTACATTAATTTTAGCTGCGCACCTTCTGTTATAAAAGACCACTACTTCGCATACATATATATATATATATATATATATATATATATATATATATGCGTAGTGTTGGTTATTTTACATTAAATATAAAATGTAAATCCTGTTTATTTTAAACATATATATGTATCTTTATTTTAAACCATGAATACTCGTATAATATAGCAATTGCGTCAACATTGAGAAAGCCAGATTTATTTAAATTTATGTAACAGTCATTCTATATTCAGCATAAGACGATTGCGTTGTGCATGAAACTCAGAATTGTGCTACCGGTGTCGCAAAATGTGTATTTATTTTTATATAGAATAATTTAACCCCAGTATTCAATGCTCAATTTGTTGTCCTTCTTTGAAGAGGAAACTAGTATTAACTAACTTATACCAAATTTTTATTGCACTTCTCGAATATGCAGTCTGGTAAATGTAGTCAGTATGGGAAACAAAATAGAACCAGATGCCCCCTGAAACATTGATATCCACTAAAATAATGTTCGGAACAAGTATGAAAAAATATGAGACTAAAAATAACAAATGCACTGATATGAAACATTCCTTTCATATTCCATTTGTAAGAAAGAAATGCCACTCAGAAATGTTTTCCTACTGCGTGCTTGTTTTGATGTTTGTTAGTTAATTAATGGCATCACACACTTCTCCTTTTATGTGCCATGTCCTTTCAGGACCTAGGTAATCAGGGCTTTCCACATCTACCTCTCCCTGGTGGCTCTTAGCAAGCTTTCTCCTATTGCTCCATGCTACCCTTGTATATCATCCACCTGCTCAGGTCCTTCAAATATGTTATCCGCTGCCTTCCTCTGTCTCTTTTTCCCTCTATCTGGCCTATTAGTAACAGGTTCTCTAATCCCTCCTTTCTTATTGCATGACCCAGGAACTTCAGATGTCTCTTCCTGATACTCAGTATTAATTTCCTTTTCGTTTACATCCTTTCCAAAACCTCGTCATTACTCACATGCTCGGTCTATGATACCCGCAGCATCCTTCTGTAGAACCACATTTCAGCTGCTTCAAGTTTTATTATTGTCCAACATTCACTATCATATTGAAGAACCGACATCACATAGCAATCCAGTACTCTCCTCTTCGTTTGTAGTGCAATTGTCCTGTTTCTTAATACTTTACTCAACTTCTGGAATGCTTCTTTCTCTATGCCAATTCGCTTTCGGATCTCAGTGTCACACTTTCTGTCTTCTGTTAGAACACTTCCCAGGTATTTAAATTTCTGTAGCTGCTTGATTGTAGAGTCCCTCGCCTGTAATTGGCATTTTGGGCCGCCCTTTTTTACTGATGACCACGCATTCGGTTTTCTTACAGTTTAGCTTTAAGAAAAAGAACAATATGGTTCCTACTGAAGTGCATTCTTTCTATTCCCAACTAAGATAATTACTGTATTTTTATGTGTTTTGTCTCTTCAGAAACTGAAGAAACATAGCGACATTGAATCCTGGTTCCCCATAACTTCTTATCACTGGAGACCCTTAACCTCGTTCCACTCTTTGCCAACGTTCCCGTTTCCACATCCATTGATAGATGTGGAAACGGGAACGTTGGCATAGAGTGATATTTTAGTCGGTCTGAAATTTAAACTGGCAGTGTATTTTTGAGATGTCACTGAATGTAGAATGCAGGCGGCAAACTGGATTTTGTTTTGACGATCATAGTCAAAGAAGTCAGCGAACTAGGGGAGAAAAATGAAGCGGAAGTGTCTGGTGTCAAATGAGCAGGCCTATTTAAGTGAAGTCAGTCGTCAGTCAGAGCAGTTTAACAGGCAGTTGATCTTGCAGTCAGTAGATGAAGTTGAAAATGTAATTTGAGTCGGACGCAGCCCGCTGGCTGCTCGTATGCTCATGCCTACCTCATACCAGACTAGACCAAACCTCTAACTCTACGACAAGTCACCGAAGAACGAATAAAAATGTTGTATATTTTATTTTCATTTATGTGTTGATGTCGTCAATTTTATCAGCGAAAAGATCTTCATTTTCATTGCAATTGCTATTTGGTCATTTTTCCTGGAAATATTATCAATGTTTGGTTCGAGTTTGTTTTCGTCGGCGCAGCCTATACCAGAAGAAGTTGGCATACAACATGGCTGACTTCCTTATCTCATCTTTCCTGCCATCGATATGCCACGTACAAGATTTCCAAGCTCTCTTTACTCATTATGTGTCCAAGAGATTTCAATTATTTCTTCCTGAACCTGTATATAAGTGTAATTTTTGTTAACGTTCTTTATTAGGCTTCCTTGTTCCAAACTACGAACTTAGTGTTCTCATGATCTTCTTGTAAAATTCGATTTCTGTCGCTGCCAGTTTCCGCTTCATCTGTGCTAAGATTGTTCAACATTTAATGCCATGCAAGAAAATTGATACTACATCGCATTTCTGCATTTTCCCTTTGTTTCTAACTATTTTTCCTGTTTCTTAGTATTTTGTTTAGGTTTTGGGCTGCATTTTCTGCTGTTCTCGCGTGTGTTTATATTTCAGTATCGGATTTTGCTTCATCTCTTAAAACACATCTGAGATAATTACATTTCTATATTTTTGAGGTTGACGCATCATTTCGAATGGTGAATCCTGTGCTTTTCTCTTACTGACAAACTTATTTTACGTGTTTTTACAGAATTTGACTAATAGTAGTTTATCCTGTACAGCCTTTCCCTGTCATCCAACAAATGATTTTATATTAATATTGCGTTCCTCGATAATAAGTCCTCCTGCTTCGATTGCTTAAATGTTGAACAGATATGGTGAGAAGGCAAATCATTGTCGTAAGTCCATTTCAGTTTTTTGTGTAGCTAGTAAATACATTTTCTATTCTTATCAAGCGGTTCTCCCCCAGTTAAGATCAAGTTTATTTTATCATCCTTTCCGAATGGATTTTGTTTTCGCAATAGTTCAACTTGATCATTGTGTTTTATTTTGTTAAATATATAATTTTTAAACATAAATTTGTAACTCCTTCTCCATTTTATAGCTATGACTTTAATCATAAATATCGTATCTTTCCTGTGCGCTTAGCCACACTAATACTTATGATTTCTACTTGTTTTTCTCGTCCAGAACTGATCTTACTTCTGCCTATTTTTGGATTTTGGTATTTACGATTCTTCCCTTGTTTTTTCTACAATTTATTTTGACTAAAGAAAATCTTCCAGGTCACATATGGAAAGTGAAGAAACAACCTCAGCTCTGTCATTCCCTCAGACACAAGAGAATTTAATAAACAGGAGAAGAATAAAAGAAAGTAGATTGCGATTCCCGAACTGTATATGTCCTGGCAAATCACATGCTTGGCATATCTAAAATAATTGTTTCTCTGGGATTGTAGTTCATAATATACTATTAACTAACAGCTACAGGAAGTAACGTATCTGTTTGGGTGGAAAATCGCTTGAAAATAAAGACTTAAAATATTTTGTAAATATCAACCAGCAGTCATTGAATGCAAAATATTTTCCTTAGAGGGAAACGACTAATGTTAACATTACCATATGCAAAAGCAAAGGATGCTAAAATATATTTGTATGAGCGACGATTTACCAATTTTACTATGATGTCTTGTAGATTGGTTATGAGTTAACTTTATAAATGCATATTCGGACATATTTGTTGTCTTGTTCAAACGTCACCAAAAACCAGTGCGTTTATTTAAGTAATGTATAACAATCGCAATCTCAGACATAATTGATTTCTATTGTGTTTTAGTATTTAATATCGTGGTTCAAAACAGTACATTTCACAGATATTGAAGCGACGTCTTCTTCTTCTTCTTCTTATTATTATTATTATTATTATTATTATTATTATTATTATCATCCTACTGTGCGCCGTGTCTCTTTAGGATGCAAGTGCTCATGGTTCTCCATATTTACTTTTCGAGATATTAATAAATATTTTCTTTGTCTTATCTCTCATAAATCATGTTTTGTTGTCAATTTACTCAATGTAGCTCGTGCGTAATTTTGCTCTGGTCCAATTGCATTGATTATGCCCTGTGTGTGTCAAATTTTCCAAGCCTTTTTTCACATTATTTGACATATAAATTTTCTGTCTCTTGCAGATATTAGGTATTAGTTTCCCATTTCCTTCCATCTTTTCTAAAACTTTGGGAGACATTTTCAGTCCGAAAGATAAAATTACCATTGAGGTTTCAGACGTACATACGATTATAATTAAGAAAAATCAGACAGGTGTAAAGTTAATCCCGAATGAACGGTGTCTTGTAAGGGGAAAATAGCTCTCTGATAGGTTTTTATGTTCTCATGGTTAATTTAGTAGGTGTCAATGTTTTCTAGGTAGGCTTGATGCGTCGCAAAAATACTTGCATACATAATCACACACTTCATGTGTGGTATCATTTTTAATGTTAGTTTGTGATTTAGTTATAAATATATACATTTAATTCCGCTGATAATTCTTGATAGTTAATCAATCGCATTTATTTCAGTAGATAGACATTAGTCTGAAACTGAGAACAAAGCTTTTGAGCTGCAATAAGGGAAAGAGTAAAGAATGATAACCAAAGAACCAAAATGGAATTCTTAGACAGACATACGCGATAAAAAAAGTTTCATTTTCACGTTAGCACAATTAGATCAAGGTCTAATGTTGTCTTTTTCAGACTTGTATAAATGGTTGAAAAGATAGTAAATTCGCATTGATTTTATGAAACTATAATTGGCTAATATCTACCTACTAAATCCTCTCTTCAGTAGCATGCACCCACATACAAATATCATGTTTCAAGAAATAAGTTATATATATATATATATATATATATATATATATATATATATATATATATATGGAATAAAAATGTATAAAAAATAGACGAGATTCTTGTGATGCGTTTAATTCATTCCGATGTACGACATCAGACGTACATCTTTTCTATAAAAACTGTTCTTCATATGTAACAATTTATGAAAATTTATAACAAATATAGAACAATTTATATATTGTTATTCTCACTCTCTCTCTCTCTCTCTCTCTCTCTCGCTTTAATTTCAGGTGAAGATAAAGACAAAAATTGTCCAAGAGTTGGATAATTTTTTATTAAGTTGTTTCTAACTTTTCGGCACACATGAGCCATCTTCATAGAAGTTACAAGGACGTTAACATAAAAACATCCACCATCAACGACGATTTTATCTTTTGTTGACATAAAACTTTGCTAAGTAATGATAACAGTTACCAAAAATAGCAAATGCAGTTCGCAAATCTGCAATGCAGTTCTATGATCTCACACCGCGTGAGAGGTTGAAATGATAACAGAACCATATATTTAAATGCAATGTAATGTGTTATGACTAGATTTAAACGAGATTTTATTAAGTGTTGGTTGCTTTGGATTTCATGTAGATGGCCTCCAATATCTGAAAGTTCTTTTTACTGTGTGTAATAACAGATCTTAGTCAACAATACAATAATCCTCACTCATAAATGGTTCTGTAATCATGTAAGCCGAAAGCTTAGAACAAACTTAATAAGAACTTATCCAGATGTTGGACAATTTTTGTCTTTATTTTCCCCTGAAATTAAAGCCAAAATACGAGGTTTAGAACTGCTCGTGATTAAACATAGCAGACATTCATTGTTTCTTATATTTAACAGTATATGTGATACAGCAAAACAGATCTGTCAGCAGATGACAATATTTACGCTCTCACACCCTGATTGAGCACTCTGAAAGAATGGTAGACTTTGAAAAACAGTAGTTACTCAGGCGTGTATTCGGTCGGGTTTCAATCCTGGGTTAAAAAGCAATCGGAGTCTAACCGTACTGATGAGCTGTGATACAGCGAAACAGATCTGTCTGCGGATGACAATATATATATATATATATATATATATATATATATATATATATATATATATATATATATATATACGCACACACTAACACACACAAACATATATATGTCATAATACTATAAATACTTTCGTGGTTTCTGCTCTGATGAACTTAAATCACTGGTGCCCCCTAGGTGGGGGTTTGCACGAGATACTAGATTGGAAACTAGATCCCACCCTTTTACAGTGAAACCGATGAAATGTAACCGCAATTTCTACTCCATAGCTTCTTTTCTCGCACTTCCCGCCTGTGGAATTCCCTTCCGCATGCTTGCTTCCCCGACGGCTATAACCTCCAGGAGTTTAAATATTAATAGACACCTCCTAACACACTAACCCTCCTATTCTCTCCAACTCTCCCCAGTGGAATGCCTTGCTTCGGGTGACATGATTATATATATATATATATATATATATATATCCTCAAATTAGCATTTATTCTCGTCGCATATTTATCTTGGAACAAATTTAATCTTATTACAAATAAAAGAAATGCGTTTGAACATAGGTCGTTACGATGCTTTTTGTGATGGTAGAATATTGGATTTTTCGAAGTAAATATTTTGGTATACATTTAAACAACAAATATATAGTAAGAAAATATTTACTCAATCAAAACATGTTCCCCCTCGCAATGCCATTTATAAAGATTCCTTTATTCAAAGAAACTAGAATTTCTTTGAGAATTTCTTTAATTTTATCCCGGTTTGATAAATTCTCACGGAAAACAAAATGGTCTCGATGCATGATAAGATATTCTGTGAGCAGGAATCGTGAAGATACAAACAAACAAATATATTGAACTGGCTCAAATTTCATAACAATTTTCAACATTTCTCATGAATAAAATCTTGATTAATACTTGTGTAAGTGCAATAAATTTCACTTCTTCGATTTGTTCGAAATATTGTTTTTATATTTTTTTGTTCAGATATTTTATCATTTCGGCTAACGTCTCCCTGGTCATCGTCAGCTGTCCCTTAATATATGCTTTTTGATTATTACGTTAAATTTGTCCCTGTGGTTTTATTTCTGGATTGTTGTATTTAAACCATAGTATATTGATTTCAATACCTGATCCAGTGGTGAGGGCATTTTATTAAACAATACCTGAAGAAGGGCTTGGAAAATTTGAAACTTACAGGCTATATCGAAAAGAAAAGAAAAAGCGAAAAGTAGTGGACATCCTATCTGGCGAGATTCTTGAAGTGGATAGGAAAATGAGTGGTCAGATGATTAGTAAAAGTACAGCATATATTGTTAATAGTTACAAGAGATAGAAGGTTATGAACAGCAATATCTGTCCATGTCTAATATGGCACTGTTCCGAAGGAGTTCAGTCCTTAGACAACGTGATGAAGTCTATATAGTCTAGTTTGGCGGAAAGGAACAAGAAAGGGAGGCAGAGTGCTAAATAAGTGCAAACAAGAAACGGCAACAAAGAGCAAAAAAGACATACAAGATGCAGCATATCAATAAAAGTAATAAACACCTATGCGTATTTTTCCAGACTTTGTAACTATTCAGTAACTTAATTGATATACTCTTGGGCGATCATATCTTCCAAGAGACATGACTGACTCGGCAGTCCCGCAGGAGGCTGTCATTACATTCTACGGTAGACTTGTTGCTTATCATGGCTATAGAACCCTATCTGTTCTGCTTCTGAGCCATAACTGGAGGGAAGAGACGGATTAATATCTTTCTAAGGGTATTTGCGCTTAAGTGAAAGTAACTGGAATTATAACTGTGCTCTCGGATTTTGCCTTCCGGGCCGATATCGACTGCACCACAACGAACATCCGTTTTGTCACTACTATTAAACTGAAAAATGTGAAAACAATTTCAAATCAGCAAACATTTTATCGAAATTCCTCCCCTCTAAAATCAAACCAGATTGCAGGTTCGTAATCTCTGTTTTTAATCAAACAGTATTATGTATTTATTTCTACCAGCCTGATTATATACGATAAATCTTTGTTACGAAAATGTTTGTCATTTGGCATGATTCGGACCTGCGACCCCTATACACATAGGGGAGGCCACCAAGTGATCTGGCGATTCTTAGACCTCTCGACCACGAAATAGATTATCAGCCCGGTAGAAATAAGTATCTAATACTGTTTGATTATAAACAGAATATCTACTTAAATACGACTATCGACCAAAAATGATGTTCAAACAAATCATTTCAAATTGTCGGTTATTTATAACCAATTTCGTTAATCTTCGTTAATTTCTGTAATCTCTTTCTTCGCCCTCCCTCTCTCTCTCTCTCTCTCTCTCTCTCTCTCTCTCTCTCTCTATATATATATACTTTGCTACCTGACGACATAATTATTGTAAAAAAATAGAATAAAATAAAATAATAAGGCACTGTTAAAGAGGAAACACGCGGCAACAGCTTGGATACATATTAGTAAAGAGAGAGAACTGGCGCTGCCTCGTTATTGTCACTATAATGAACTGAATTGACGCGGCCTTCCTGTTGTCTTTTCCAATGAGCTGAGTCGATTCTTCCACGCTATTGTTCGACCAAAGCGAGAGCCAATGAAATGTAATCGTAATATATATATATATATATATATATATATATATATATATATATATATATATATAACTCAATAAGACTCTGTCCTGACATATCGTTGGCGTCACTAATAAAGAATCCGTATTAACCTTCAAATGGCACGTGACAAAATTTGGTCCAAATTGGATTAATAATTTACGAAGTATATTTATTTAAGTGAAACTGTTGCTGCAAATTTTCAAAACAATGGAAATATCTTTAAATCCTGTGTTGATACAGCACTGCTTCCTGATTAGAAAAATACTGTTCAAGCAAAATCGATGCCTTGAGAAGTGTTATTCAGACTATGTTCCGTCGAAAAAAAGGTTAAGAGGTAGTATGCTGACTTTAAATCCGGTTGTACACACAGAGATGAAGCTGAACGCTTAGATAGCCCACAATCACCAGCTGTCACGGAAAATACCAAAAAATGAAACAAAAAAAAACGATCGTAAATTGAAGTTATTTGATATAGCAGAGGAGTTGAACATATCAGGAGGCAGTGTATTTACCATTTTGCATGAACATTTGTCAATGAAAAAATTTTGTTCAAAGTGCGTGCTGCATTAGCTTACATTCAATCAAAAAATAGGAGCGTTGGTGCAACTGTTTCAGCACAAGAAGGAAATTTTGCGTAAGTATGTGACAATGGCCGAAACATGGATCTACCATGTCACACTGGAGTCAAATCGGCAGTTAGCTGAATGGACAGCAGCAAGTAAATCACTCTAAAGCGCCCAAAGGTGCGAACATCACAAGGCATGCTTTTGGCCTCTTTATTTTTAAATGTTCTAGATATTTTCTTCATCGATTACCTTGAGAAACGGAGGACCATAAATAACGAAAATTATATAATATTATTGGTGCGTTTTGAGTGAGACATCGCCAAAACCTGGACACAAATGAAAAAGAAATAAATGATCTTTTACCAAAATAATGTTCTATATCACAAGTCACTCGCAACGATGAGTAAACTACATGAATTACACTTCGAATTGCTTCTGCATCCACCTTATTCTCCAGATCTGGACCCCAGCAGCTACTGGCTGTTTGTAGACCTCAATAGAAAGAGGAAAAGAGATTTGGGTCAAATAAAGAAATAATATAGAAAACTTAGGCATATTTTGAGACCAGTATCAATTCGTTCTACAAAATAGTAACCGAACGTTGGAATAGCGAAATGTTGGAATCAGTGCATCACTCTAGAAGGAGACGATGTTGATGAATATAGTCTACTTTTGCCTAAATCTTGTAATTTTATAAGTTAGGCCATGGATTTATTGGATAGTGTTATATATATATATATATATATATATAGTAGACCATCGTCGGTCAGGGTTGACCATGGGTAGCATCCTAGATGTCTGTTTGGCTGGAGCATCGTCGTCTGCAGAAACCGATGCGGGTGTGACAGTCTTTGTTGCAGAGGATGCATTTATGTTTTGTTTCTAATCTCTCAGAGTTGTCATTTTCGTTTCTGCGAACACCCATCTCCATAACGACTTGCTTCAGTTGCTTTTCTCTTGATTTGAGTTGTTGGGCCAGGGTTCCTCTCCATTTGAACCGGTTGGCTGCTACGCTCTCATATGGCTCCGTGTTTATGCCCACAGCTTTCATATCACGTTTTATGATGTCACGATACCTCTGATATGGCTGCCCAGTGGGTCTTCTTCCAGGGGCCAGCCTTCCATAGAGGAGGTCTTTTGGAATGTGACTGTCTTTCATGCGGTTGACATGGCCTGGCGAGCGGAGTCTGCGCTGTTTAAGGATTGTAAACATGGTAGGCAAACCGGCTCGAGACAGGACCTCAGTGTTGGGCATCTTGTCTTGCCATGAGTTTCGCAATAAACGTCGGATAATTCTCATATAATAGTTTTTCACTATTATAATACAGAGGATAATTAAGCCTTCCTTGACTTTAATTATTTCTGGTAGATTAATAGTACAAGACCGCTTTGACAGAAGGTGGTAGGTATGTAGTCTTATGAGTAATTATTGTTGGGAGTTACATTTTCTTCAATAAAACTTTCGGACCTTAGAACAGAATAAATTAATTTAACGGCTTAAAAATGAAAAAAGAAGACAGATATATCTACTCAAGCCCGTTTACTCACTGAACATAACACTTACACTAAGAAAGGTTATAATTTCTATTTTAATTTGAGATTCACCAATCAAAATTTATAGATGTAATCGTATTTAAAAATCTTTCGGTTCGCACAACTTCTCATTCTTTCATAGTTTTATCTCTTGTTTTCATTTTGTTATAAGTTCCTGGTTCTGTCTTAAGTATTTTCATTGCCTTTCATTTTCAGTAGCTTCTTTCCGTCTTAGTTGCTCTATTCCCTTTCTTAGAGTCAAGTGATTAAAGAAAACTATAACTAATGATATGATTTCACGCAGTCGGCTATCAGTTTTTTGTTTATGATGGTTCATATTATTTATTTTTATAAATAATTTTTGGAGCCCTGGAAGGTTATTCTGTTACATTCGTTTGAATATGCGTTCGGTACCTGATAAATAGTTTGAAGTTTTTACAGTGCACAATCAAGAAAGTCTTACAGTCGCAGGATATAGTGAAAACAGTGGGGATAGAAGAAAACAGCGTATGAGTTACTTAGCTTATATAAGTAGATAGCAGAACATGTTTTACAAAATATAACAAAATGAGAAAATGAAAAAAAAAAGAGAGAAAATTGTGGGGTGCCATGAACAGCCAGACGATGAAGTAACGGCGCCAAGTGGAAGAAGATTTGGTAAATTTAATAAAAATAAACGTTGAATGCAGTAATTCAAATTACTTTCTCATCTTGACTGTTGCTGCTCAATCCTTACATAACAGCGTCAACAGAGTTCTAAAACGGTTGCGCAGCCTTGTGGGTGATACATTCTTTTCACCATACAACCATGAGACATCTGCTGAAACTCAAGTTTACTCCAGACAATGAGTAAAACATATCATCTATCGCGAAAGAGGCATGGTTGGTTCGTTGTTCCACTCTAGAAAATACGTAACTCATTCTGCCATACTCCATTTTTTACAAGACTGATCAGTTCAAGTGTTGCCACATCTAAGGTGGAACTACACAGTTTTCTCACTCATTCTCAGAGTTTACTTATATCGTGTATGAGCCTTTGTGAGTAAATAATTGTTTTCCACCCTAAAACACTTTCTAACAGACGAAATGTTACTAGTCTTTTGTTACTCTATTTTCATAGCATATATTCAGGTGAAATACGAATGCAAGTCTTCATAGCTGAGACCGGCCAGACTACGTACAGTGATTTGACTCATGCCCATTTGTTGTGTTCCATTAGGAAGAAGGGAATTCTAATCTGACATTTGCTTCACTAGACCTTTTGCATTGTGGGACAGACTTCCTTACAACTGCAAAGCTTGAGTCGTTTTTTAGTCTTGTTCTAAACCATAGTAGTATTGAACCAGAGTAGAATAATATGTCGTGAGCAGACAGTTACTGAAAGACAATTCGCCAACGGAAGCTTTCACCGACAGGTAGTTCAGAGAAAGGAAAACCAAGTCTAACCAAGTTCAAGTTTTCATCCATTTATTTATTTATTTATTTTGATAAATTGTCGGTAAACTGTCTAGTTGTTGGTGGATGCGAGTGTCGTAAAACGTTCTTCTAATTACACCATCGATTGTTGTCAGTCTTGCTTTACACAATTTTCATTCTATGCACCTATAATAAGTTTTACATTCTCGAGTTTTGTCAGTAACATAAGCCTATCCCAAAAAATAAACTTTCCGTTTCCTCGTTCTTTCCTGGCAACAACCATGATGATGACTAAAGGGTTTGGAATGTAAAAATACAAGGGATAAGAGCTTGAACTTGAAGACTTAAAGCGTCTGCCAAATACGCTGTCTGTGATTTCTTTCGAAGAACTGTCCGTCTGCGAATTTTATTTCGGGAAAATGTCCGGCTAAATAATATATACACTGCTTTGCAATTTTAAGAAGGCTAGAATTTATCAGAAGAGATTGGTTTTCTTTTTGTTCCAAACGCTTCCAGGGACGATACCACCGTTCTGCTTGGTGCTGGTAAATAAATGGTCCTACTTCTTTGATGAATTTTTTTTTCAAACAAGAATCGAGTTAAAAACAATCAGAATTCTATTATTTTCTGATGTTGTTTTCTGATGCTTTCAACATTGCATTTGTTTAACGTAACAAACTCGTTAGCAAATAATTCGCTGAATTTACAAGATACATATTTCTTGAATGGGTAGGGCGCTTTTATGCGTTGAAGATTAATGCAAATACCTCACACGTAAGTTCGTATTTAGTCATTATAAAATCTTAACACTATTCTTTATAAGAAATATTTCCATTTGATTACGGGTATATCACTGTAAAAAATAGTTCTCGTACAATCACTAAAGTTGAGTAACATCAAGCTTGGTCAATATCTAGATTGTTTTCTGCTTGAGAAAATCAGATGTTGTAAGCTTGGATGTGCGAGTGGTGTGATGGGTAATGTGTCAAAGAGCCAAGGTCTAATTCTTCTGGGTTCGTTATATTCACTTATATGCATATAGCCTTGAAAACTATATAAATGTACGCCTTCTATTCCAGCAATAAGTTAATTAGTAAACCATTATCTAGAAACAAATCTTACAATCTGAAATGTTTTTTCTGCTTGAAATAACTTGCTAATAGTTAATAAGCCATAAAAAATGAACCAATTAAGCAATTGCTTCCAGGTGATACAGTTAAAGTTTAAAAATCCCTGAGTCACAGTTAAGGCGCACGTTTATCTGCTTGTTTTATACGATGTAGTTCTAACATTTTTAATCAATGTTTCCGCTCATTCTATCAACTTTTCGACAGCCAAATTGATTTTACGACTTACTACAGTAGCATGTGCGTTGTGGTACAGTGCATATCGGCTCGGAACGAGAAACCGGGGAGCCGAGTTCAAATTCCAGTTGAATCCATTGCATTCACTTACGCGCAAATATCCTTGGGAAAGGTATTAATCCGTCTCTTCCTTCGAGTTATGGGTTAAATAGCAGAACAGACTGGATTCTATAGCCTTGGTCGGCAACCAGTCTGCTGCAGAAAGCAATGGCAACCTACTGCGGGATAATCTTCTTCTGCCCAGTCAGTCATGTCACTTTCGAGACATGATCGCCCATGCGTGTATCACGTATGGCACTTAACTGACTGACAGTAGCAAAGACTTTTGAAATTTACATGGCCACCATTTAGGGGCGGCGAGTTCGTGCTACTAAAAATATTTTCATTCGAACAGTTTGGGCTATTTTTAAGAGTTAAACCTCTCTGTGTCTCTTTCACTAACATACGCGGTATCCACACTAACTTTTATAGCGTAGAAGCATTCCTCCAAACTAACTCACCTGATATCTTAGCCCTATATGAAACTAACGTTGACCCGTCTATCCCCTCCTCTGAGTTCTATGTTCCTGTTTACCTTACCCTCTTCAGGAAGGAGTCCGACGTCCATATGCATGGGCTTGGTGTATATGTCAGTGAACACCTCCCCCTAGCTAGAGTAACATCTCTTGAATCCCTGGACCAGTCTTTTATGTGCTTCCCTCTCTCACTTCTAAGTTCTGTTAGCTATCTCTTCTTCCACTACCGCTCCCCCTCCTCCTCTGACTGTTCGCTACTTGACAGCATCTCTGACAATATCGACAAGGCCATTTCTTCGCACCCATCTGCCCATATTTTCGTGTTTGGCGACTTTAACGCCCACCACACTAAGTGGCTGGAAAACTCTGTAACCGACCCTGCAGGTGTCCACAGCTTTAATTTTCGATCTCCCAATCCCTTACGCAAGTGGTGGACTTCCCCACGCGTATCTCCAATAGCCCTAACGGAAGGGACTCGCTACTAGACCTCTGCTTCACTTCCACCCCAAATTCTTGCTCCACCAGACAGCTCTGCCCTCTCTGAAATTCTGACCACGCCGTAGTTTCTGTCAACATCTAGTTCCACTCCACACCTACCCAAGAAACCCAGACCAACAGAATATCCTACTGCTATCAAAGAGCAGACTGGGATTTGTTCCGTGACTTTCTCTGCGACATCCCGTGGAACATTGGTTTTAGTCTTCCCATCGAAGACTGTGCATCAGAGATCTCCTCCTGGGTTAAGGCTGGCATCGATGCATTCATCCCTGCCAGGAAATTTCAGTTTAAATCCCATTCGTCTCCCTGGTTCTCGCCCGCTTGCTCGGCCACCATTGCCCACCGGAATCACTTCTTCCGGCTTTAAACAGGCGCATTTTCGCTTCAGCTCGTAATAAGTGTAAAAAGATACTTAACGAAGCTAAGATGCTGTTTGCTGCCAGGATGAAGCAGCGCATAGCATCCTCCAAGTTCGGTACCAAAGACTACTGGCGCCTCTGCAAACGCGTGCTTAGCTAGAGTAAGTCCTCAATACCCCCACTAATAAACGAGTTCGAGGTCCTCACCTCCTCAGCGGACAAGGCTGAATGCTTTGCCCATAGATTCTCGACGAATTCGACTCTGGATTCGTCTCGAATCCAGACACCTGATTTCCCATCTAGAACTGGGGCCCAGTTGAATGACGTCCACATCACGCCCTCGCTGATTTCTAGCATAATCTCAAAACTGGACCCTCACAAAGCGAGCGGTGGGGATGGAATCCCAATCATAGTTTTGAAGAATTGTGCCTCTGAGCTCTGCTCTATCCTTTCTAATCTCTACAACCTCTGGCTATCTTCCTTCTGCTTCCCTGCCTGATGGAAGTCTTCTTCTGTGGTTTCTATAATCAAGAACACTGGTGAACCATCGGTTCCCGCAAATTACCGCTCCCATCAGCCTTCTTCCGATTTCCGGCAAAGTGTTCGAAGCCATTATCAATGCCGAGGTCGTTCAGCATCTCACAGCCCACAGCTCCTCTCGGACAAACAGTATGGCTTCCGCTTCACCAGGTCCACTGCTGATATGCTAACGACCATCACCAAGTATATATACCAGGCTCTCGACAAGAATGGTGAAGCCCGAACCGTCGCCTTGGATATCTCTAAAGCATTCGACAGAGTATGCCATGCCGGCCTTCTACGGAAACTGCGAAGCTATGGCATAACTGGACTTTTGTTGGACTTAATCCGGTCATTCCTCTCTAACGGCACACTGAAGGTGGTATTAAACGGACATGCCTCCCAGAACTACCCTACAAATGCGGGTGTACCCCAAGGCTCTATCCTAGGTCCTACGCTCTTTCTAATCTATATCAATGATCTCCCTGATGCCATAAGTTCACAAGTAGGCATGTGCGCCGATTATACCACAGTTTACTCTCACCTCGATCAAAAATCTGAGGTTGGTGACAAGGCGAACCTCGCTGCCGAGCTTGAAAAGGACCTCCAATCCGTGTTGGATTGGGGTAAAAAATGGTTCGTAAAATTCAATTCTTCCTAAACGAAGCTGCTGTCAATTAACCACCACAGACAACCGCACCTCCCTGCCATTAGCATGGAACAGGCTTGCCTCCCAGAGAGTAAATCACTACGCCTGCTTGGCCTGACACTCTCCGCGGATCTCAAGTGGAATGACTACGTCGAATCCATTGCTAAATCCGCGCAGGGCCCGGAAATTCTTTCCGCCTGAATCTATCCTGCAATGACATAAATCCATGAGTACTGCTGCCACATCTGGTCGGGTGTCCCTTTTATTCTCCTCGGGGTTCTTGACAAAATACAGCGAAGAATCTGTAATGTGATTGATACTCACTTGGCTGTACGCCTGCAGTATCTCTCTCACCGGCGTGACGTGGCTTCCCTGTGCCTCTTCTATAAATACTTTCATGGCTTATGCTCTGACGAACTTAAATCACAGGTGCCCCCAGATGTAAATTTGCACGGGATACTAGATTGGCAAATAGGTCCCACCCTTTTACAGTGAAACCTATGAAATGTAACCGCAATTTCTACTCCAACATCTTCTTTCCACGCACTTCACGCCTGTGGAATTCCCTACCGCATGTTTGCTTCCCCGACGGCTACAACCTCCAGGAGTTTAAATTTAAGGTCAATAGACACCTCCTAACACACTAACTCACTCCCACTCTCTCCAACTCTCTCCCTATGTACATCCTAAGTCGTCTATCACCCTCCTTCTAACATTTTCCATACCCAATCGCTCTATGTAAGCCCCTGTGCTATAGTGGCAGTGGAATGCCTTGCTTGGGGTGACACGATTAAAAAATTAAAAAAAATGGAGAAGCGTATCATTTTAGTCATGGAGAAGTTGCTCTTCCTGGAAAAAAAAAACTTGAATTTCGTGTTAAGCGAAAACGAAAAGTCGACATTTTCTTTTAAAAATAATCGTGTACGCTAAAATTTAAGCATGCACTTCAAGGAAAAATGTTTCTGTATTTGTCGAAACTCAATATACATGTTATAATTAAGAAGCTAAGTAAATCAACTCAGATTATTAAAGAATAAAATAAATAATACTTTGTTGTTAATATCGGTATTGAAAAATGAGAGTACACTGAATTTTTTTCCAAAACACCGAATATTTAACAATGATTTATACATTTATATCGTAATTAATTATTGATAATGGGCCGCCTATTATTCTGCGAAAACGTCATGGTTTTATAAATTATTATATATGTTTTTACCCATCAATAATGACACGCAAAGGATACTGCACATTTGTTATTATGATTGTAGGTGCACTGAGGTGCATTTAATTGAATGTTAAATTAATTGATTCTCCAAAAATGTATATGCTTCTATAGAGGTAATCGTTCCCTCCGTTTTGCAAAGGCATCATTAGATTTGTCCCTGCCATTTATATATTCGTCAAATGCGACAAGAAATGTTCAATCACTGGCTTGGTAATTTATTTGGTAGATAATGCTACAATCAGTAATGAAAATAAAGTGTGCTATTGATAGACCATGAATATTTTGACAGTATAATGGATTGTTTAATTATGTGCCCTCCTACATCAGGTTTTGGGGGGTCATGGCTCACCACAATAGCCCATTTGCATTCAACTAATTTCATTACTATTCATCCCATTCCACATACTATGCCTTCCATTTCCTGATATACCATAAATTAAATGTTTCTCTACTATTTTTTTAAATCATATCACCCCGAGCAAGGCGGTAATGCCACTGATGTGTAGGGGACTACGTAAGAAGTGAAAAGATTGGAAAAGAGAAAGCCGGAAACCACATCCCAAAAAAGAATTAAAGAATGGAAAACAACTTGTGATTCTTTGTAATGTTATTTGTTTCTTTCCCGGCAGTAAGCCGGAAACCACATCCTAAACAGGAAACAAGGGATGAGCCTCTTCACCCGTTCAATAGACGTGGGTGGAGTGTGCACCGGGCGATAGTTTAGTCTATCTAATCCAATTGAAAAAAAAAGAGGAAAAGAATGGAAAAGAGTAAAAGATTGGAAAAAAGAAAGCCGAAAACCACATCCTAAACAGGAAACAAGGGATGAGCCTCTTTACCCGTTCAATAGACGTGGGTGGAATGTGAACCGGGCGATAGTTTAGTCTATCTACTCCAATCCCTCCTAAATTCTGTTCTGTTAAGAATTTATATTAGCTTGTTATGCAGGTTATGCATTCCTTTCATCTTTCCTTCGTGCCTTCAATATGCCTTGTGAATATCAACTTTTCCATGCCCTCTTTTCTCACTGTACATTCCACTAACAATGTACCTCTGCCTCTCTTGTTTTCATGTACTCTGTCAGTATCTGGTGCTGGGCACGACGGTAAACTGCATCCAGGCCTCTGTTTGGGAGGTTGTGAGGAGCATGGAAACACCTCTTAATTGCTGTTGTTCTCAGGTCTACTCTGACCCGGAGTGGTAGCACCTTTTCGGGTTCTAGCTATTGGCAAATAGTTAATCCCCAAACTGGGGTCAAAACACGATGAAAGAATAACAATAGACTTTTATAGAAATATATACATAGAAACAGACTTTTATAGAAAATATAGATTTTTGAAGAAAAAATATATCTAACAATACATGTTTGAAGAAATATATTGACATAAGGCATTTTTGAAGGGGAAAAAAATTCCCTTAGCAAAACCTTTTTTAATACAAAACTAAAAGATATTTTCAGTTTTCTAAAATAAAGAAGAATGAAGATAAAATTTTCGTTAAAATCTGACTAAATTAACCTTCAACTATAACTGAACATTAAAAAAATATATTAAAACCCCACTTTTTTGGCATTAAATAACCCACAGAGGTTGATATGCCATTAAACAAAACTCAAACTCAAACTCTGTCAATATCAAATTGTCAACGGCACAAAAATGACAGGGAGAATTAGTGACACTTAACAATTTATTAATGGTCTTCTTGATAAAAGACAGTTTCCGACTTCCGAATGTTTTTCTTCGTGATGCAAATTAATCAAAATGCCGGCAAAAATAAAATAAAAATTATCATTATTATTGAGAATATGTTTATCATTTTGTTGTGATTTATTTCTAGAATTTCATTAATCTCTACATTAAATCCACATATTAAAGAAATACACTTGAGTTATCTTTCCTTTTAATTATATAAAAATTCAAATAATTGAACAATAATATCAATTTGATGAAAATATTGTTAATAGGACTGATGATTATATATTTGTGAAAACGGGAACTAATATATAATAAATCTCATCATCAGTATTAGTGAAAGCATACTTTATTAATTTGCTTTCTAATTATTTCTCGTATATCATTAATTGACCGAGTAAATCCTCACGCACACACTATATACACTACCGGTAGTGTGCAAAAATGTTACGACAGGGTTGATTTTAAACTTTATTTTGATGGCTCATAAAAGATAAAATAGTTCTTGTCCTAATACTTTTGCAGGGTTATATATATATATATATATATAACCCTGAAGACACTATCCGTTTTGTCTCTGTTAATTTAACACAAGACTATATATATATATAGTTTGTGTTAAATTAACAGAGACAAAACGGATAGTGTCTTCATAGGATCTTTCACACTCCTTCGTCACGTATACAACGTCTCTTAGCGTCATTTTTCTCTTTCAACCGCAAATTCCTTTAAGATTTCAACTGATGGATCCAGTTTGTTTCTTGAAATTGATGACACGACTGACATTTGAAAGGTTGGCATCAACAATATCCGCGATCTATATGTAATGTTTGTCAATGGTGTGGGTGTGATAAATGTGTAATGCAATCACAGATGACACAGTATTGTTCAAGGACCAATGAATTTCATCTTAGACGCCGAAAAATGATTCATAGTACTGCACACCACTACATATGACCTAATCAGAACAGAAAATAGAAATGTATTACATACTGTCATTTCAGTGTGTCTAAAGCTTACCGTAAGTTTAAAGAAACGAAACGAAAAATTGCGTATATATATATATATATATATATATATATTATGTACTTTAAAAACAAGAAATTTATAAATACTCTCAAAAGCTCTTTCAACCAACCTCTCATCAGGAGAAAAATCGAACGAAAAACAGCAACGAAAATAAAAGCAAAAAAAAGGAGAAACGGTAAAATAAATATACATATAAATATATATTTCTAGATATATTTATTAAATGTTGCCCATTTTTTTCTTTTTTTTTTGCTCTTAATTTTTGTTGCTGTTTTTTTTTATTTGTGATTCTAAAGATTTTGGGTGAAAAGGCTCTTAAGACTGTTAATAAATTCCTTTTTTTAAGTAGTGTACAAAATTTGTACGTCCAAACATATATATATATATATATATATATATATATATATATTTAATAATTTCATTATTTAGTTATTTTTTCATTGGTCATAATTAAATTAGTCCAGTACACAGCTGCATTACAATTGTTCAACAGAGTTATATAATAGAAGTTTTGAATATTTTTAATTTATAAACGAGTGATTTCGCGACCAAGATGCCTAAATTTGCTGTCTTCAGGATAATTACAATAACTTATTATTTATTGTTCATTGTAAATCGCGTGAAGTCACCGAAATGTAAAAACCTGGATCGCAAAATATCACGTTTAAAAATTAAATATGTGTGTATGTGAGTTTGTGTCTACGAGGAGTATTCAAAATATTCGATCTTTTGTAAAATTTAACAAATTTTGATTATGCACCTTCCAGACATCACTTGGAAGCTTACACACTTCTCCCGGCACTTTTTAAATGTCATCTCTGAAAGGAATATTAAAAGATTCAAATAGAAACAATTCAGCAGCTCTTCTTTGTACGAATACGTAATCGCATCAAAGTAAGAATTATCATATTCTGATCAAGTCCCAAAGAACGAAAAATGTCACAAGAGAAACTGTTTGCCCATTTGTGATATACATGTGTACATATATACATAATATACATAGACACACAGACTCACACACATTCACACACATTCACACACACACACATATATATATATATATATCTATAAAAGTAAATGCATGAACAGCAGATTAAAAAACAACGAGTTCCACAACTTTGCTACAATATATATATATATATATATATATATATATATATGATCTACTAGTAGATCTAATATTACTGTCTCACATCTATATTAATAGACAAGCGTTCCTACAAAACATACACGTAAACTATTTCTACATATTACAATTCAAAATAATCCATGCATATACGGTTTAAAATTATCTGTGAGTTTAAGACACGTGACATGAATACGACCGATAAGAACAAACCCAAAAACATAACCTATCAGGAGTCTGTTATTTTAGTTTTTCTCTCGATCTCTAAAATTTAAGCATGTTAGATTCAGATACGTTTCCTATTTTTTGTATCATCTTATCGGTTACAATCATCTACATATATATATATATATATATATATATATATATATATAAAATAAAACATATATATTGTATATATTTTATATATATATCTATTATATATATATATCATATAAATTTATATATATATATATATACATATAAAACTTATATATATTGTATATATATTTTATATATATATATATTATATATATATTATATAAATTCATATATATATATATACATATAAAACTTATATATATTGTATATATATATTATATATATTTTATATATATATTATAAATATATATTTTATATATATATTATATATATATATCTTATATATTTATATATATATATATAATTTAGATATACGTATATATCCACACACATACACACACACACACACACACACACATATATATATATATATATATATATATATGTAATCTACATATGCATATATATCCACACGCATATACATATATATATAAATATATAGAGAGAGAGAGAGAAAGAGAGAGAGAGAGAAACAAAGAGACATATATGTAAATGTCTTCAGATTAGTGTATATGTAGAAAAGTCAAAATAAAACAAAGACACCAAACTAAATATACATATTAGTCATCTACATACAAGCCTGTTCCACTGTATCACAGCTCATCAGAGTAGTTAGACATTCACTTGCTTCTGGCAGGGATCAAACTTGACACATTTGGTGTCAGTCGGAAACGCTACGCCGTAAGCCATAGAGTCAGAAGTAGGGAATTTTAACCTGTTATATATAAGCAATGTATACACACGCCTGTCACCGAAAAAACCCAAATCATTTCTGAAAAGTCAGGAATATATCGCAGAAGTGGAAACATTTTTTTAAAATTTTCTTCTCTAAAGAGCTCAATCGTAATGAAAGCATAATATATGAGTCATCCACATAAAAGGCTGTTTCGCTGTATCACAGCTCATCAGGTGTGAGTTTGTAACCCTGGGTTTCACGCTTTTTTTCAGAAAGCGTGAAACCCAGGGTTACAAACTCACACCTATCTATATGAATATGCCTATCACTGATATCGAACGCTTTTAAATAAGTACCACGCATATATAATATGAACGATATAATATATATAACAAATTGCATATTTATATATATATGTATTGATATTTATAATTATATACATAAACTTTTCACACATATATATATAGATATATATATATATATATATATATATATACACACACAAACACACACACACACATATATATAGAGAGAAATATTTGTAAGGAGATGTCATGAGAAATTTGTCGATTGAAAACTTTTTGAGTAGTCTTAATTATGTAAATCCTTTTGTCGCAGTACAACTGCAAAGTCATTAATATATTATATTAGTAAATTTATTTAATATATTCAAAAAACACACTGTAAAAATCGATAAGTATTTATTCATCTTAACGTATGTGTAGTTAGAAATATTAGCACGTTGTAGTACATATATTTATTTTTGTTTTAAACCTGACATTTAATTTTTTTTAATCATTTCACCCCGAGCAAGGCAGAAATGCTACTGATGAGCGAGGGGCTACATAACTGTAAAAAGATTAATTAGAAAAGAGTGAGAAGTACAAACTAGTTAGAAAGGAGCAATAGAAAGCTGAGAATGCAGTTGCGATGATAGATACATAGGTGGAGAGAAAGGGAAAGTTATACGGGGGTGGGGAGCGAGCTAGAGTCCAGTGGTTAGTAGATGAGTATTGACTTTGCATTTAAATTTCTGGAGGTTGTAGCCGTCAGGAAAGCAAGAATATGGGAGCGAGTTCCACAGGCGGGAAGTGCGAGAGAAGAAGCTGCAGGAGTAGAATAGTCGTCTGCATTTGGCTAACCTGACTGTGAATGGGTGGGACCCAGTTGCCAGTCTGGTTGCACGAGTAAACACCTGTTGAGGAGGCACCAGTGACTTAAGTTCGTCCGAGCAGAAGCCATGAAAGTATTTATAGAACAGACAAAGTGAGGCCACATTTCGACGATGGGGAATTGGCTTTAGTCGAGCCGCCAGATCACTACCTATCACATTACAGACTCTCCTTTGGAGCCTGTCAAGAACACTGAGGCGAACGGCAGAGGCACCTGACCAAAACTGGCAACTGTACTTCATGCACGGACGGATAGTTGACTTGAATATATGCAGGATGGATTCAGGCGGTAAAAAAAATCCTGGATCGACATAGTGACCCAACCTTCTTAGCAGTATATTTTGCTTATTTTTATATATAATTATTTTATTTTAAATAGCTTTCCTGAAAGAAATATTTGTTTCCTACAAGCTTGAATAGTCATTTTATTATCTTAATGAAATTAATTTTTACTGTTATAAACAATTGTAAAAGTTCTGATGAATATACAGTGGAAACTGCCGTATGCGACCCACTTCGTCAGTGAGCACTCGTTGTTAACGACCGTTTTTCTATGCATAGACGATTTGCTAATGCTAACTGACCTTTAGTGAGCGACCACCTTCAGAACGCGACCAGCGATTAACACCAACTTGCGAAAATCACTGATGAAGCGACCGGATTAAAAAAATATTTTGGTCATACACTGCGAACTTCTAAATTTGGAGAAAACTAAATGGGTAATCTATTTCATTTTCATTGAATCTTAGCCAGGAACATTTCCTCATTGTTTTGGTATTGTATTTTCGTAGCACCCTATTTTTTTTGTTTGAAATGTAGATTGCCTCAGTTCCCCTCACGGTCAAATATCGGCTGTTTTGTCCAATATATATTTCATTTGACATGTACAAGCGATTTATCGCAGTCTCTGTACTGACTTGGATGAATTCAGGGATTGGGAAAATCTCAGTTATGTCTATCTACTTTGTTCGTTCATTTATTTTATTTATTTATTTTTTTGTATATCTATCTACTCTATTTCTATCTGGGTATATCTCTATCTACCTATCTCTCTGTTTCTCTACACACCACCCAGGATCGCTGTCGGTTTTTTGTATGTTTTTTCCATATATCGCAGATTCTCTTTTTCTTATCACCCCCTTCCAAAAATAAAACATTTTTAAATACGTTTTTTTAATTTAAAATGAATTAATCTGAATAAATTTCTTTAAAGTTAGGCCATTTTCTTATGTTCTCATTTATTTATTAGCAGATTACATGGTAAAATTCTAATATGTACATTCTGATGAGTGTAATATACGTTTCTAGCGTAAATAGGTCATGACTATGAGGCTTTAGTGAGCGACCACTTGCCGTATGCAACCAGCTTTTGATGGCAGTAGGGGTGGTCACATATGACAGTTTCCACTGTATAGAGCAGATTTTATGCCAATAAACATCCAGAGTAATTTCAAAACTCGACTCCCATAAGACGTGTGGAGACGATGGAATCCCGGTGATAGTCCTTAAGAGGTGTGCTCCTGAACTTTCCCCTGTCCTCTCTAAACTATTTAACTACTGCCTTTCTGCTTCCTGCCTTCCTGCATGCTGGAATTTCTCTTCAGTCGTTCCTGTATTTAAGAATTGTGGTGAACCCTCGGACCCATCCGACTATCGCCCTATCAGTCTTCTACCAATATTCGGGAAAGTATTCGAGGCTATAATCAATGCTGATGATAATTAGCCAAATGCAGACGACTATTCTACTCCTGCAGCTTCTTCTCTCGCACTTCTCGCCTGTGGAACTCGCTCCCGTATTCTTGCTTTCCTGACGGCTACAACCTCCAGAAATCCAAATGCAAAGTCAATACTCATCTACTAACCACTGGAATCTAGCTCTCTCTCCACCCCCTTATAACCTTCCCTTTCTCTCCACCTATGTATCTGTCATCGCACCTGCTTTCTCAGCTTTCTATTGTTCCTTTCTAACTAGTTTGTACTTCTCACTCTTTTCTAATTAATCTTTTTACATTTATGTAGCCCCCTGCACATCAGTGGCGTTTCCGCCTTGCTCGGGGTGAAATGATAAAAAAAAATTTTTTTGTTTAACAAGCCTTAGCATAATGTCGTTTCTTCGAGCGAATTATTGTAAGCATATCTATACTAACCTAAAGAGACATTATTAAATTTCGAATTGTTTCCAATAATGAACTCAATATACGTTGCTTATCCTTTTACCAAAATCTATACAGACTTCCAGGATGAAAACATTCATTTGGGATCAGAGGAAGGGACAGAAAAGAACTAAATAACACTACTTCATATCTTGCAAAAATGTTTATATAATTTTTAATCATATACCTGAACCACGGCAATAAATTCATTAAGAAGTTATTGTAAAATTGATTGAAAGACACCTTGTTGAGACTCCGGTCCCCGCATGGAGAAGGGAAGCTAATCAAGGTTGAGCCTAGTCACTATCTAGATATGTGTCCGCTTCGCTATATACGGTAATGTAAGCTTAGATTTTGCGGGTGGTTTAATGGATAATGGCTTGGATGTACTAATAAGATATTCGAGTTTCCTTTCCACTTGAGTTCGTTATATTCACGCATGCACAAATGTATCAATCCAATTTTTCTCTCCCCAGTTATGGATTAAAATTAAATACGTGTAAGCAATGAAAGAATGGAAACGAAAAGGAAATTAACATTGAGCATAATCAGGGACAACTAATGTTCCTGGGACATGCAATGAGGAAGGAGTGCTTAGAGAACCTGACACTAACAGGTCAGAAAAGAGACAGAGGAAAGCAGCGGATTTGACGGGTCTGAGCAGGTGGATGACAGAAGGGGGCTGCGAAATGTTACAGGAGAAAATTTGCTCAGAGCCATCAGGGGATAAGGAGACGTGGAAGGGCATGAGCACCTACGTCCTGAAAGTGCAAGGCACATAGAAGAAGATGACGTGTATCACGAAGCCATTAATATCTCCCCTACCCACAATATTTGTACAATCTAAAAATGTGTTATGGCTTTAAATAACCAGTAATTTATTGATAAGCCATAGGAAACAAATTAAGTTATCAATATGAGAATCGGTTAAACCGGGAAAACGATACTGAGGTGATCAGAAAAGCAAATGAAACGGATTCAGAAAGGCAGAAGATGTCGACTGGTGTTGCATTTATATTTTTGAAGATTGTAGCTGGCAAAAAAGTAAGAAACAAGAAAAGAGATCCACAAGTGTGAAACGCAAGAAAATAAGTTAATAAAACATCTTTTCTGGTTATTTTTTCAATATCAAAAGTAAAATGATGAGACCTAACAACTAACCTAGTAATAAGGCTAACTAAATAAAAATCTATAGAGAAATGTTCACCAAACAAATACCTTAAAAATATTTATAGAAGAATCCCAAAAAGCTATATTTTAATACATATTTTCATTAAAAAAAAGAAACGCACATTAGGTTTAATGCTAGAATTTTTCAGATAAATTTTCATTATTTTTTTGATTTTGCTGATTAAAAAAATTACAAAGAACAATTCCAGGGCAGCATATTATCAATTGAGATTTCGACATCTGGTCTAAGACTCGAAATTTAGCTGATTTATCCAGTGAACCTGTAGAAGTTCATTGGCTACTAATTAGTTAAATTATTTCGTTTGGTAGTGCTGAAATATCGAATAGCGTCAAGTTTGCAATAAATAAAATATATACAAAACCAGAAATTGTAATGTTCCATCAAGTACGTATTAATCTTACAGTCAATGTGATTATTTCATTTTGCACATTTTCCCAACCTGTCTGTTGATTGCACCATTCCTTATCTCCTTTCTTCTTCTGAAAACAAATTAATTTTTAATGAGTTCTCTAAACGAGTTCTCCATTTTAGCCTACCATTCTGTTCCTGATTTCAAATTACACTGCTAATGATGTTTTCCTAGATACGCTTAGATGCAGCACTCTGACGAAAGTATGTGGTTCCCAGTAAGGATCAAACTCACTTCTCAATAGTTACGATTACTAGCGAGACAAACATGTTAACCATTACATTACGTCCAGTTGCCTATGTTGTCCTATAACGAGTGGTGATTATTAGCAGATATGAGAAAGATGGCTGGAAGGTCCAGCAAAGCTATAAGTTACTTCACTTGGTACTCTCAGCTTGAGAGGTGTCTGTTTCTAGACCTACGTCAAACTGAGTAGTATTTTCAATGATTAGGGCCGAACACGGCACTTTATTCTATAAAGATACCTTTTAAATGGCCTTTTCTTGTACACTTAGAACTTGTTATAAAAGACGATTACGTCGTTGTAGAGCCGCTCGCTTACTTCGACACATTCTAAGTGCACAAGAGAATGACCGCATCGTGTCGACTGCACAAATAGCAGGAAATGTGAGTGTTTGCCCTTACGCTACAATAAAGTCGTATATACTTAGTGAATGTTGTGAAAAAGTATCCTCTGGAAGTTAATGTCGATCAGTTCTGTTCGGTAATGAAAGCAGTTTCGTCCATCCTGAAATATGTTCGCTTAACTGAGAAAGGTATAACTGCGGAAAGCATTCAGCAACTAAGCTATGTAGACCTTGTACTTGTGACATTGTGTCATGAAATTTTAATTTTATCGAAGCGCTATAGTTCAGAAGGTTGTACAATCTCTTTTTATAGATAGATAGATAGCTAGATAGATAGATAGATAGATAGATAGATAGATAGATAGATAGATAGATAGATAGATATTGATAGGGAGAGAATTAGAGACAGAAATATATATTCACATAGATAGATAGATAGATAGATAGATAGATAGATAGATAGATAGATAGATAATATTTTTAATTGATATATCAATAAAAAGAGGATTGTAAAATGCCAAGGGCAGATGTGGATTACTAAAAACAAGCAAGTAGAGAAATTTAAATATCTGGAAAATGTTCTAACGGCAGACGTAGAGTCTGATACTAGAATCCGAACGCGAATTGGCATAGCCAATGTTGCATTCCATCAGTTGATTAGAGCATTCAGAGACAAGAAAATTTCTCTAGGAACAAACAAGAAAGAACTGAATTGCTATATGATGTCTTTTCTTTGATATGGCAGGGAATGCTGGACAATCCCCACAAAGATGATGGAGAGGCTGGAAGCAACCAAAATGTGGTTCTATAGAATAGTACTGCGAATATCGTAGACAGAACATGTGAGCAATGATGAGGTCTTTGGGAGGATAGAGGTGAAATAAAATCTAATACTTAATATCAGGAAAAGACAGCTGAAGTTCCTGGGATATATAATGAGGAAGGAGAGATTGGAGAATCTAAGGGATAGCAGAGAAAATTTTGGGTGGGGTAACAGTAGAAAGTCTGATAAGAACCTCTAGAATAGGGAGATATGGAAGGCCATGATCACCTACGCCATGAAGGGAGACGGCACATAGATAAAGATAAAATTTTTGCTGATAAAATACATTGAAGTATTAAGTTTAACAACAAAAATTTAAAATGAAACAAGTTAATATAATTGCCAAGACAATATAAACTATCCCTTAAATTGCCGCCAATCTAGTTTGTCGGTCAATGTGGTGCTATATATGATACACCCTTGGACGATCATGTCTCGAAAAAAACATGAGTGACTAGATAGAAAATTTTCCGAAGTAGGTTGCCATTTCTTTCTGTGGTACACTGGTTGCCAAATAAGGCAATAGAACCTAATCTGTCCTGCTATTCAACCCATAGCTAGAGTAAAAAGAGATGGATTAATACCTTTCACAGGGTATTTGCGCGTAAATGAATGTAACGAATTCAACTGGAATTCGAACTTGAGTCTCCGGTTTCGCTTTACGATCCGATATTCATTTCACCACATATCCAAGCTAGTAACTGTAAATTCATATTCACCACATGTCCAAACTAGTAACCGTAAATTCATAAATCTAGATACTGAAAAAGGAAAGCAATGTGCGTTGTGGTGCAGTGGATATCGATTCGGAACGAGAAATCGAGGAGCCGAGTTCGAATTCCAGGTGAATTTCTCGCATTCAATAACACACAAATACCTTGGGAAAGGTATTAATCTATCACTTCTCTCCAGTTATGGGTTAAATAATAAAACAGAGTGTGTTCTATAGCCTTGACTGGTAACCAGTCTACCGAAGAAAGCAATGACAACCTACTGCGGGATAATCTTCTGCCTAGTCAGTCATGTCACTTTCGAGACATGATCGCCCAAAGCGTGTAGCACGTATGGCACCTAACTGTTTGACTTCAGAAAATCTTATCAGAAAAGGCAAGTCAAACCCATTTGAGGGTGATGAGAAACAGAAAGAAGCCATTATGCTA
The DNA here is from genome assembly GCA_037127315.1 of Ascarosepion bandense. Lineage (NCBI taxonomy): Eukaryota > Metazoa > Mollusca > Cephalopoda > Sepiida > Sepiidae > Ascarosepion > Ascarosepion bandense. Next base: position 764,051 of record JBBBDQ010000122.1, on the reverse strand, counting down.
AGTCAGAAGAAATGACAGGGAAGATTCTTCTTTGTATTTTATGAAGCACCTGTAAATAAATAAGAGAAGCAGCACACATGACAGAAATGTCCAATGCATGGGCAAACGGTAAACTTATGACTGTGTAATACAGATTCTGGCTTAAGAAATTATCTTGTATACTTGTTTGCTACATTTAAATCAATTCTGCGATATATATTACGAGTGAACACGTGCTGTCAAAAATGACAGCAAAATATATATTGATGTAACTACTATTGAGTATCTTACATTAAGACATAAGAAAAAATCCAGAAATCTGAGCGTGATACGAAGAATATATATATATATATTAATTAATTCACAACGATCTTCATTAAAAGAGAGTATGTATTTTTTTTTCACTACTCGACGACAAAACTATCGCAAAATATGAATTTAAGCACTGTTCAGGAGCAACCACGCGGCAAGTAATTTCATAACTGGTAGTAAAGTTTACTAACTGGTAGTTAAGGGAATAAACTGATCCGAAACCCGTGTAAGACATTTAATATATGATACATAAAACAACTATTATTATTAATAATAACAACAACAAATCTGCCCTTTAAATAAAACGGTCACGATTTCTCGAACTATTTTCTGCTATAATAATTTAATTTCTCTTTTTGGAACATCCCCTACCCATCGCTCATTCAGTAATGACTTAGAGCACTCTGGCTATTAGCGAATGATGTATCATACGCTAAAAGTCTGCCTTCTTCTGCCGAGCGCCCATAGCCCAGAGATAGGATCGGCGACTGACGCCAACTGGTCGGGTTTCAATCCTGGGTTAAAAAGCAATCAGATGTCTAAGCGTACTGATGAGCTGTGATACAGATCTGTCTGCGGATGACTATTTATGCTCTCACACCCTGATTAGGCGCTTTGGAGAAATGTTAGTCTTTGAAAAACTGTGTCTACTCTATCATCTACGCATCGCTCATTCAGTAATGAATTAGAGCACCCTGGCTATTTGTCTGCCTTCTTCTGCCGATTGCTCATAGCCCGAGGTAGAATCGCCGACTGACGCCAATTTGGTCGGGTTTCAATCCAGTCTTAAAAAGCAATAGGATGTTTAACCGTACTGATGAGCGGTGATACAACGAAACAGATCTGTCTGCGGATAACTATATATATATATATATATATATATATATATATGAGGGGAGAGAAATTCGTTAAAACGGCATTGAGTGAAAGCCGTTAAAACGGTATAATCATCTAATTAATAAAAAATAATAACTAGATCAAATTAGAGAACTCAATGAACCTTATCCAGACAAATATGAAATATTGAGAGGAAAACTCAACACATAATTTAACAGTCATAAATCCAGAATTTAATTTGGCTCTTTTAAACTTACACACTGCTTTGTCAAAGTAAAAAATTAAAGGTTACATTTAACTCAGAATATTCCAAAAAACTTTTTTCACTGAAAGGAATTTAGGTTAGAGGAATGTAAGAGATATATACAATCAAACATTGAAACATCACAGGAAGTGTCACAAAATTAAGACCACATACACAAAATCACACATACACAGGTAACATCTTAAAGGAAAAGAATATATACAAAACAGGGGAATTGATATAAACATACACAAAATATTCAATTCTTATAAGAGACCTTTTAATCATACAATAGTAACACACAATCATGACACCAAATTAGAAATAAAACTAACTTAACCAATGAACAGAATCCAATAAAAATTTTAAAAAGAAATAAATAAAAGAGAATATAGATATACTTACAGTCACAAGTAATTAGCAATCACAAAAACACTTTTAAATTATTTAAACAATTATTAAAATTTTAAAATAATTCTGAAATATTCACAACAAAAATATTATTCAAAAAGAGATTCATAACGAAAAGGAATTATAAAATCATTATAAGGAATTTTTTTTTAAATTCAAAACAAAAAAGAGAAAGTTAAAAAAGAAATACAGACAAAACCAAAGGAGCCAATATAATAAAAATAATACTTAAATACAGTCAGTGGGACACTATTACGAAAAACCAAAAGTTTTAGGTGTAAATAAAGAATAAAAGCATAAACAAAGAAGAAAAAATATAGATAAAATAACAACAGTTATTATTATAATAATAATAAAATAATGTATCAGATTTAAAACAGAAAATGAATTTGCTAAAAATTACTGGTAAGAAAAATTCTACTCGTACAAAACAGGTAATTTCAATTTATTTATATGACGACATTTTAAAAATCACTTCATTCCGTTGGTTTAAAAGCTTGTTATTATCATTCAATTTAATTCTTTATATCTTTTCATCTAAGCATAGATTAAAACGACTTGTAAAGTTAAATTCATTGGAAACTCTGTAATTTTTCTTAAGGTTTTCTATTCGATCAGTGGAGTGATTCCTCTATCTTTCAATTCCCAGAAATATTTAGATATCTGTCTGAATATGAGGTTTTTAAGGAATGATTATGATTATGAAATGTTTGTTTCCAAGGATCGCTAGAAATTCAAAAATATGCTTGACTTTCTTTATCATATTCAATTAGAAACGTTTTAGCATGTTATTTAATTTTTCGGACATACATATACCTATACTAGAATCTGTATATATTTTTCTATGGACTATGTTTAAACCGTTTAATTATGGGTTGTGTTTCCTCTCAACACACACACACACATATATATATATGTGGTAGACTTTGAAAAACAGTAGCTACTCTGGCTTGTACGCATCGCTTATGCAGTAATTGAATTAGAGAACTCTGGCTATTGGGCGTGTATAATGATAATATACACGCTAAAAATTATGCCTTCTTCTATCGAGCGCCCTTAACTCAAAGGTAGAATAGCCGACTGATTCTATATATATATAGTCATCCGCAGACAGATCTGTTTCGCTGTATCACAGCTATCAGTAGGGTTAGACGGCCGATTGTCTTTTACCCAGGATTGAAACCTAACCTAACTGGCGTCAGTCGGCGATTCTATCTGTAATTTACGGACGCTCGGTAGAAGGAAGCAGATTTTTTACGCGGACATTGTCATTATACACGCCCAATAGCCGAGAGTGTTCTAATTCATTGATGAATATATATTGATTTGGATCGGTAATGACACAACAAAATGATAACTCGAAACACGATGGTAAGGTTAACAACATATATTAAATCAAAAATAGTTACAAGAAAACAGAGTACATGTAAGATTGGCTTATCAGTGACTGACAGACAGACAGACTGTGCTGAGCTGAACTGAAACCACGAGAGAGATTAACTCTATATACAGGTAAGAAGAGTCCATAATTAAGTGGGTAACGCCCCACAATATATATATATATATATATATATATATATATATATATATATATATATATATATATATGAATTTCGGTTGCCCGACATTTTCTTAATTGGTTTTGATGGCGCTTGTGTGTATTCTTGGGGCCTTGAATTATATATACGAGATCTCCCACTCTTTGGTTTACTGTGCCTACTTCCCAAAACGCCATGTTCTTATAGACTTTGAAAAATACTTTCTCATCGCAGCATTAAAGTTTCTGGGGAGGGTAACCGTATTTTTAAATTTTGCCTGCTTTGGAATGAGCTTATCAAATACTGATCTTATCCTTCTTGCGAAATTCATTTCTGCAGGTGAAAGTTCAGTTGGCATATTGGAGTTTGGTGTAATTCTATACACCTGCAGAAACTGTTGCAGCGCGTTATCAGTCGGTGTGCACTGCGTTTTTAAGTGCTCGTTTTAAAGTGTCCACAAATCGCTCCGCCTGTCCGTTGGACCTCGTGTGATATGGCGGGGTCGTAATGTCTTTTAACTGGAACGTTTCACAGAACTGTTTAAATTCACCAGACGTGAACTGCATTCCGTTATCCATCTCCACGCAATCAACTACGCCAAAACGCGCGAACAATTCATGAAGGAAAAGCTATCGTGCAGCCCGTGGTATTCCAATCGACGTGATTTATCTGACACGGCTGGTTAGTTATCGGCCACGGTTTGCACATAGGTGGTGGAGCTTTAGCTGCAAACGCGCACCCTTTGCATGCCTCAATCATATCAGCTATATATTTGTCCATGTTTGACCAGTAGACGTAACAATGCACAAGTCTTTTTGTACGTTTTTTTCCAGAATGACCCTTATAAAATTCCCGCAAGATTTTCTTTTGCAAATTTTTAGGTAACACCTCTCTTTAATTATACAACAATACATCGCCACGTAGCGAAAAACCTCAGGCACACGCGAGTCTTTAATGTAAATTTTCTTCTTAGTAGTACGGATAAACTCGTCTTTCAGAGCCTCTCTTTTGATGTTTGATAGTGTTATTGGAAGCTCTCTCACGGCGTTCGCAATCATGTACTTTATCTCGCAGTTACTTCTTAAGGTCGCGATTATCAAGTCCTCTAATATTTCTTTGTTTTTGGAACGAGTTTCGATAAACCGTCGGCGGGCAGATGTTCTAGGTGGATAGGTACTCAATCTTAAAATTATAGTTTGGCAATATTGTACCCCACCGAATAAGTCTGTTTGCGGTGTACACCGGTAGTCACTTCTTGGATCCGTATATAATCAGTTTGTGGTCAGTTTGTAACGTAAAATATCTGCCGTGTAGATATCTGTAAAACTTGGTAACGGCGAAAATTATGCTTAACGCCTTCTTTTCGATCTGCGAATATTGCTTTTCCGCAGGCAGCAAAGTTCGAGACGCACGCGCGATGAGTCTCCTCGTTCAATCCGGAAGTTTGTGTAAAATGCAGGCGACGATCCCATAAGAGCTGGCATTGCTTGATGTCCAACTTTGGGTCATAGTGATTGAGGGAAGGTCTGAAGTGAGTGTGTTCTTTAGTTTTTCGAATGCAAATTGGCATTCCGGTGTCCATTCCCAGGTTTTGTCTTTCTTTAGTAGTTCGTTTAAGGGAGCTTGGAAGTTGTGCATGTTTTTAATGAACACCTCGTAAAAATTTGCTAAGCCTAGAAAGCTTTCTAGTGCTTTCACGTTATCCGGTGCCGGCATGTCCACGATCGCAGTAGCCCTGTCTGGATCCGGTTGTCGACCGTCTTTGTTAATGATATGCACTATATATTTTATTTTCGTCAAATAAAAATCATATTTAGCCTCCTTGACTTTGGAGTCGTATTCTTGAATTTTGTCAAATACGCTTAATACGTGCTCCCGAAAGTCTTTCACCTATTTACTAGTAATTAGGGTATCATCAATATATGCAGTTTCGAAGTCAAGGTCGCCCAGGATGGCATCCATAATCTATTAAATTTATAGAAACCTCTATGTGTATTTATACAAAGAAGTTGGAACAGTTCTCCTCAACCTGGATTTGTGAATATGCATCCGATAAGTCAATTTTAGAAAAAAATTTACCACCGTTGAATTTATTAAATATCTCTTTGGTGCTAAGGAGAGGACAGTGGTGGTCTTTTAATGTGGCGTTTAATCCTGTTGAGAAATTAGCACATACTCTGATTTGGTGTGAGTTCTTCTTTACATATACTGTTGGTGCAGCCCATTCACTGAAATTTATTTTAAACAGGATACCTGCATTTTTCAATCTGTCTCTACATTGATTTGGTTCAGCGCCGCAAACGGAACGTTCATTTTCGTTTTAAACACGGGTTGATTGTTATCTTTTAACTCAAATTGTGCTTTTATCTTGGTACATTTTCCTAAACCGCCTGAAAACACATCAGGGAAATATTGCTTGAGTTCCTGTTTCAGTCACTCGCTGTTTGAAGTTTTACTTTCTATTTTACGACAAAACATACTTATTGGACAGTCAGATTGAACTTCTCAATTCAATCTGTTCCAAATAAGTTTTCTGTTTTTCGTTTCATAACATTAGCTTTTAATTTTTTTGTTATTCCATTTAATGTTACAGCGATAAATACTTCACCTAAAATATTAATTTTATCGCCTGTTACAGAATGTGATGTTTTCTTTGTTCTTAATAAATGTGGCTTTTTTTTTTCATTTACTCTGTTCTCTTGTATCTATTTTTGACTTAATATATGTTGTTTTATGATGTTACATGACCAGCTTTACCACAATTTTGACAGGTCTTCTTCTTTTTGGACGAGCAAAACCTCATCCAATGTCGGTTTCCGCAGATATAACATGGACCTGGTGGTGAATTTTCTTGTCTATTCGTAGTATGCTTGTCACGACATTTGGGTCTCATAGATTTACTTTTCTCTTTTACCAAGAAGTAGTGCCTTAGTCTGCTCTTAAATTTTTTGATATAAACGACTCCCTACTCCTCGATAATTCTAGAGTCACATTTTACGGTTACAACCCTCTGTCTATTTTTGGAGGGTTAGACTCAGCTCATTCTCTAATTTTGTCAGCACTCGGCGACTAATTTTAGCGTCTCCAGCTGAAATTAAACCCTGGGTAAAAATATGACATTTAAAGTCATCAGCAGATAAATCTTCTAATTTAAATTCATGGCAGTGTTTATTTCCTGTAACCATAAATGATAGATAGCCCTGCTGCTACTCCTTGAATAAATTTAGGCACTTCCATCTCTTATAAAAGAGTTACGTGTTAGGCCTAAATAGTTCCGATAGTAACTTAACTGTTTCTGAGAAATCTAAGTCCGTTGTCCTTTTCGGGAGGATAAAGTTAACGAACCTACTGTGTTCTGCGGTACCCAATTTTCTTAGTAATAAAATAACTTTTTTTTGAATTTGACTATTCTTTGCAATCAACGTTAAATAAATCTTCTTAGCGCCTGTAGAAAGCATCGAAGGTTTTTTCATCTTCGGGTACATATTTGAAAGTTTCCATGGTACTCAAGATAGTTCCCTGGGAAAATGCAGCATGGTTTTAAGATGTTTATTTGCCATTTAATCATTTGCATAGTAACTCATCTGTTTGACTTTGACGTTCCTCACTTTTTAAAGAGCTTGCTCTTGGAAATCTTTCTGCTGTTTATGAAGTTCCATAAACAGTTGTTGCTGTTGCTGTTGTCGCGTTGTAGAAGTAACCGCACGGTTTTCTGCTATCGTTCTTTTTTTACTGATAATCTAACTGAGCTTTCATCAATTGGATTATTACTTTCTGAAAATCTTCCATATTTTTATTTCGGACTAAACGACGAATATTTACCAGAAAAAACAGAGAATAAGACAATACTAACTGTAGTTACAGTTTTTTGTAAGTCGTACGCAAAAGTATAGAGGCCACAAAAAATATACTTACAGATTTTTTTTCTCAGTAATATCGTTGTTTCGACCTTGCAAAAGATTTTTCATGCGACACTTAATTATTGAATTTTCCCACACTTATTTTTTACGACCTCAAAATTTTTTAAGTGACTTGTAGATTCTTTCTTGATGTGTTTTGACTTAAATTTGTTCGAACTTGTTTTATTTTTTATTTTTCTCTTTTTTATTACAGTCGCATTTTGATATATATATATATATATATATATATATATATATATATATATATATATATGGGTTATGTCTTGAAGGCTGTCACAATGCGTTGAGTGAAATAAAGGAAGGTAAGGAAGTGTTTGTGTTACCTATTTATTAAACATTAATATTTCGAGATTAAAATCGCATCTTCAGAATGGCAGAGAAGCTTTTGACTGTGTGAACTTCTTTACGATCTCTCTATGAATGGTTGTTGAAGGTTGTCCACTGCTGCTGTACGTGTGTGTGTATGTGTACGTGTGTATGCGCGTGTGTGTGTGCGTGTGTTTGTGCGTGTGTTCTAGCTGCTGTATGTGTGTGTGTGTGTGTGTGCACGTGTGTGTATTCTAGTTGGGGCATTAATGGTATGTGTGTGTCTAGCTGAGGCCTGTGTGGTATGTGTATGTGCGTGTATGTGTGTGTATTCTACTTGCGGTTTTTATGGTCTGATGATATCAGTCCGCTTGTATGTGTGGTTTATCTTAATGTGATCTGAAAGTTCACTTAATTCTGTGACCGAGTCGAAGAGTATCAGTTTCATTCCAGTTGTTTTATCTTTCTGATTTATCTGGTGATGTTTGAGTGTTGTGACCATGTCATGTGTGTGTGTCTATGTGCGCGTGGTTATTGTAATTAAATTTACTTTATTTTTATATGTGTGTGCGCGTGTGTGTGTGCTTTCCCGTGTTTTGTAAGCGCCTCCGCTACTCTGTCGGGGGAGGGAGAAATGTGGGCGTGTGGTTATTGTCAGTCATTCAACTTTGTTTGTTATTATCTTGCCCGTGTGTATGAGCTTTATTGTTGTGGTGAGTGTGTGTCATGTCATGTGCGTGTTAGCGTTGTCTATTCTGTTATGTAATCTTAGTTAAGCTCTTCTCGATTGTTGATTGGCGGGTGTAATTTAGCTATTATTAGGGACTCTTTTATGCGCAGGTTACCTACGTTGAGCTCTCTAGCCTCGATGTTGACGGTTATGTTCTTGTTAGTATTATTGCATTTTGGAAAGACGACGCTTGCGTATATATATATATATATATATATATATATATATATATATATATACTCAACGTTATTTACTATAGTAGAATGGATAATAAAACTGACTTTTTTCAAGTTGCATAATATTGGGGTTCTTGTAGTGCCATGTCGCGCATGGATAAATGACCCTGCAAACGCTTCGGGCGATCAAACCCAGGTTACACTATATTGCAGTCGGTGCCAACTTTTTATACCGCATATCACAGTAAATGACCGTCTGCCACCTCTACTCGAAGCCTCTCCTCCCCAACAACAAACGTGGACAAGCGTATATCAATAAACACAACTAAAATAGGGAAAGTCAATACACCTAAATCTGTCAATATTTTCTTCACAAACATCCGTGGTATTCGTAAGAAATTTTGTTGCGTGGAATTGTTCTCCACGAAAAGTCCCCTGATATCCTAACCCTCTGTGAGACTAATCTTAACCCCTCAAATCTCTACTCTGATTTCTCATTTTCTGGCCTCCTTCCCCTTTTAATGGAGCACACCTCATGCATGGTGTGGGGTTTACGTCAGTGAACACCTCCCTCTAGCTAGAGTGCGATCTCTCGAATCCCCTCTCTACACATACATGTGTCTCCGTTTTGCACTTTTCAACTTGATTAGATATCTTTTCTTTGTGTATTGAAATCCTTCCTCTCCAGATTGCTCCCTCCTTTACGGTATCTCGGACAATATAGATTAAGCTATTTTTTCTCATCCATTCGCTAACATATCTGTGTTCGGAGATCTTAATGCCCACCATTCCATCTGGCTAGATAAATCTGTCACTGATTCTGCTGGTATTCTTGGCATGAACTTTGCTATTTCACAGTCTCTTACGCAAGTGGTGGATTTCCCCACACGCTTCCCCAGTATCCTTTGAGGACATGCTTCTCTACTAGATCTTTGCTTCATCACTGTCAATGATACCTGTCAAGCCTCGCAGCTTTGCCCTCTAGGTAACTCTGATCAAGCTGTCGTATTTCTTCACTCTCACTTCTCCCAGGAGGATCCTACCATCAGAATTTCTTACTGCTACCAAAGAGCAGAACGGGATTAGTTACGCAATTTCCTATGCGACATCTCTTGGGAAAAAGTGTTAATCTCCCCATTGAGGAATGCGTTACTGAGTGCTCTGCCTAGTTGGAAGCTCACATTTATGCTTTCATACCGATCAGAACGTTCTGTCCCAAACCTCATTCCTCTCCCTGGTTCCCTTCCGCCTGGTCGGCCGCCACTGACCAAAAGAAACTGCTACTTCCGGCTATTTCGGAGCCACGCTACAAACAGTCATAGGCGCCTAGTTTTCTCTGCTCGTAATGAGTGTAAGAGGACCTTGAGTGAGGCTAATCTGTTTTTTTTTTGTTTTTTTGTTTTTTGCTGAGAAAATGAGGCAGCGCATAGCTGCTCGCAAGCTCGGTTCAAAAGACTATTGGCGGCACTTCAAACGTGTACTAAACAACATCCTAAGACACGAACGCTGGCGTCCCCCAGGGCTCTCTCCTAGGCCAGACGCTCTTTCTAATCTGCATAAATGATCTCACCTACGTGATCAAATCCCAAGTAGGAATCTATGCAGATGACACCACCCTTTACTCCGGCATCAGTAAAAAATCTAGCGAGGTGGCCAAAGATAACCTCGCTATTGATCTTGAGAAGGACCTCCAATCTTTTGTAGAATGGGGTAAGAAATGCTTGTAAATTTCAATGCTTCTAAAATGAAGCTGCTATCTTTCAACCATCACAGGCAGTCTCACCTGTCCCCCATAAGCATGGAACAAGCGAGTCTCCCTAAAATAAATATACGACAACTTCTGGGCCTCACCCTCTTTTCCAACTTCAAGTGAACCATTACATTAAATCAATAGCTAAATCCACTGCTAGGAAGTTTGGGTTACTGTGTCGGGCCAGGATGTTTTTCTACCTGAGTCCATCTTGCACATATACAAATCAGCCATCCGACCGTGCATAGAATACTGTTGTCATATGTGGTTGAACTCCTGTTCATCTCAGGGTTCTCGACAAGCTCCAAAAGAGAATCTGTTATTTGATCGGTCCAGACCTGGCAGCTCGACTCCAGTCACTTTCTCTTCTGTGGAATGTGGCTTTCGTCTGTCTCTTCTACAAATATTTTCATGGTTTCTGCTCCGATGAGCGTGGATCACTGGTGCCTCCTTCACAAGATTTTACTCGAGCAGCCAGACTGGCAACAATCTTCCCACCCTTTTACAGGTAAATCTACCAAATGCAGCCGACACTTCGACTCTGCCAGATTCTTTTCTCTCAGTTCTCTTTCTTCTGTATACTTCATTTTCTGAGGGCTACAACCTTCGTGAATTTACATGCAATGTCAATTCCCATCTCTCATCCACTTGACTCAAATCTTTTCTGCATCACTCTGTGTATTTTGTTCTTGTCCTTTCTTTCTAACTTCGCAGCACTTGTGTTCCCATCCGTTTCTTGCCCTCTCTCTGACACCCCATGTAACTGGTTCATCTTTCTCTTCGCTCTCCTCCTGCTCTCTTATGTAACTCCTTGCACATCAGTGGCGGTATCGTTCTGCTTGGGTGAAACGATTAAAAAACAAGTCCCACCAAATCAACGAACTGAGAAATTTTCCACTAGTTACCTTTATGAAAACTAACAAAATATATTAACATGACAAAATAGTTTTCTCTACCAGTGTTGCTCGACTTTAAATCTTATTAAAACTCAGATAATCAACTGCATCAAACATTATCCAGAAGGTTGCTGTTTGGCGGTCAATTGTATGGAGATATTTTCAACACCTTCCTTTTTGGCGGTTTTGTATTTCTTGAACGGACTGTGGTCAGGTGAATTTCCTGTGCATTTAATCTAATTCTTCACTTAAAAAATGCTGTTAGCATAACGGAAACGGGTCACATTTGACCTGTTATTTCACCAAAACACTAATCATGAAAATCTGCATCAGAAAACAAATATCGGATAAAATATTGGCTTGGTATCCATACTTTTGGAATTTAAGCGCAGTGCGGGAATGGCATCGAGACCTCATCAAGTAACCATAAATTCAATGCTAACGGTTTCTTTTCCCGCTTGTGGATCTCCCTTCTGGCTACATGCTTTCCATTTTACCTGATTACTCTTTTCACTTCCCTCTCATTATTAAAGTGTTGTGCTCCTTATATTTATACACTCTGTAACCCCTTTTGTTTTAGTGACTTAATGTTTTTCATGGAAGAACACCAATTAAAAAATTAAAAGAAAAAGCAGTGAACAAAACATCGCATTAAAATTCTCAAGAAAATTCCAAATATTCTACATTAATCGAGCCCAATTTTTTTAAAAATAATGTTAAAAAATAGAAGATTTATAATGTAAACACCCGTATGTGAGTGGTTATTTTTGTGTATGTTGATGTATACGTACGTGAAGGTGTGTGTGTGTGTAACTGTGCATTTTATATCAACATTTATTTTAGCTTATTCTAACGTAAGTCTCTATATTCGGAAGATACTATTATGGGTTATCATAATAGATAGCTATTCTAGTAATCTTTTCACAGAATAGGATGCATTTTTAAAAACAACAAAGGTTCTGGCGTTTTCTCTGTCTTTGCATTAACGTAGAAATGAAATTTCAAAATGTCTTTGTTCATAATAAATTTGCGCCGAAACGAAAATACGCACGTAAATGGAATCAGAAACACAAGAAGAAAATCAATTTGACGTTGTCAAGTTGTTCGTATGTCATTACGCGATACTAAAAATAGGAGACATAAGCAAATTGGTAATCCGGTTGTCCAACGGATGCATCTGAGTTACATACATGCAAATATATGCACTTTGGTAATTGGCTCATTTTTTATTTGCATAACAGGACAAGGTAAGATTGCATTTACAACATTCAACTGCAACTTGTGTATTCCGTTAGTTACCTGGTGGTCTGTGTTCAAACTCACTTAATAGAACAAACCCAGTCTTCGATAAATACGGTTGAAACAGTTTTACATTAGTTTATTCAGTCAGTTAAATGCTATACGTGATACACGCTTATGCGATCATGTCTCTTTAGAGACATGACTGACTGGGCAGAAGATTATCCCGCAGTAGGTTGCCATTGCTTTCTGCGGTAGACTGGTTGCCGACCAAGGCTATAGAACCCAATCTGTCCTGCTATTTAACCTATAACTGGAAGGAATAGACGGATTTCCCAAGGGTATTTGCGCGTAAGTGTATACAATGGATTACAAGTGGAATTCGAACTCGGCTCCCCGGTTTCTAGTTCCGAGTATGTTCCCTAATTAGGTTTTGTAAATATAAACGTCTAATTTCCAGAGGAGGTCCTGGATATGAGGATAAACTGTATCAGGTAGGAGGGTCTCTGATTAGGAGGTTGTGAGTAGCATGGAACCACCTCTTAATTGCTGTTGTTCTCAGATCCACCCTGGCCCGGAGTGGTACCAACGATTAGGGTCAAAACACTATGAAAAAAAACGAACTTTTATAGAAATATATACATAAGAATAGACTTTTATAGAAAAATGTACGCAGACGCATTAATACCTTTCCCAAGGGTATTTGCGCGTAAGTGAATGCAATGAATTCAACTGGAATTTGAATTCGGCTCCCCGATTTCTCGTTCCGAGCCGATATCCACTGCACCACAACGCACATCCCCATCTTTAATTACACTTTTCAAACGATTTTTGGTGCCAAGAAATAAAACGCGTTTAACTAATTTGATGGCTCTAACTTCGAAAATGAACTTACATTTTCTTTCTTAGGTACCGTTTTGGCTGTAATGAAATTGCTCATTTTGGGAAAAAGAGATCAATTTACAATCTTGGCTGATCGCAACATTTAGTTAATAAAGGGCGTAGAAACCCATCAAATTCCAGTTCGTCCGAGATATTTATGCCAGCCACTGGAAATAAAACGTATTTTGAATCAAACATTTTTAAACAGAAGTAACGAATTGTTTCAATTTACCGTCAAAATTCTAATTAACTGATAAACATTATCAGTAATACAATTAATCAGTAGTATGTTAATATGAGTATTAACGTGTTTTACATATCCATCTAGATAAATTTCCTGATAATTGCGGCGATGTGAAAGGTGATTGATGTGAGTGATGAGAGAGGAGAACGATTCCATCAAGACGTCAAAAGAATGGAAGAGACGATGCGACAAACTACTGCTGGAGTATCAAAAGAGACTTAAATACAATTGAACATGACCGACAAAAAAGAAAGGGAAAAATTTTACCATAGTTCTTATGTTCACGAAAGTTTTATTTCTGTTGTTAGTTTATTAACTAATTTGATGAAAATACTTGTTAATCTTGGTAAATTCAATCGTGTTATTTTTAAAGACTTAGGATTTGATTGTAATTGAAAAGATAATATTTGTCAATAAGCAGACAAATATTTGTTGGTTTAAATACGAACAAAATGGTTTCTACCATTTTAGTTTGAAAAATATTACCATTAGTCAGTATCATATATAAAGAAAACAAAAGAATTTTACCAAATATAAGAAAATTTCTGTACAGCAAAAACATTAGTTATACAAGAAAAAGTAAGGTCATATCCAGATTTAGCGTCCTCAAGTAATTTATAAAGAAATTTGGTGTTTCGACATCATTTAATTGTTTCATTTGATCAGCGTTATCAAGTGCAAGGACATTAATGATGCGAAAAGACAAAACAGTAAAACAGATCTTACTAATTGAATTAAAAAAATATTTGGATATGTTGTTTGGTTGTTCTTTTCTTAAGGCATATCAACGGTGGATCATTTATTGCCAACTAAATTTTATTTATTTTATGCTGGTAATACCTTTTTCTTTTCAACAATTTATTGTTGTTTTTATGAAGGTTTTGTGTCTAGTAATATTTTTTTCTTTTTCGAGTATCAAGATTCATTGCGATTTGTTTTTAAGGGCAGGGTCCCCAAGTCCTACCCTGTTATTTAACCCATAACTGGAGGGAAGGGTACCAGTGCTTAAGTGAATGCAGGGTATTCAACTGGAATTCAAAGTCTGCTCACCGATTTCTTTTTCTCAGCCGATATCCACTGCACCACAACGCACATCCGTCACTAAACGCTTACAGCACCTGGTATTCGCAAGCGGTCACCCATCTAAGTACTAACCAGGCTCAACGTTGCTTAACTTCGGCGATCGAGCGAGAACCGGTGTATTCAACATGATATGGCCGTAAGCTCATTTGGATATGTACTCGCTTTCTAAATTTCACCTCTAATTTAATTGGAATATCTGTTTTAACTATTCTGCATATGTTATGTATATCTGAGTTTTATAATTATTTGTAGTCATATATGCTTTATTCTGGATTACATCCTGACAAATGTAAATTAATTAAGTACATCCAGCCAGGGAAACTTTATTAAAGTAATTTACACATACAAAGAGGTAAGTTTGAATCTATCTATCTATCTATCTATCTATCTATCTATCTATCTATCTATCTATCTACGGAAATCAACGAAACTGGTTATAAACAACCAACAATTTGAAATGATTTGTTTGAACTTTATTTTTCACTGAGATTCGTATTTAAGTAGATATTCTATTTATGAAAAAGCAGTATTATATATTTATTTATTTCCGGCCTGATTATTTACAATAATTTTTTGTTACGAAAATGTGAACCTGCGACCCATATCCCCACAGGAGAAGCCACCAGTTGAAATGGCGCATCTTAGACCTCTCGACCACAATGACGATTAGTCAAAACGAAGTCAAATTTAGCCTATAACAGAATTTTCGGTTTATCGTAATAACCATATCTGCTCTGAAATGTATCGTAATGTCAACAAATGTAAAATGTTACGGAAATTAACGAAGATTAACAAAACTGGTTATAAACAATCGACAATTTGAAATGATTTGTTATAAACAGAATGTCTACTTACGAGTGTGATTATTAATTTGTTGTCATTTTATATTTTTGTGCATGTACGTTTCTTGTTTTAGATTTTGTCGACTGGATAGTAAAGTAAGGATTACACCCTGTCGCTCCAGTGAGTGTAAAAATGGCGGTTTGGTAAAAGTAAAGAAACTCAAGCAGTTGTTTTAATTAATTTGTACAAGGGTGTATTTCTATTTTGACTCCCATCTTTTTGCTTTTTATCTGTTACAGTTTCTTAATATTACGAGACTCGTCTCTTCTGAGGCGCAAATAATATTTATTCATTATTTTACTTGGTTCATGTAGTAAAACTACTGTGGGTACCTCGAGGGGGAGTATTTGTTAGCAAGGTTGTCTTGCTGAAACATTTTACACTTGTGTATTGAGTTCGATCCTCACTGGGTGTCTCATATTTTCAACCTTGTTCCACATCTAAGCCATCCTTAGTAAATCACCGTGTAATAAATCTATAGCTGTAATTTTGGAGTACCCTATCAAAGCATTATCAAAGCTTTCCATTGAATGATTTTCCTTTATCCCTGCCTCTTCATTGTCGAATAAGTGGTTTTCGGGCGTTTTAATGAATTTTTTTTTCCTGCTTCTTTTTCTTTTTCTTTTTTTTTGGGGGGGGGCATATCTATCATGGATTTGGCTATAGAATGGTAGAAATCATCTATATTTAAGTGTATAAATTCACAATCATGTTTGATTTTAGTAAGCGTAGACAGTCTACAGTTGTTTGTGTGTTTCACAACTGGTTTACTTTTAACACTTTAAATTGTGAGTTAATTCTTTCTGGTATTATTTAACTGATTTTACCAAATTAACTTTCACTTAGGTTAAGGAGTCCGTAATTTGAGTTTATTTTGAAGTTTTTGATATTTTAGTGCAATAAACGCGTCTGATTTATTGATGAAATTCATTCGACTTTCTAAGTTTGAAGTTTGGGCAATTCTTTTAGCTTCTATCGTATACTCTAGTTTATGAAGTTCTCTGAAAGTTTTATTTATCTATACTTTGAGTACTTTGTTGTGTTTTGGGGGACTTTGTTCATGTAAATTTTATATAATTGTCTACTGCCAGCGATGAATACGTCAGGCGAGTTCTTCATTTTAGTTGTATATCCTTTTAAGCTTTTTACAAAGCATCAAATTGTTTATCAAATTTTACGTTTTCAGTGATTTAGTTAAAACTTTTTTCGAAGTGTTCTGTTTCTTGTGCTGCGGAAGGCTTTTTTGTTACAAACACTTATTTTCCTTGAGCATGGCGGATGACAAACTCGTTACAATATGCACCTGAAACACCGAGATTTGGCACCAACGTATCATAATATGTATATTTAATAACATACAATTTATAGCTCTCTTAATACTACATCTAGCACTGTTTGATTAACACCTCAATGATATTCATATATATATATATATATATATATATATATATATATATATGCTTAAACTAGAGCGTATACCCCATGTATTATTAATTCACACACACATATATATATATATATATATATATATATATATATATATATATATGAAGCAACATCTATTTTAAGTATGTTTCGTTGAAACCGACCGAACAGAAAAATTTTATTAATTTAAAAAAAAAATCATTCCAGTGTTATTTTTCCTGGAAATAATAAATGTAAATGTCTCATAATTATTTTTCGAGGCGTCTTCAGCTACTTCTATGGCCATTCTTAAGCTTTTAATGTTTGTAGCCGTCAGGAAAGCAAGAATATGGGAGCGAGTTCCACAGGCGGGAAGTGCGAGAGAAGAAGCTGCAGGAGTAGAATTGCCGTCTGCATTTGGCTAACCTGACTGTGAATGGGTGGGACCCAGTTGCCAGTCTGGTTGCACGAGCAAACATCTGTTGAGGAGGCACCAGTCACTTAAGTTCATCCGAGCAGAAGCCATGAAAGTATTTATAGAACAGACAAAGGGAGGCGACATTTCGACGGTGGGGAAGTGGCTGCAGTCGAGCCGCCAGATCAGTACATATCACATTACGGACTCACCTTTGGAGCCTCTCAAGAACACTGAGGTGAACTGCAGGGGCGCCTGACAATTAATGGCAGCAGCACTCCATGCACGGACGGATGGCTGACTTATATATATGCAGGATGGATTCAGGCGGAAAAAACATCCTGGATCGACATAGTGAACTAAACTTCTTAACAGTAGATTTTGCTATGGATTCAAAGTAGTGGTGCCATTTCAGGTCTGAGGACAGGGTAAGGCCGAGGAGGCGTAGTGTATTGCTCTCAGGGAAAATCGCTTGGTCCATGCTTATGGGAGACAGGAGAGGTTACCTGTAATGGTTGACAGACAACAGCTTGGTCTTAGAGGAATTGAAGTTGACAAGCCACTTCTTGCCCCAGTTCACCACAGAGTGTAGATCCCGTTCAATGTTAGCAGCGAGATTATGTCTGTCCGCCACGACAGGTTTCTTACTGGTGCGGGAGTATAATGTAGTGTCATCTGCGTAGATGCCTACTTTGGACTTGATCTCATCTGGGAGGTCGTTGATGAAAAAAGGAAGAGCGTTGGGCCCAGGATATTGCCCTGTGGGACACCAGCATTCGTGCTATAGGATGAAGAGGCACGCCCATTCCATACGACCTTCATTTTGCGGTTATTTAAAAAAGATTGGATTAGGTCAAGCAGGCTACCGGTAATACAGTAACCCCGTAGCTTGCATAGGAGGCCAGAGTGCCAAACCCTGTCGAAAGCCTTGGAGATGTCCAGAGCAACCGCGCGAGCCTGGTCAGACTCATCAAGGGCCTGGAGCATTTACTCCCTTACGGTTGTTAGGAAATCGGCCGTGGACCTGGCAAAGCGGAAGCCATATTTTCTGTCAGAGAAGGGTTTGTGGGCAGTGAGATGATGAACTATTTCAGCATTGATTATGGCCGCGAGTCCTTTCCCGAATATCGGTAGAAGACTGATAGGGCGATAGTTGGATGGGTCCGAGTATTCACCAAAATTCTTAAATACAGGAACGACTGAAGAGAATTTCCAGCATGCAGGAAAGCAGGAAGCAGAAAGGCAGTAGTTAAATAGTTTAGAGAGGACAGGGGAAAGTTCAGGAGCACACCTCTTAAGGACTATCAACGGGATTCCATCGTCTCCGCTGACCTTATGGGGGTAGAGTTTTGAAATTACTCGGGATACGACTGTCGGGGTAATATATACGTCTTTCAGTTTGGCCTCAGTTCTAATAGGGAAGTCGGGTGGGTGTACTCCGGACGAGTCAAATGTGGAGTTGGATGAGAATCTGCGGGCAAAGCACCCAGCTTTGTCCGCAGATGACGTGAGAACCTCAAATTCATGTATTAAAGGAGGTATTGAGGCTTTGCTATTGTTCAGCGCTCTTTTGCAAATCCTCCAATATTCCTTGGAGCCGAACTTGCGGTCAGCTATGCGCTGTCGCATTCTCTCAGCAAACAACCGTTTGGCGTCATTTAGGGTTCTCTTGCACTCATTGCGAGCAGATATGACCAGACGCCTATTGTGATCAGATGACTGTCTCCAGAATAGACGGAAGTAAGGGTTCCTGTGGGCAATGGCGGCTGAGGAGGCCGGTTAGAACCACTGAGAGGAATGAGGTTTTAATCAGTACTTCCTGGTGGGTATGAAGGCATCAATGCCAGCTTTCACCCATGACGAGACCTCAGAGGTACAGTCATCAACTGATAGGTAGAACACTTTTCCCCAATGGACGTCGCAGAGGAAATCGCGAAAGGTATCCCAGTCAGCTTTTTGGTAGAGGTAGGAGGTCCTATAGGTAGGGGACTCCTGGGAGGGGTGAGATTGGAAATTAATCTTGTATTTTCGACCAGAATCTTCTTTCTTTAACAATTAGTGTTTAAATGTCGGCATAAAAAGGAATTCAAATCACCATAATATATGTTTAAATCGGTTTGCTAATATTTGTCTTATTTTTCTGATGTCGAAAATATAATTAATTGTTTCTCCACTCACTTAACCTCTAAACATCTACCGTTTATATTTGAAACAGTATGATCGTCTAACTTCCCTTCTATGACTTTTTTCTATGTTTCATGTTATTCTTAACTTCTCCCTTTTGTAACCCTAAATTAATGTTGTAGGTTCACTGAATGGTAGCGTTGTCCATATATTATGCAGTGATTACAGTATTACTTTCGTTTTTATATAACATATATTACATTTAAAATAGACGGGGTATTCATTATATATATATATATATATATATATATATATATATATATATATATATATATATACATATATATGTTTAATATTGAGAGGGAAAATCAATGTATATGTAGATGGTTTTAAATCTAGTTTTATTTCGACAGTGAAAGTTTAATTACATTGTCTCATTCAGACCGTTGAAAAATGAAAAAACATATTTTTCAACTCTCTGAACGAGACAATGTAAATAAATTTGCACTGTCAAAATCAATCTCAATTTATAAGTATATAATTTTTAGGGCTTTCGAGAATATGCATTTAATCTCATTAATAATTTATATTAATTACATAAAAATGGTTTGGATTATCCACCCAGCCTTTACTGGCCAGGCATTCCCTTGTATATATATATATATATATATATATATATATATATATATATATATATATATATATTAACGCAATTTAACGAAACTTGCTTATAAGCAACCGACAATTTGTAATGAATTATTTTGGACATTATTTTTACCGACATATCTATAATATAATATCTACTTAAATACGAGTATCGGTAAAAATAATGTCCAAAATAATTCATATATATATATATATATATATATATATATATATATATATATGCATGTATGTGTGTTATTACCTGCACTCTATGAGAGATATATTATGTGAACGTATTCGTGCATGCATGAAGAGAGACGGACAGAGATTCCTATCGATATAGAGATAAACGCGACTGGTGAGTATGAGTTACCTTCTTTAATGTGATCTTACGACCAAATAGAGATCTCATAACACCGTGAAATTATTACCATGTGTGTTGATTCAAATGTTCACTCTGTATCAATAAACACTGTCATTGCGATATGTAGCACTCAACACTAAGAATATATTACGTAAAATCTAAGGAAGAATTACACAAAATAGTTTGAAGTATCCTCCCAATCTTTACGGGTCTGCCATTCTCTCTCTCATATATATATATATATATATATATATATATATATATCCGAGTGAATACAGAACGAAGAAAAAATGTTTTACAACGTTCAAAACATTAATTTAAAACACTACTGGATATATAGAGCTGTGAATATTTATTATAAATTATATTTGAGAACAAGTACAGAATTTTATTTTAGTTTATATATATAAAATATAAACATAAATATAAAAAAATTGAAAAATATAAAAAAAATATAAACAAATTAAAAAATATAATAAAAAATGTCTGTACATGTTCTAAAATATAAATTATAATAAATAAATATATATATATATTCACTGACGAGCTGTTAAGAGAAACCGAGAATAGAGAATATTTTCGATTTTGTTTGCTCTACTTTCGCTTTGGGTGCTTTGTGCACTCTGCTTTCATCTTTATTGTTAATGTTTTGGTCTTTATTGTTAATGTTTTTTTTTTCTTTCTCACGAATGCTTGACTTTTTGTTCATGTATTTCGTTTGTTTCTTTTTTTCTTCCCCTTCTTTTCCCTCCGGGTTAGTTCCCGGTAGGTTTCAAGACGATCTCAGTTGTAGTTTAATTATTGATAATCTTAATAATTTTGACAGAATTAGTTCTGTTGTTATTACTGGTATTACAACTATAATTAATATATATATATATATATATATATATATATATATATATATATGTTTGTACGCATGTTACCACCAGCACTCTATGGGCGATATATTATACGCATATGTATGCATTCGTGTTTGAAGAGAGATGAGCAGAGATTCCTATCGATATAAATGCTACTGGAGAGTATTAGTGACCTACTTTAATATGATCATACGACAAACTAGAGATCCCATGACAGCTTGAAATTAGTACCATGTGTGTTGATAGCAATGTCCACCCTGTATTAATAAACGCTGTCTTTGCGATATTTAGCACTCAACACTAAGAATATATTTCATAAAATCAAATGAAGCAAGCACAAATACAAATGAGTATTTGTCTCTGATGTATTTCCTTGTACGGCATTATGGTTCTAATAATACTAGAATATATGGCAAGTTTATTTTCTTTTAACTTAACCATAACTATAGCTGACATAATATTGATTACAAAGTAAGAAGAAAAACGGAAATACGTAGAAAACAAATGTTTGCATAAAAGTAAGAAAGGAAAAGATTTCATTGTAAGATTACAGAAACTCAACAATGTGAACAGTCGGAGGGCCGAGTTATGCATTGCAGTCGTCGAGTAGAGTCAGTCAGTCAGTTAAGAGCCATACGTGATACACGCTTGGGCGATCATGTCTCGAAATAGACATGACTGACTGGGCAGAATGTTATCCCGCAATAGGTTGCCATTGCTTTCTGCGGTAGAATGGTTGCCGACCAAGGCTATAGAACCCAATCTGTCCTGTTATTTAACCCATAACCGGAAGGAATAGACGGATTAATACCTTTCCCAAGGGTATTTGCGCGTAAGTGAATGAAAGGAATTCAACTGGAATTTGAACTCGGCTCTCCGATTTCTCGTTTCGAGTCAATATCCACTGCGCCACAACGCACAAACAACATTTATAATTACTGTTATTATTATTTCTTTTGATATCTGTTGTATACATATATACACGTATACATACACTAGAAGTCATAAATATTAGGCCACCCAACCCAGTTTTTTAAAAGAAATGATGCATTATACTATTTTTAATTTTTTAAAAGAAATGATGTATTATAATATTTTTAGTATTTATCGCCAAGTGGATAAATCTAAATGAAAATAGAATGTTACAAGGCAAGGAAGAAAAGATGAACTCACCCGAATCACCCTAAATTTTCTTCATTCTTTCATTGATGAAACAGCAATGTAGGTAATTATTAAATATTTATAAATTCATTTGATGCACATATTATTGTGAAGTATTAAAAAAAGAACCATTCTATTTTCATTTACAATTATTCACTTGGCAATAAATACTTAAAAATTGTATGAAATACATCATTTTTTAAAATACTTGGGTGGCCTAACAATTGTAGCCGGTAGTGTACATATGCTCATGTTGTTTTGTATACACGTATACATAGATATATACGCATTTCTACCTTTAGGTCTCTGGTGGTGGTCAGGAAGGCTTTACCTAGAGATATATGGGTTCATGAAATTTACCACTAATACATTTTGTAAAAAAAAACTCCTAAGAATGCTCTTTGTATAGTAAGAGCTGTACTCGTGAGTACTAGCATTTTTTAAGGCATGGGTTGCCAGAAATCTATTCAATGAGTTTATCGGAACCTTTTCCAGTATAATCCGAGGGCTACAAATAGATGCAAACTAAAGTTTTTCATATCCTCACGTGCCTTATTTTGGAGATTTATACTTCAGTATCCTTCCATTGTGATTGTTTTTCGAGAATATTCAATGATATATTACAATCTGAAGGAATTGATTTGTCAATAAGAAAGCACGTTCTGTTCTCGTCGTCTTTTATCACAATGCCTGGGAAAATTTGACTGTTCTGCATATGTTGTAAAACACTATCATTTGTAAAGTTTCATCTGTCTGTAACAGGTTCTGGATGATGTAAATACTAGTTTCTTACTGTTTTCTTCATATAGAATTTGCCTATTTTCTAGTGCAGATATTGGCGTAGTCTATCATCCAGAGTTGATATTTATTGGGTGCAACTTGATATAAGATGGTCAATTATATCTGGACATTTATCACAGAATCGGCATTCTGGGTCCAGACAAATTTTCATACGTGAGTGCTTGGTAATTTCTAGCTCTCATTGGTCCTGTTTAGCTAGAAAATAAATTTCGGTTTCAGCTTTTAGTCCTGCACTACGTAACTACTAGTAGGTACGGAGTTTGTCTACATCCGCTTGTTGGGTACGGGCAGAGTATTGACCATGAAGAGTCTTACATTCCCATCTTTTCTGTATTTGATACGCAGTATTTTATTTTGCAATCATTTTAAGTTTTTGCCGCTGCAGTAAGTGTGTTATGGTTTATTTTTACTTCCTCACCCCCATAATAATCACTTTTGAATTTGTTGGCTAACGTTATTACTTAATACTATTTTTATTTCTTTCATGTTCTACGATACGGATCATCTTCCAACCTTCTCCAGTTTCCAGGTATTTTAAAAAAATCTACTCTCGCCGAGAGGTTTTTGTACATTTGCAAAGCCTTAAGTATCCAAGAGTAAGGCACACTATCAACGGCTTTACGATAGCCTATCCAAGTTGTGTTATTGTTTCTACCTATTTCCCCACCAATTTAACAGGATCATTTTCTTGATTGATAGTTGACTTTTGCAACCATATGAACCTCATCGACATTCCTTTCTGTTCTGGAGGAAGATTGTTGTTTTGATCGAGAGGAGATTAAGTACAGTTCGTCAGGACACACATGATCAACTTATATATAGTGGATAGATATGTTACTGGTTTATAAATTTTTGAATCCTTTGTTTCAAAAAGTTTTAGTAGGGGGTTTGTAATAACTTCAGTGATCCATTCTGGAATTTAAATGATGTTATTAATTAGTATTCATAAAGTTTGTCAGAGTTTTATAGATTACTGACTGATGATGGAGCCAATTGTAGGTACGTTGTCTTTTCGTGAGGATTTCTAAATTTGGA
Organism: Ascarosepion bandense; assembly: GCA_037127315.1. Lineage (NCBI taxonomy): Eukaryota > Metazoa > Mollusca > Cephalopoda > Sepiida > Sepiidae > Ascarosepion > Ascarosepion bandense. Next base: position 739,849 of record JBBBDQ010000122.1, on the reverse strand, counting down.
CTTGCATGACATTATTATTTGATATATTTTCCATTCTTGCACAGGTATGTTTTTATTCTTCCTTCTTCTAATTTGATCTACTCTGCATTGGTATTATATTTAGGGGGGTTACTCCAAATATTCACCCCAATACATTATTATTATTATTGTTGTTATTATTATTATTATTATTATTATTGTTGTTGTTGTTATTATTATTGTTGTTATTATTATTATTATTGTTATTATTATTGTTGTTATTATTATTATTGTTGTTGTTATTATTATTGTTGTTGTTATTATTGTTGTTGTTATTATTATTATTATGTCATTTTTCATCATATTTCGATTTCTGCTTTGGTCTCACTACCAACCAAGTCTGCGGGGAGACCTAAGGCAGGTAGTGGCGTGTTGTTATGGCTCCATTTCATGTTTTTCTATCTTCCCTATCATCCCCAGCATTACATAGATAAAGTTTTACTTAGTGTGTGGGCTGTACTTAATAAGACAATTTTTTGTATGTCTCTTAAGCTGGGGTTTCCAGGGATTCTTTCAATGTGTTGTTTTGTTCCATTTTTTATCATTCCAAGTGCACCTACTATCACTGGCACAACTCTTGTTTTCAATTTCCACATTTTTCCTATTTCAATTTCCAGGTCTTTATATTTTGACAGTTTTTCAAATTCCTTGATTGCTATGTTACAATCCGCTGGACAAGCCATATCAATTAATAGACAAGTTTTCTCCTTCTGGTTTTTAACAATAATGTCTGGCCTGTTTGCTTCAATTTTTCTGTCTGTGTAGATGGTGTAATCCCATAGAATGGTTACATCTTCTATTTCTGTAACCGGTGCTGGATGATGTTCATACCAATGTTTGTTTACAGCTTTTCCATAATGTTTGCACATTGTCCAATGTAAATATTGGCCAACTCTATCGTGGCGATTTTTATATTCGTTTGGGGCAAGCACAGAACAGCCTGAGATTAGGTGGTCTATTGTTTCTTGGTGTTTATCACGAAACCTGCATTTTGGATCCATATTATTATGCATAATATTTGCCTGAAAGTTTCTCGTGAAAAGACTTTGGTCTTGTGCTGCAAGTATAAATCCTTCAGTTTCAGACTTTAATCCAGATGCACGTAACCATCGATGAGTATTAACTTTGTCAACATTGGATTTATTGGCACGTACTGGATATTGGCCATGCAGGGGTTTGTCTTGCCAGCGCTATTTCATCTTTTCAAGAGCTTTATCTTTGGCTTTCATTTTCATATTTTTTGCCGCAATAGTTGGTTCTTGGCTTGTTTTGCTTTTCTACAGAATCTACTAACTGTAAATCTTGTTTGTATTTACTGCCTTCTTTAATTATTGAATATTTTTTCTTTCTTTCTTCATGTTGCCTTACTAATTGTATCATCCAATCCTTTGTTGTTTCTATGTATGTTAGTAAGCCAATAGTTGTTGTCTTGTATGACAATTCCAGCTGAATAAGACCCCTTCCACCTTCTTTACGGGGTATGTATAGACGGTCTACATCAGCCTTTGGATGATGCATCTTATGCTTAGAAAGAAGCTTTCTTGTTTTAGCATCCATTCGCCTGATGTCGTTTAGAGTCCAGTTTAAGATGTTGAAGCTATATTGGACAACTGGGATTGCAAGGCTATTAATGGCCATGACTCTGTTCTGTGAATTTAATTCAGTTTTTAATATCATTCGTAGCCTTCTATAGTACTCTTTACGCACTATTTCTTTCATTTTTTTATGGTGAATGTTTTCGCTCTCATTTACACCTAGGTATTTATAAGCTTCTTCTGGTTTCAATTCTTTTATTGTTACAGCAGGGTCTAGGCTAATTGAGGATGTTTATTGTATTGATCCACGTAAAACTGTAGCTTTAGCACATTTATTCAAATTAAATTTCATTCCAATGTCTTCGCTGAAGCATTTTACAGTTTGCAGAAGACCTTCCAGCTCATTATCATTCTTAGCATATAACTTTAAGTCATCCATGTAAAATAGATGGCTTATTTTCTTTTGGCCTATTTTATAACCACATTCTGTCTTATTAAGTTGACTGGTTAGTGCTATTAACGATATGCAGAATAGTAAGGGAGATAAAGAATCACCTTGAAATATACCTCTTTTGATTTTTATTTCATCAGACTTATAGGTTCCATTTATATGATTGAGGTAAAGGGTTGTTTTCCATATAGACATGCACTGTTTGATGAAATTGATGATGACGGGCGATATCTTGTATATATTTAAAGTCTTTAAAATCCAGTAATGTGGCACACTATCGAATGCCTTTCGGTAGTCTATCCAGGCAGTACTAAGATTTTTCTTTGTACTGTAGCAGTTTTCCAGGATCATTTTGTTAATTAGCAATTGGTCTTTACAACCATAACAGCCACGTTTGCACCCTTTTTGTTCAAGCGGTATCATGTCATTTCTTTCTAAGAATAAATATGTCTGTTTTGTTAAAATAGATGTTAGTAGTTTATATGTTGTCGGAAGACATGTAATTGGTTTGTAGTTTTTCGGGTTGTTTGTGTCACCATTCTTGGGTAGAAGAAATGTAATTCCTTTGGTCATCCATGCAGGAATTTTAGTGGGATCGTCAACCATTTCTTGGAGTTCTTTGGCTAGTTTTTTATGTGCATTTAAATAATATAGCCAAAAGTTAGGAATTTTATCTATACCTGGGAATTTCCAATTGTGTGCTTTTTTTTAGTGCAAATTTAACATCATCTTCTGTAATTCCAGACCATGTCTGTTCGGGTTTATTTTTCATTCGTTCTATCTCCTGCGTAATCCAATGCACTTCCTTGCTAAGTTCTTTAGGGCAAGCCCATATCTTTTCCCAGGACTGTGTTACTTCTTCCATTCTGGGGGGTACTGTCACTTCAATTCTTTTTTACCTATTTCCCTGTAAAACCTCTTTGTATCAGTCTGAAAGATCTTGTTTTGTCTGTAAAATCTTGCTCTTTTTTCATAGCGTCTTATTCTTTGAGCCTTCAGTTGGATTTTTTGCTTTATTTTTTCTTTATTTGATAAGACGTCATTTTCATTCCTGATGTTATATTTTTTTTCGGCTCTTCTGCTTTTCCTAGTTCTTACATTTATTCCTCTACTCAGTTCATCCAGTACTGACAGTTCATTTCTTAGTTGTTCGATTTCTTTTTCAATTTTTCTTTTCCAAGGTGGATCTTCACGTCTGCGAGACTGCCTTGTTTTTATTTTGATATTTAATTTTTTTGTTGCTGCTGTTGCTGATGCATATATTACTTCGTTAATATTTGTATGAGGGTCTTCATCCAGTATTGATGTCAGTGCTGCATTGTACAATTTAATAGTTCGGAGGTTTTGTTTTGTTGGTCGGAATTTTGGGAGCTGTTCACGTTCCTCCATTGTAATACTTTGTATTTGACTTAGATGGTTTTTTATTTCTATCTTGGCTTCCTGTGTATTGTTCTTATTTTCCGTCAAATAATTATCTTCGATGTGTTCTGAACTCGTTTTATTTTTGTCTTTTAACTGACTCAGACTCAGATCACACTTTCCAGCACTTTTAAACTTACATCATTATCTTCGCAGTGATTTGCGTGTTTCACGGTTTCTACATTATGACCTGTGATTTGTTTGATGTTATTACTTTTTATTTCTGGTTCCGGTTCCTTTTCATATTTTGTTGATTCGACTCTTCTTGTTACAATTCTTTTAATTTCTTGAATTTCAGCCTCTGTCAGTCGGTTATTACGAATAATGTACCTACCTACATTGGCCAATTTATTTTCGTCAATATACTTTCTATTTGCTTGACCAACTTTTTCACGCCAAATGTCATATGTTTGGCGAGTCATGTTTTTTTGAGGTTTGAGTAACGCTTCATGAAATGCAGTCATAACGACTTTGTACTCCTCACGAGACCATTTTATTTTTTCTTTCTTTAAATATACGGTTGTAGATCTAGCTGGTGAATTTTCAGGACCATCATTAGGATTATCCTGGTTGTGGGGACCTGAAGATACATTCTTTGTGTAGGAGTTTGTTCCTATGGCAGATTTTTCGACCTCAGGTAGGTTCCCTCCTGAAGGACGGGCTCCCTGTTTATCCACTGGAAGAGCCATACTGGACTTTTTATTTTTATTTGTATTTTTCATGTTTTTCCCACGAGTGACGCACGGGTCCAAAAATCCACCCAAAGTTGCCCGGCACGTTGGGTAACGGTTTTTACAAACAGGGTCCCGAAGCCTGTAGGGAATCGTTTGTGACCTCATAACGCAGTAGCCATTCACTCCTCGGCACGATTAACACCTTGAGTTGCGGGTTGTTGTTCGGAGTTTTCCTTCTCCTAAATGGGCTGCCAAGCAACATCTGACATAGACGCGATTGGGATTCAAGGAGAAAGACGGCTCAACGAAACAAAACATCAATATTACTAGAGTAGTTTGTTTTTAAAAAAAAGAAAAAAAAAATTATTATTATTGTTGTTATTATTATTATTGTTGTTATTATTATTATTGTTGTTATTATTATTATTATTGTGGTTATTATTATTGTTGTTATTATTATTGTTGTTATTATTATTATTGTTGTTGTTGTTATTATTATTGTTGTTATTGTTGTTATTATTATTGTTGTTATTGTTGTTATTACTGTTGTTATTATTATTATTGTTGTTATTGTTGTTGTTGTTGTTGTTGATGATGATGATGATGATGATGATGATGATTTCATTATTATATCCAGTTGGGAAATAAATTCTGCATCGTGATTTATGCAAGTATAACATCGACTGATTAGTTTATTAGAGATTATCAACTATTTGTGAACTACTTATGAACGGGTTGCATTTTATACTGTTAGCGTAATTCATTTTGGGAAACGTATATTGCATTAACAGCTTTGGGGAAAATATTTTTTACAGATACATGTAATATTATTTAGTCCATAACTCATGTAGGAGATGAGTTTATTTTATTCGAAAGGGTATTTTCTCCATAAGTAAATGTGGCAGAGATTCGAATTTGGCTCACTATTTCTCATTACAAATCGTTAAGAATTACAAAACCTGTAAATCCTACGTCGATATTTTAGAGGCATAAATATATATACCAGTTATGTTGTCACCATTAAAATAGATGTAATCAGAAACTTTTAAATATACAGCACTTATTGCCATTGTTAATATTATTTTTAAATTTATTAAGGTAAAGTGATATTATTTGGTATTTCATTTTTATTTTTTTTAATGAATCGGAAGTGAAAAATATTTTAGCAGGAAATGCCTAGTTTTGTATCTTCCAAATATCATTTTCTGCTGTAAACAATGGCATTGAGATTTTGTATCGCTGGCAAGAAGAAAAAATAAACAAACAATAAACCTCACCAGTTTAAAAAGAAAACACGTTATTTTCGATCCGAGTCCAAACTACCTGCACACAGCTGCAAATCCTGGTCTGTTTGCAATTTTTTTACTGACTTTTTTTTTGTGGGGAATGTGGGAGATGTTCATTCTGATCCCAGTGGCGCCAGCAAAACGACGAAAAAGATATAATTCATCGGCGCCAGATTTTTCAACTGCTTCGTATTAATCTTTTAGAAAAGCAACCCAATATGTGACCATACGGCTGAAAAAGAAAGGAAAGAAAAAGTGCGAATGAATTAGCATTCAAGTGCATTTCCTGTCAACACTGTGAAAGAAAGAATTGCTTGACGCTTGGTTTCGAAGAATATTCTGCGAAAAAATACACACACTGGTTACAATAAAATCAATGACAGAAAATAAATTCTGTTTTGATGCTGAAACCATTATTATTATTATTATTATTTATATTACTTCCGCCTTAAGGAAGACCAATTCTATTCGGACGTGTTTGTTGTTTTTTTTTATCATTTCACTCCAATCAAGGTGTCCCACTGCCACTATTGCGCATGGGTTTACATAGGGGATGATAAAGAGAATGAGGGTTTAGATATAGGAAATGTCAGAAGGAGGGTGATAGACGGGTAAGGATAAGAGGATGGGGTTAGGGTAGATGGGAAGAGTGTTTGAAAGAATAGGAGCGAGTTAGTGTGTTAGGAGGTGTCTATTGACCTTACATTTAAACTCCTGGAGATTGTAGCCGTCGGGGAAGCAATCATGTGGAAGGGAATTCAACAGTCGGGAAGTGCGAGAGAAGAAACTATTGGAGTAGAAGTTGTGGTTGTATTTTATCGCTTTCACTGTAAAAGTGTGGGACCTAGTTACTAATCTAGTATCTCGTGCAAATTTGTACCTAGGGGGCACCAGATTGGTTTCTCTCTCTGTTCGTATTTAAGATATCTTAAGATCCGCTAGATGGATTCGGATGAAACTCTCAGGGATGATTGACCTCATGACTGACACGAACTGATTAGATTTCGGAATAGGATAAAATTCCTGGGTCATTTTTCCGTTTTATATTTTTTACTAATATTTGTTCGTACTTTTCAATTCCTAAATACTAAATTACTTCCCTAGATTGATATTTATGTACCTCCCCTCATTTTCAATATCTAAATTTTAAATTGAAGTTTAAAAAAAAAATCTTAAACATTTATTTTAATTTTAATTGAAAGCTATTATTTCCAGTAAACAAAATACTCTGGTGTATAGCCATATACCGATCATAAGTGCCATAATTGTACAAATTTTTCCGTTAAAGAAGGGTAACCCTGAAACAGATCTTTTTAATTTACACATCAAAATTACCAAACAAGTAAAACTTCAAAAGCAAACACACAATAAAAATTGAAATTTATTTTAAAAATACGATTACTAAATGATTTGTATAAAATTTTTCAATTTTCGATTAGTCATTATAGTCTTCACTATCTAACCTGCCAGCTTAACGTCGATAAGAATTGGGAATATCTTAAAAATATTTTCGAGACCTTATTAATGATTATAATTAAAAAATGAAAAAAATGAAAACAATTATTTTAAAATTTCATTTTTCTTCGAATTTTTTTATCAGATTATAATGTCTGATATGTATAATTATTATTAAAGTAATTAAAAGATTATCTAATTAAATATCAGTTTTATTGAATTTTTTACTTTACTATTCGGATCAGACTATCGGTATAAATGGCGAAGTGGTTTTAAAACAAATTTATGATTTACATTCCCTATTGAGACCTGCAGTTTAACTAATAAAACTATTTTTGCCTACAGAATTTCATGTTTTGAAATTTCATGAACTGAATTTAGTTGATGGGGAATAACAGATGTAAAAACATATTTTACCAAGATTTTTTAAAAATAATAATTTCACAATTAATTTGAGTTATTTACAAATATGTTCTGAAAGTTTCATTAAAATCCGAGAAATATTTGATTTTTGCAAAAATTTCGATATTCATGTTTCGTTATGTTACGTTTTCCATTGTAAACTGTCGTAATGGCTTGAGTACCCGCTAACTCAAATCAAATGAGATATTTACCAAAATCTTTCACGAGTTCTAACTTGAGCACAAGCCCTTCAAACTCTTGCCAATATCAACAGCGCACTGGGAGATGGGTTTACAAGTGATCCGAAAGTGGGGGTTCCAGAAATTCCGTACTAGTAATGAGAGCCTCGAAGATAAAGAAGGTAGACAAACGTCATGCAGTCTTGAGAACTAGCAAGTGCAGGCGGTTGTTGAGCAATGTGTCAGAGAAATCTCTCAGACGCTTGGTGTTAGCACTGCAACAGTCTTACACCAGTTCATCCCCTCAGCCGCCATGCTACGCATAGTGTAGTAAATCCCCATCATTAACTCGTATTGCATTAATGCGAAATAAATTCCACTCGATAAGCTTTATCGTGCGAACCACTACTTTGTGGAACAGGCTTTTAAGAGAATGTGGCACCGATCACTGCAATCTTAACCCGTTCAAGTTTTGAATTAAACTTTACGCTACACACCTATCCATATAAACTGTGTTTCTTAATCTGTACCCCTCTAACTAACGTGGCGCCCAGTCCTTTAGATATAAATATGGATATTGAGATCGCCATCCAATGTTGATCGGCTGTTTTAAGCTTGATTATCTATTGTAGATCGCGGTCAAACATAAAAGATACTTTTACCTCACCTATGGATTAAATCTCGCTTTCAGCACACACACACACACACACACACACACACACACACACACACACACACACACACACACACACACACATATATATATAGATATATATATATATATATATAAATTAAAAAAGGATTAATTCAATGATGTCGAATGACCATTTCGATGTGAAAATCCCCACGGGGGATAACACATCACCTCAGCAACCAAAAAATCCTTTCGGAAAAGATTTTTCGGTTGCTGAGGTGATGTGTTATCCCCCGTGGGGATTTTCACATCGAAATGGTCATTCGACATCATTGAATTAATCCTTTTTTAATTTATATTTGCTCTGTAATATTTATTTACATGGAGCTCTCTTCCTGTATCATTTTTTAATATTAAAATAAATGTTTTAATATTAATTAGGATCGGGTTTTGGGAATTTACTTTCCTGCTTTTTTCACTTGGATTAAAGTATCTGAATTAAAATATATATATATATATATATATATATATATATATATATATATATATAATTTCAATATATGGATCGAAATTCGACTAGATAAATAAATATGTAAAGAACAGGTAGGGAAAGTGTCTTTCATCTAAGATTTTTTTCTTTAACAAAATTCTTCAGACATTTCATCTTTAGAATATCTGAAGAAGATTGTTAAAGTGAAACATGTGACACGATAGGTTGTCTTAGTGAATGATCACTATTTCTTTTTCAGTTGTAGCCTTTTGTGGCGAATTCTTCAATCAAACACACCAACAGTGTTAAATAATATTTGCTATTAATGGTTCTTCCTTTTTCAAGGTAATTGAAGCATGCAATATCCTGCGCATCCAAAAATACAGAGTCCAAAACTTGCCGGCTGATGTTTGCGTTTTTGATCGCTTTGGAAGGTTTTCATCTACTACTACCTACTCAGCTGACTTTCAATTTGACATCAGAGTAAAGTGGTGGATCCAGGTTTTATCCATTGTCCCATACTTACACAAATAGTCCTTTCTGTTGTGTTGAAACAGTTGCAAACAACGCTCTGAATCGTCGACCTGTTATTGTTTTCAAACCACTGTGAGCAAACCCGCCACCCAATTTGAACACAGCTTTCTCAATGAATAATATTTATGCAAAATAGTGAATACACTGCCTTGTGATATGTTCAACTCTTCTGCTACCTCACGCAACTTTAATTTATGATAGGCCAAGGCGAGTTTGGGAATTTTTTTCCGGTACAACTCCCGATTTTGTGCTACCGGACTATTTAGCATTATTTGTGTCTGTACGAACGAGTTTACCCATAGCATATCATCCTCTTAATCATTGTTTCTGACAAAGCAATGTCTGAATGACACTTATCAAGCTACTGCTTTGCTTGAACAGTATTTTCCCAGCAGAAACCAATGCTTATTCCATACAAGAAATTCAGATTTTCTATTGTTTTGAAAATTTGCAACAAAAAATTCACCTAAATCACAATAATTTGTAAACAAATAATCTGATTGAGCCCAAATTTCGCCACATGCTACTTGAAGGTTAGTACTTTATAAAAATTAAAGTATATTTTTATTTGTGTTGCTATCTATATATCAGGACGTGGATCTCGAAAAAGACCTCCACTTTGTGGTAGACTGCGTTTAGAAATGGCTTGCAAATTTTAATAGTTCTAAAACAAAGCTGCTATCTGTCAACCACCACAGGTAGTTCCCCCTACCCCAAATCAGCATGGGCCAAGCAAGTCTCCCTGAAAGCAACACAACACGACACATCGGCCTCACGCTATTTTCCGATCTCAAGTGGAAGCATTACATTGAATCAATAGTTAAATTCACTGCTAGGAAGGTTGGGTTACTGTGTATGAACAGAAAAATTTTCTCCCATGAGTCCATCTTGCACCTATAAATATCAACCGTGCATTGAATACTGTTGCCATATCAAATCGTGTGACCCTGGTATTCATATTAGGGTTCTCGACAGACTCAAAGGGAAAAATCTGTAATGCGATTGGACCCGACCTGGCAGGTCGACTTCAAACAATATCTCACCGGCGGGATGTGGATTCCCTGTCTTTTCTACAAATATTTTTATGGCTTCTGTTCGAACGCCATTAGCTCATTGGGGGCCCCTTCGCAAAAGTTACTACCGGACTGGCAACAAAGTCCCACCCATTTACAGTTAAATCAACCAAATATAGCCGATAATTCTACACCATCCGCTTCTTTTCTTGCACATCCCGCCTGTGGAAATCCCTTTCGTATTCTTGCTTCACTGATGACTACCATCTTCAAGAATTAAAATGAAATATCAATTCCCATCTCTTATTCACTTGATTTCAGTCTTTCTCTCGTTCTTTTTCTATCATACCATGAATCGTGTTCGTTACCTATCATACTCTACCCTCGCAAATGTATTCCCATGCTTTTTTTTGTCTTTTCTGTGACACCCCCTGTAACTGGTTTTCTTTCTCTTCGCTTTTCTCCTGCTTCAGCTTTCACTTTACTATTATAAAGCCCCTTGCGCACCAGTGGCGGTACCGCCTGGCTTGGTCCGAAACGATTATAAAAATGCGAAATACACATGCAGAATCTATCAGACTTTCGTAAAAGAACAGTCAAATAACTAACAGCTTCAGACGCTGCTTAAGAGAACTGAACGTTTTGTTTAATTTTCTGAAATACTTGTCAAAGTCAAATGCGTTGTAACATACGGAATACCATTTATGATAAAATAGAGGCGTTCAAATTATTTTTACTGTGCGCATAAAAAACGCAAACAAAAATATGCCTCGATAGATTGCAGCAATCCTTTCTGGATATTCTTCTTCTTCTAAGTACCCTGTCTTTCAGAACATAGGCGATAATGGCTTTCCACGCTTCCATCCACCTGGTGGCTGTTAGCACGCTTTCTCCTGTTACACTACCCAAACCCTCGTTCCGTCATCCACCTGATCATGTCCTTAAAATATGTTATCGGCTGCTTTTCCCTGTCTCTTTTTTCCTCTATCTAGCCCGTTAGTATCAGATTCTCCAAGCCGTCCTTCCTCATTACATGTCACAGGAACTTAGTTGTCTCTTCCTGATGCTCAGTATTATTTAACTTTTCGTTTCCATCCTCCCCAAAACCTCAGCATTGTCCAAAAGTTTCATCCATAATATTCGCAGCATCCTTCTGTTTCAGTTGCTTCAAGATTTCCTTCATCTTTGATGATATTGTCCAGCATTTACTGCCATATTTACTGCCATATTAAAGAACTGGCAACAACCCAGTACTCTCTCTATGTTTCTAGCGAAGTTGCTCTGTCTCTTAATACTTTATTCTGGAATGCTTCCTTTTCCATGCCAATTCGCCTTCGGATCTTTGTGTCGCATATTCCCTCTTGTGTTATAACATTCCTAGGTTTTTAAATGACTGTACCTGCTTGCTTTTAGATCCCCTCACATATAATTGGTATTTTGGGCTGTCCTTTTTTTTTGATGACCATGCATACGGTTTTCTTGCAGTTTATTTTTAGTCCTTTCTTGTCACTCTCTTCAGTTACTTTCTGTAGGGGGTCTTACATAAGCTAATAAGGAAACACCATCTGCAGTAGCCCCAGATTAACGAGGCAAACAGTAAGCCGTTCTGGTCATCATGAAGAACCAAGGGTTTTTTTTTATAAGAATTTCTTTTAGCAGACATTGTATGATATTAATATAGGGAATAGACATGGACGAAAAATTCTAGTACTGTTTAATGTACACTGCGTACATATTCCCTTTCTACAGTTAAGTTTGACAAAATTAGTTGACGATCTTTCCATTGTTATTTATCAACACTAACCAGTAAGAACAAAAGTATGTTTTGGTTAGAAGTTCCAGAACCAGTTTAGGGAGAGGGTGCTCTAAATGATGCAATCTTTTTGTAATTAAGTTCATTTTTTACTGCTTGTTGATTTTCTCTGTGGGAAGAAAATGTAAATGTTTGCGTATGATTTAGCAGTATCTAATTCACTTTTGAACAATGCATGTTTGTCTTTCCTTTTCCTTCAACCATTCTGTTATGCCCGTCTATTTAGGTATTACTAAATCATTGATATAATAATACACATAACAGGGGAAATAAGATAGGAAGTATTCTTACATAACACTTTCATTACGTATATTCAATATGTTGAAACCAACAGATTTTGTAGTATTACAATTTCTGCGATAAAACAATTTTATTTCTAGATGTTTTTATGTGCTAAACTTAAAAAACATTTATATTATACATTATTCTAGGAGGCCATTGTTGTATCACGTTGGCTTATGGTGGTTAATATTTGGTGTTCACTGCTTCTCCACTCAAGATAAGAATATATATTGTAATGGGTTTTAAATTATCTTCCTTCACCAAAAGTATTAATAAAAATACTTTCACTTTAGTTTTATTTACATATACATATTTTTCTAGCTGATTTCTTCCCATATATACATTAATTTACGTTTTTACTCTCTTTGGAGTTTGACAGGAAACAGCCATCAGGAAAACTGAAGAATAATCATTGTTGTGGGATTGCCCATTTTTACATAATAATGGACTCAAATATGTTTACATATAATCCTGCCTATAGAGAGAAATACAGAGTTGAAGTAGGTAAGATGAAAGTTGTTTAGTTGGAGTTGGATCTGGAATTACAGTTGTAGTTGAAGTTGCTCTGAGCTCCATTCGGCTAGAATCAGTTACCAGGACATATTATTTCACTTCAAGACTGTATATATTTATTACTACTAATAGTATTCCTAAATTGACTAACCTGCGTTCCAGTTTGTATATTACGTTCAATATAACTTACATTTTCTATCTCCGTATCTGTTTTCGTTATTTATTATTTTTTCACCCGGAATCCACAACAATTATAAAACTAATTTTAATTATTTCTACGGGTATAATATTCCAGTTTTTAATATTAGTGTCATAAATATTTCCTAATTTAAAATTTGTGTACATTCAACAAGAAATAAGATAAAAAACTTATTCCAAATAGTTATGAAATAAATTGATTAATTGAAAATGAAGTTTAAAATTACATATCTAAAATGTATAACTTTTATTAAACTTCCGTTGAAAATGCCCATTGTTTGAAGCTTTAGAAGTATGAATTTTTGAGGTAATATAATTTATTTTTATTAAATTTTCTAACACTTGGAAAATAAAAATGGCCGATGATATAAAGGTACTTTTAGCGGTGTTGAAGAAGAAAAGCATACTTTGCTGTTTTGTATTATTTTGCTCTATTAATAATACTTTGTTTTGTTTTTTTATCAAATGTTAGAAATAATTCACGATATTACTTATGATATAATATTACCATGATAAATATATGCCATAATTGGGTTTCGATATAATTTGTATTTTATATGAATTATACTTAATGAAAATAAATAAATTATGGTTTGCTGAACTTTTACGTAATATTAATTATTCTCTATGTCAGTGAATGCTATAAAATTACCTCACGAATAAAACGGAAAACTGAAGAAACGTAGATGTTATCCTACATAAGCCCGTTCGTCACCTTTTTCTTCTTTTATGTGCCATATCCTTTCAAGACGTAAGAGATCATGGTTTTCCATATCTTCCTGTCCCTGGTAGATTTTAGCACGCTTTTTCCTGTTGCACCATGCAACACTGATTCCATTATCCACCTGATCAGGTCCTTCAAATATGTTATCCGCTGATTTTCCCTATCTCCTTTCCCCTCTATCTGGCCTTTTAGTATCAGGTTCTCCAAACCATCTTTCCTTATTGCATGTCCCAAGAACTACAGCTGTCTCTTCCTGATGCACAGTATTAATTTCCTTTTGCTCTCCATCCTTTCAAAAACCTCGTCATTGCTCATATTCTATTGATACTGGCATAAACCAAACATGTAAAAACAAGAAAGTTTTATGGAAAATAGAAACAAACAATGCCCTTATATTTAATAGCAAAATGAGGTAGCTGACATTTGAAAGACATATAATGAATGACGAAGGATTGAAAAACTTTACATTTTCAGGAAAAAAATAAAAAAAGGGGGACAGAAATTGCGAATAGATTTTCTAGCAATCTTTTATAAATATATGGCAGAACAAGTGTGACAGTAAAAAGACCAACATTGCAGAGAGCAGCAACGGATAAACCTCTTAGAGAATAAATATAGCCCATAGGGGCACACTGCTTATATAAGAAGTAAACTTGAAGCATCTAAAATGTGGGTCTACAGAAGGATGCTGCAGATACATTGGACCGAACATTTGAGCAAGAATGAGATGTTCTAAAGAATGGCAACAAAATTAAAATTAATTGTGGTCATCAAGAAGAGACAAATTAAGTTCCTGGGGCATCCTATGAGGAAGCAGGGGTTGGAGATCAAGATACTAACAGGCCAGACAAAGAGAAAAAGAGACACAGGAAATCAGCGGTTAACTTCTTTGAAGGCCCTGAACAGGTGGATGACAGAACGGGGGTTGCATGTTTTAACAGGAAAAAGCATGTTAAGAGCCACTAGGGAGAGGGAGACGTGGAAAGTCATGATCGCCTACGTCCTGAAATGACAAGTGACATAAAAAAAGAAGAAAAAGATGTGATGAACAACAGATTAGATCAACTTGACTTTCAGACAACACCCTCAATTTCTATTTTGCTTAATATCAGCAATGATATCTACCCCGCACAAGAAACTCTTATCATAAATTTAAAATTCTAATATATAATCGCAGTTATATATATATATATATATATATATATATATATATATAAAGAGAGAGAGAAATATATATATATATATATATATATATATATATATATATATAAATAGAGAGACAGAGAAAGAGAAATATATATATATTTATATATATATATATTTAGTGTATCGAAGCAGGAAAGAATTTTCTAAACATATGCGGTTAAATATAAGAGACAATGAATGTCTATTATGTTTAACCATGAGCCGTTCTAAAGGTCGTAGTTTCGCTTTAATTTCAGTTGAAAATAAAAATATATATAAAATATAATTAATTATTTTCCTCATGGTTTATATATCCAGCCTTAATGTTGTTTCTGCATTATTTCGCTTCTGACCAAATAATTTAATATAACTTATATTCTCTCTTTTTGTTTTCTGCATTCCAGTTTCAACGGAAATCGTCGCGTGATTTATTTTCTCGATTTGACAGAATGAATATTCATTTAAGTTCAATTACATTCTGTGGTTCCCCAGGATATCTATATATATATATAAAAGGCAATCTGTGAATCAGTGTGTGACTGTTCCTTGTGTTCCTACAATATTTATAATATGCCAATCAAACTTTCTAGGGATACATATCTACAGGGAAGCCAGGTCGACACATACTTTTTGAGATTAAGTTCAATAATTTCCCTTTCACACTTTTTGGTCAATGGAGCTGATTGTTTACATTTGCTCTGTAAAACATCTAAGATCTAAGATGGTTGCTAAATTACGTCACAGAAATCAAGTTACACGTGTCAAACGCGACTAAGATATTTTTATTAAAAAAAAATTAGACCTTCATATTTAATTTTTGTTCCGACTTTTTTAAAATTTCATTTGATCAACAGAAAATGTGAATATTTTCCCCGTAATTTTAAAACAAAAGAAATATTTTTTAAAAAGTGTTTTTTCAAACAAAAAGAAAATTAGTTAATTTAATTATTTACGTCTTTTTTTTTCAAATTTAATGTATTCCACATTTTAATATTTACTTTTCTTAAAAATGAAGAAGAACATGTATAGATATATAGTTATAATTATAGTAATAATAATAATAATTATAATTATAATAATAACTATTATATATATATATATATATATATATATATATATATATATATATATATATATATATAAAACACAAGTCTACATTAAAAAATAAGTATCTTTTCTAAATAATAGCATCTAAACAAAAACCACTGAACAAAGAGTAAAGACGGACACAGAAAGATTGAACGAAACTGTTAAGTTATTATGGACACAAAAGTCTACTTGAAAAAAACTTCCCATTTAAATAACTGTATCCAAAAGAAAACAATAAAGAAACAGTAAACAAGGGCACAAAATTGTTGGACAAAGTGTTATGTTATTAAGGACTACATTGAAAAATAAGAATCCTACTTAAATAACAGCATCTGAACAAAAGCAATGATCAAACTTTAAACACGGGAACACAATAGTTGAAAAAAAAGCAGTTGTTATTAAGGACAGTAATATCTTCATTGAAAAAAAATTGCTCTTAAATGACAGCAACTACACACAAACAAATGAACTAGCAGAAAAACGAACACACGAACGTTGAACAAAAAATTAATTTATTATGGAAACAAACGTCTACATCTAAAACCAAGAATCTATGCTAAATAAAAGATTCTTCACAAAAATAGTTAAACAGTAGACAGGTTATTAAGGACAACATAATTCATTAAGAAAAAAGATTTTCTCCTAAATAATAGCATCTATAAAAAAAGGAATGAACAAAACAGTAAACAGGGGCCCAGAAAAGTTGAAAAATGAGTTAAGTTATTAGGGATACGTAAGTCTACAAAGGAAAAATAAGAATCCTCCTTAACTAACAGCATCTACACAAAAGCAATAAAAAACTTTAGACACGGAAAACAATGGTTAAATAAAAGCAGTTGTTATTAAAGACAGAAATGACTTCATTGAAAAATAACAATTGTTCTTAAATAAAAGCATCTACACAAAACTTAATAAACAAACAGAAAACAGGGACACAATATGATGGAACAAAACAGTTAATTTATTTATAAAAAGACAAATCGAAAATTAAAAGAATCCATCATAATTAAAGATCTCTTAAAAAACAATTAACAAACAGCAAACATGGACACACTAATGCTAACAAATTAGGAAAGTCAATAACGACATCAAAGTGTACATTACAAAAAAAGAACCCCTCCTAAATAGCAGCATCCAAACAAAAAAATACAAGGAAGAAACAGTAAATATAGGTACAGAAATATTGAAGGAAACAGTGAGGTTTTTAAGGACAAGAATTTCTACAATGAAAAATAATTAAAATGAAAATAAGGAAGAGAGTCAGTCCTAGGATAGAGCTCTGAGGAACACCAGCGTTTGTACAGTAGGATGTAGAGGCTTGCCCATTCAGGACAACCTTCAATATGCAGTTATGTAGGAAAGATTGGATCAGATCATGGAATCGTCCGGTAATACCGTAACACCGTAGCGTGCATAGAAGGCCAGCGTACCAAACCCTGTCAAAAGCCTTAGAGATATCCAGAGCAACAGAACGAGCTTCGCCGGACTCCTCGAGAGCCTGGAACATCTACTCCGTAATTGTCGTTAGCATGTCGGCCGTGGACCTGGCAAAGCGGAAGCCATACTGCCTGTCGAAGATGAGTTTATCGGCAGTAAGATGCTGAAATATTTCAGCATTAATAATGGCCTCGAATACCTTCCCCAAAATTGGTAGAAGGCTGATAGGGCGATGGTTCCGAGGGTTCTTAAATACAGGAACGACAGAAGAAGACAGGAAAACAGGAAGCAGAGGGGCAGTAGTTATAGAGTTTAGAGAGGACGGAGGAGAGTTCAGGGGCACATTTCTAAAGGACAACTATCAGGATTCTATCACCACCACTCGTCTTGTGGGGGTCAAGTTTTGATATTACACGGGTTAATACTGTCGGGATAATGTATATGTCGTACAGTTTAGTCTCAGTTCTAATAGGGAAGTCGGGTGAGGGTAATCCAGATGAGTCAAATGTGGAGTTGCATGAGAATCTGCGAGCAAAGCACTCAGCCTTGTCCGCAGATGATGTGAAGACCTCAAATTCATTGATTAAAGGACGGATAGAGGATTTGCTATTGTTCAGCGCCCGTTTGCATAACCGCCAATAGTCTAAATTGAAAAATAAGATTCTCTCCTAAATATCAACATCTACACAAAAAGTAATGAACAAACAGTAGACATGTGCACAGACAGTTGAACAAAGAGTTAAGTTATTACGGATATGGAAGCCTACATTGAAAAATAAGTATTCTTCCAACATAACAAGATACAAAAAAAAGAAATAAGCAAACTTTATACAAGTGTACAGAAAGTTGAACAAAACATTTAAGTTTGTAAGGACACCATAGTCTACATTAAAAAAACATTCTTTTTTAACATTTAAGAAACTATTAAAAAATGAAAACTAAATTTCTTCTAAATTACTCGTATACCAATCCACCATACGCACGCTATACTGCTTACCCAAGACGCAGAAATCTAACACAGTCATCTGTGTTTTTGTAACCGGAATAAACAGGCCACCCAGCAAAGTTAACTGGGGCTATTGAAAACGTCATAACCCCGTTCATCGGAACTATTTGCACAACACATCTCAAACATCCGGGTGACTTAATCCGTAGAATATGTAAAGTAAATATGGAAAACATAGAGCAGCCCAAAATGCCAATTAGAGGTGAGGGACTCTAAAATCAATCAGGTACAGAAATTTAAATACCTGGGATGTGTTCTGACAGAGGACGGAAAGTGCGACACTGAGATCCGAAGACGAATTGGCATGGCGAAAAAGCATTCCAGAAGTTGAGCAAACTATTAAGAAACAGGACAATTTAGCTAGACACAAAGAAGAGAGTACTGAATTGCTATGTGTTGTTAGTTCTTCAATCTGGCAGTGAATGTTGGACATTATCTTCAAAGATGAAGAAAAAACGTGAAGCAGCTGAAATGTTGTTCTACAGATGGATGCTGGGGATATCATGGACCGAGCATATGAGCAATAACGAGGTTTTGAAAAGGATAGAGACAAAAAGTAAATTAATACTGAGCATCAGGAAAAGACAACTGAAGTTCCTGGGACAGGAGATGAGGAAGGATGGCTTGGAGAACCTGATACTAACAGGCCAGATAGATAGGGAAAGAGACAGGAATAAGCAACGGATAACATATTTGAAGGACCTGATCAGGTAGATCACGGAACGAGTGTTACATGGTGTAACTGCTAAAATCCACCAGGGACAGGGAGATGTAGAAAGTCATGATCGCCTACGTCCTGAAAGGACATGGCACATAAAAGAAAAGAAGAAGAAGTGATGAACGGGCTTATCCATCACCATACTGAGAAAATACCTCACATTTCCAAGGAAAAGCTTCTTCTTACAACCCATAAAATTATAGAAATATGCAAACAAATCCCTAACTACTGATTATCTTACAAAAATATTTTTGTACATATTAAAATTCAACTTACATATGAGGTCACCTGTCTGTGTCGTTCTCGCTTGTTTTTTTTTCTAAATTTCTTATTAACCATTTCATTTAATTACTTTATAGCAAATAGCTCTACTTATCTAAGATATATAGATGACGTCATCTTTATATATCTCCAAATTACAAAGCTATTTGTGTTAATAATGAAACATAATCTACCGTTAAATTAACACACGAATTTGAAATAAACATTTATCTACCTTTCCTCGGTATCTTATTAATACGCAACAATGAGAAATTAGATTTTAAAGCTTATCGTAAACCCGTAAGCAAAAACGCTCTAATTAACATCTGTTCCCACCACATCCAGAGAATAAAATCTGGATTAATCATAGTATTTTACCTCAGGGTTCTTAGGATATGTACTTAAATGAAGAAGAGAAATATATCGAGAAAATGTTTAAGCTTATCCACAACCCAAATCATTTTATTGTCAATGTTAAAATACTAGCTTAGAGAATCCCAAAATTAAAAACAAAACTTGAAAACAGCAAATACACTTCTAACAAAAATTGCACAAAATGTATAACCTTGCCCACCCCCAACACTCTTTCTACTCAACTCACAAACAAATTACGCATCCACAGTACTAAGGTCGTTACCTCCACCTCAAAGTCAATCGGAGATATAATTTAGGAAGAAAAATAAACACAATACTAATTCAAACGCCGTGCATTATTAAATATATCATTACAATGCATGAGTGTTTATATAGAGGAGACACCATGGGAAAAAATATCTAACTCTTGTTTTGATCTAAAACAATACTGGACATGAGTTTGATTTCACTAATTCCACCCTAAGTTAAAAAAAGAACGTAATTCTTTAAATAGAAAAAACGTTTAAAACGTAATAATAACAATATTACCAGCTGTAAACCCAACATCTAAAGCATTATATTGCATCGCCATCGTACTTTGAATCTATGCTGAAAGAATCTATCTTATAACTCTCTAATACAAGAAATTTATGCCTAAAAATTTAGCAATAAATTTGAATGATGTGATATCCGATACAAGCCCAAAATGAAGACAGAAAAAATGCTACTAAAAAGGCACACATACACAATTACAAACATATATTACCCTACGGCCACATATTAAGCTATATATAATAATCTATGGTTTTAATGCACGTGACACGTGTCAGACCAATGAGAATCGGCCAAAGTGTCCCTTTTTTTCTCAGTCTTTCACGAAGCTTTAATAACAGTTGAATATGTGACATTGGTATTCTGTTTCTTTTGTTCTTAATTTTTTTCTATCTGTGAAATTCCGACGTATATTTAATATGCATTTGATATTTAAATTATATATATATATATATATATATATATATATATATATATATATATATAGCCTTTAAAATTTGAAAATGAAATCATTCGACCGGTGGTCGAGAGCGAGGGAAAATATACTCGCCCCAAAATCATTTTACTCGACCGAGTTTATTTTCTTAATAGTCGCCTTACATAAACATAGCGGGAATCACTGACGGAGGACAAAAAATGAAATTCTAATTAAAATTTCGAACGTGTTAGGAAGGAATCAGAAAATTTTAAAAAATTATCTTTTTTCTTAATAACAGCATAAACATTTTGAGGATAAAACTTTGTTTTTATTAAGTTTGAGCTTTTTCAATATAATGATATGCTGTTTTTCTTCTTTTTTTTTTGCAATTAAGTGGATATATCTAAATTCGTAATTTCTTTCTTCTGTTTTACTACAACCTACATCTCATACATGATGAAAAATTAACAAATCTGATTTTCTCAACGATTTTCTATAAACAATTACTTACTTGTATAATTTGTTTTTCGGTGCGTCGTTGAAAGAAGTATGCGTATTTTTTTCTTTCTTTCATATGTTCATTTTTACTTTTCGTAAACGGGGAGGAAGTATAAATATTTTTCCAAATGTGTTTCTAAAAATCTGTGAGCGTCTTTAATCTGGGGTACAAAGACATTTTGGCTCTACTCTGGAAGCGTTTATTAAAAATTGTTTATACTAACCGGGATGATAAAAGCGAGACCAAAGAGTTCAATAATTTCATTGCAGATCATTCTAAGTAACGTTTGAATCTTTAATGGCATACTTTTAGGTTGTAAAAGGAATCACATTTCCTATTTCTATATTTGAAAGGGGCACGTTTCATTGTGAGATTTTTAATCGATCGCAGGCGAGTAAAGCAAAATATTTTACTCGCCCAGTTATGTCTTTAATCGACTGAGTCGATCGGGTGGGTGAAATCTTAAAGGCAGTATATATATATATATATATATATATATATATATATATATATATATATTCAGTAATGAAGTGAGTTTTCCTGTTGGCTGGCGTGTGTATACACCGCATATATATAACACGATAAAATTTCCTCCTCTCTCATTCCATGCGCTGATAGCTTAGGGAGTAGGTGACTCCGACTGAGATCAAATTAATCGAGTTTCGATCCCAGCATGAAGCCAGTCGATGACTAGCCCTATTGATGAGTTGTGATATAGCAAAACATACTTGTATGTGGATGAATATATATATATATATATATATATATATATATATATATATATATATGTCGTTTAATATTTTTTCTCTTGGCATCTCCTACAAATCCCACTCCGACTTTCATTTGCTCTCACCTATGAAGTAAGCCTTGCGCTGCTTTTCTCTGTCTCTTTTTTCTTCTATCCACCCCGTTAGTATTAAAGTCTCCAGGACCTTCTTTCTTATTACGTGTCCTAATATCCTCATCTGTCTCTTTCTGGTGTTAATTATGGGTTTTCTTTTCGTTTGCATCCTTTCCAACACCTCATCGTTGCACATATGCTCCGTCTATGGTATTATCATGCTACCTTAAAACTCTCCTTATCCTCAATGAGTTCGTCCAACATTCACTTTCATACAGAACGAGAGGTATACTACAGCAGTCTAGCACACTTTTCTTTGTTTTCAATGAGATTTGCCTGGCTGTCAGTACTCTGTTTAGCCTCAGAAATACGAATTCATCATTGGATCTCCATGTCGAATTTTCCATCCTATGTCAGAACACTTCCCAGGTATTCAAATTTCTTTACATGTTTTATATTAGGTTTTTCGACCTGTAATGGGTTCTTCTTTATGCTAATGACCGTACTTTCAATTTTCTTGAAGTTTATGCTCAGTTCTTTCTTCTCGCTTTACTTACTAGCTTCTCTAATGGTCTTGCATTTTTCTTTCCGTGTCTGCTATCAGCACTGTGCCGTCCGCGTATCTTATATTGCTGAGATTGTGTCTGCCAATGAAAATAACTGCAAATTTTGTTTATCTCCTAATTACTTCGAGTACAGGTTGAATAGATCTGGTGATAAAACACATCATTGTCTTATGCCTCTTTCTATTTATCTATACCTGCTAAATTCATTTCCTATCCTTATACAAACGGTTTGCTGCTAATAAATATTCTTGATTATCCTAACGTATTTTCCGATAATTTCGAGGTTGTCGAGCATCTCTATCAAGATTTTGTGGTAAGACATCCACCTACTCAGGCCACTCAGATATGTTATTCGCTGCTTTCCTCTGTCTATTTTCCCTTTATCTGGCCTGTTATTATCAGGTTCTTCAAGCTCTTCTACCTCATTGCATGTCCCAGGAACTTTAGTTGTCTTATTCTGATGCTCAATATTAATGTACCTTTTGATTCCATTCTTGTAAATGCTCATCATTGCTCACATGCTCGGCCGATGATATCCGTAGCATCCTTCTGTAAAAACACATTTCAGCTGCTTCAAGCTTTTCTTTCATCTTTGATGATATTGTCTAGCATTCACTGCCATATTGAAAAACTGACATCACATAGCAATCCAGTAATCTCTTATTTGTTTCTAGTAAAACCTTTCTGTCTCTTAACACTTTGCTCGGCTTCTGGAACACGCCCTTCGCCATGCTAGTTCACCTTCAGATCACTGTGTCACAATTTCCGTCTTCTGTTAAAACATATCCCAGGTATTTACATTTTTGCACCTGCTTGATTTTATTATCTCCCACCTGTATCTGGTATTTTGAGCTGCTGTTTTGGCTGATGACTATTCATTCAGTTTTCTTGCAGTTTATTTGTAGTCCTTTTTTGTGACTCTCTTCAGTTACCTTCTGTAGGAAGTCTTGTAGTTTCGTTTCCGTGTCTGCAATCAGCACTGTATCATTTGTGTATCTTATGTTATTAATGGCCTCCGATGACCAATCCTGGCACAGCATCTAAGGTTCTCAGGATAGTCTCACTGTACAAGTTGAAGAGATCCGCTGAAAATACGTATCCTTGTTTTACGCCCCTTTCTATCTTTGTATATCTGCTGAATTTGTTACCTATTTGTATGCAGGCGGTTTTCTACCAGTAGAGATTATTGATTACTCTTAGATCTTTCCCAAATATGTCGAGGCTGCTGGGGATCTTCATCAATTCTTTGTGGCTTATTTTGTCGAACATCTTTGCATTCGCTATAAAACATAGGTACAAATCTTTCTTCATTTGCTTCATTTGTATTGCCATTTCGAGGACATGCTAATCATGTATATGGCGTTCCTTGTTTCAATGTCTTCGACAAACCCGCACTGTTCTTGATTTATCTCATGCCTTTTCCTGCTTCTCGCTCATGATCAGTTTTGTAATATGACACATTAAGCTGGTTGTTCGCTGAAGTTTGCACTCATTTGCACCGGACTTCTTTGGCAGTGCTATGAAAATCAACTTGCTTAGGTCGTCTGCTATTACACCAGTATTACAAATTTGATTTATTATTTCAGTAATTTTTTCTATGTCGAATTCTTCCAGGGATATCAGAAGCTCTATTACAATGCCGTCTGAACCAGCTGCTTTGTTTCTATTCAGTTTGGCCATTGCAGCTTCCACTTCGGACTTTAGTATTTCCGGCCCGTCCTCATCTTTGTGTGATATCGGTTGCTTTCTCTTGTCATGCAAATGAACTTTTATATATTCTTCCCATCGCTGGATTATTTCCTCTTTCTCCAATATTATCCAAATTCAAAGATGGAACGATAATATTGGAGGAAAAAAAGAAAAAGAAAGGATATTTACATTTCTTAACATGATTGTCATCCAAATCCAGAGAGGCTATCATAATTTTCTAATTTAACCCATGAGTGCTAGGGAAAAGAATTTTCATGACTTTTCTGAATACAGCTATACAGGGGAAGTTAACTTAATACATTTGTCTCCCGAAACACGAACTTGGCTCGCTGATAATATTTTCACCGTCGAAAATCTGTTAGAATCGTCACAGATGCAAACTAAATTGAAACAGACAAAGAGAAAAGAATTTTTTTAAAATTATTTCACCCCGAGCAAGGCGGAAATGCCACTGATGTGCAGGGGGCTACATAACTGTAAAAAGATTAATTAGAAAAGAGTGGCGAGTACAAACTTGTTAGAAAGGAGCAATAGAAAGCTGAGAATGCAGGTGCGATGAGAGATACATAGGTGAAGAGAAAGGGAAGGTTATACGGGGGTGGAGAGAGAGCTAGAGTCCAGTGGTTAGTAGATGAGTATTGACTTTGCATTTAAATTTCTGGAGGTTGTAGCCGTCAGGAAAGCAAGAATACGGGAGCGTGTCCCACAGGCGGGAAGTGCGAGAGAAGAAACTGCAGGAGTAGAATTGTCGTTTGCATTTGGCTAACCTGACTGTGAATGGGTGGGACCCAGTTGCCAGTCTGGTTGCACGAGTAAACACCTGTTGAGGAGGCACCAGTAACTTACGTTCGTCCGAGCAGAAGCCATGAAAGTATTTATAGAACAGACAAAGGGAGGCCACATTTCGACGGTGGGGAAGTGGCTGCAGTCGAGCCGCCAGATCAGTACGTATCACATTACAGACTCTCCTTTGGTGCCTGTCAAGAACACTGAGGAGAACGGCAGGGGCGCCTGTCCATAAATAGCAGCAGTACTTTGATTAAAATAACTGAATATTTTAAAACACATAGAAAAAAAATAAAAGCAACCGTAAGTGCAAATAAGAAGAAATATAAAGAGATAAAAAGTTACATTTATCATCAGGATTTCATAGGGAAATATTTCTAAGTCCACAGATGTTCAGACAATAGATGAGGAGACAAAGCACATAAACAGAAGAAAAGACTCACCTGTGCGCAAAGGAAACTCACTGAGGGAACGAGCAAGAATAGGTGTGCCGAGGAAAAACATTTTCTCCGGCTTAAGAAATAATGTGGCATTTATTTCTCAAGCTAGAAACATCGTATATAATTCGAGAAGTATAAAAAAGTGGTAAGGGAACCAGAGAACATCGCCGACAAAATAGCTGCACACTGAAATGCGTATTTTCCCCTCTGTTGGCTCCACTTTTATACTTCACCTAATAAGTATAATAAGCTATAAGCTTTAATCGCTAACGTATTAATATCCGCATCCTATTTAACACGAATAAAATGTAGCATAGCTTCCTATTTATACTTAATCTCATATTGCTAACTTTTCTTCTATTTTGTTTGCATACACACACTGACATATACTAAAATACACACACATATATAATTCGAAAGAGTTTTTTTTTCTGTTTATCAGCGAAGATTCATGTCAAGTTTGATGTTTCATGTGTACACTGTAATGATGTCCAAACTCTTCAGAGCATTAAAGAGACACACTTTTTGTACTTATAAACACTCTATATTCATTCTGATGTCGATCTATTTACGATAAAAAGCATGCCTGCTAAAATATATTTTACTAAGAGTATAGCCCCACGTTGGTCTTGTGTAATGAAAGCTTTAAAACTAATCCATGGTCCTGGAATTCAGACTCTTTCAACGTTGGCACGAAAGACTAAAAAGCAATAGTTGTTTCCAGTTAAAGCGAAATTAATGGATGTAAATCAAATTTTGATTTCCTGCTATCAATATCAAATAAGTTTTTTTTTGTCGTAAACTGAATTTTGAACACTAAATAAGTCCTCTGAGTAAATGGTATCATTGCTGAGACTAAGAACTACAATTTTGCCTACTTAGAGCCAAGCCCGAAGCAAAACCTAAAATAAAAGGGCTGAAACAAATACAGACATACAGGCAGATAAACAGACAAACATACAAATATCTTGCCTTTTATATATATGTAAATTATCGATTTTCTGCACTATTGTAAGAACTGCAGCCTTGAAACTTCTGAATATCGTTTCTTATGTCTTTATCTATGAGTGTATCAAATTTAATTAAAATCGGAACACTTCTTCTATAACCCGATTTTTTCGATTATCGATTTTCGATATTTATCGGGGCACCTCGACAGAAAACCTAGCTAAAAACACTCGCAGCCGCTTATAGTACAACTGTGTAAAATTTTCAAGAAAATCGGTTCAACCGTTTCGGAGTCTATAGTTAACGGACACACACATACAGACAAACACACATACACACACACACACACACACACAGAAATTTCCATTTATAAATAAGTTTAGACCTGTAAAACCACTGACAAACAACTTCAGCGTTAAATTCTATCACATTTAAACATTATATAGATAATGGTGTATTTGAACGCGATATCACTTTTATGCATGCCCCATTAAATGTGACAAGTAATCTACTTTTTTTAGATTTTATATATATTTTATGTGATCTCATAACATTTCCTTTTCAGAATATAAATTATACAACAATTGTTCAAATGTTTTCTTTGCAGGGCGCTTTCGGCTTCACATTTAGAAATTATTACGGATGAATTCAATTTTACGTGTAACTGAATATGCATAGTGTTTATATGTACGTGTGTAGTGTATATGTTATGTATATGTTTACGAGTTTCTCCCCAATTCGTGGTTTAGATAAAATTTCCGTTATCTTCAAAATCTACTTACAATTCAAAATATGTCCTGGCTATAAAATTACGTGTAAATAGTTGATAAAAAATAAAGAAAAATAAATCCCCAAATCAATATACTTGGTGTGTTGAAACATCTTCTTTACGCCATTTTACTTAGAATCCGTTTTTAAGATAAATATTCACAATAACTAATTTAGTCATTCGGGATTATCGTATGTAAGACGAGTGTTTTCATAAAATCGTCTCTATCATAATAAAGACCATTTTATATATTTAAAATGAATTATGATATAGAACTTGTACAAATTATTAGCTACTACAAAGTGTACATTTTGTTTCGACATTGAATTATCAATGACTCATCAAGTAGTGTGGAAAGGAATGGAAAGTGAAATGGAAAATCGTAAGTAGGCCAGAACATCTAATTCAATAAAGGAACCATGTTTCCTTTGTTTTCAAGAAAAAGTGAAAATCATTAAATACACGAATAGCAACATACTATTAAACCAGAGGCATGAAACCACAGAAAACTGCAAACACATTAAAGAACTAACCCTACAATCATGCTAACAACTACAAAAACCAAAGTTAGGATCCCTAGAAACGATAAATCTTCATAATATTAACAACACCCTTACCTCAAATTTTACCTTTATTTCAAACATTTACAAAAGAGTTAAAGAAAAGAATCCAACAAACGTCGAAGAATTATGGACTAATTCGAAAGGAGAATGGGAGAAAATATATGTTAATGAATGCATAACATTAATTCGCTCATGTAGCAAATGATGTCAAACTTTTATTGAAAGTAAAGGCTTTACACATTAAGTACTAATGAATTATGAACACTATATTTATTTGGATATGATGTATTCATTATAATATTATTATATTATGTATTCATTATAATATTATGATCTTGTTAATCGTTCTGATGTTTTGGAACATCTACTTTTTTGAATGTTATATAATTATTCTTATGACTTTATCAAAATAAAATTATATATATATATATATATATATATATATATATATATATATATATATTAATTCAGATACTTCAATCCAAGGGAAAAATCAGGAAGGCAAATTCCCAAAAACCCGATCCTAATTAATATTAAAAATTTATTTTAATATTAAAAAATGATACAGGAAGAGAGCTCCATATAATAAAATATTACAGAGCAAATATATTAAAAAAGGATTAATTCAAAGATGTTGAATGGCCACGGGGGACGACACATCACCTCAGCAACAGAAAAAAACCTTTCAGAAATTGGAGAAAAATTAGTCTACTTTTCCTTTTTAAATAGATTGCAAAGAAATTAAAAAATAAATAATAAAATAAAATAAAATAAAAATAAAAATAAAGGGAAAGAAAAAGAAAACGAAAACGAAAAAGAAAAAGATAGAATAAAATCAAATAAATAAGAAAAGAAAAGAAATTGACATCGTCTGATCATTATATATATATATATATATATATATATATATATATATATATATATATAATGATCTGTACCGACAGAATAAATTAATAACCTGAAACAAAATAGACGCCATAATTATCCTGAGGAACCATTCGGCCAACACTTGTCAAGAAGTACGTTGGCTTTATTACAAAGGGGTTAAAACAGAGGACAGAAAATCAATGGGAAAACTTACAATACTGGGAGAAGATGGAATTCGATTAAAAATAAACTTTATTCAATAGATATTAAAATGTAAGGGGGTGTAAACATGCAATTCCACAAGAGTGAAATAAAACAAATTTGCACTCACAATCTCTCCAGTAATTGTAAGGAGCGTAGAAAACGCTCTTTCTGCCCGCACAGTTTTATAATGACGTCTATTTTGTTTAAGGTTATTAACTTATTCTGTGGGTACAGATCATTATTTGTATATTTCCGTCAACTGTACCCCAGACAATTTATCAGCCAAATCAATCAGGCTGTACGACTTTGGTGCAGGGTTAAAATCTGAGAATAAGACGAACATTTCTCGGATCTTGTTTGCCATGTGGTGTTGTTCCTTCTTACATTCAAAGACGACTGACCAGAATTAAAACTGCTTGTACCTCTATCGAACACTCACTAATCAAGTACGAGTTAGATAAATTATTTGACTGCTCAACTAAGTGCTCTTTTCGTTCTCTTTTGAATGATATTAAGGTAGAAATGAGCTATTTGATTATTTACGTTTCTCTCGTTATTTGGTGAATTGGAGATTACGTCTTGAGAGAAACACTAAATATGTAGATTACCTAATTACTAAAAGCTATGGTTCTGTTTCCGGTGATTTACACCGACATATTTCCAATTTTTCTATCATTAGTCTCAGTGGAGTCGAACTTGGTGTTCTCTCACATGGCTTGGACTTCTGTATTCCACCTTCTAAGATTAATAAGGAACAGATCTACTCTGAATTTGAGTTATTATACTCTCAAATTATTCATCATGTTCTTGAAAAGTGTTCTGAGGTTAAAGCGCGGTTGTTTGAGTTTGCTACTGAATACTCTACGTTAGGTTGTGAGAAAGATTTTATTGACTGGCGTGGTATTCATTTCCGAACAATAAAGGCTTTACGGCTGCGGGAAGACATTTATATCACCAAGCCGGATAAGGGTTCTGGTGTTGTAATTTTAAATAGACAGGATTACATAACTAAAATGCATAATATTTTGGATGATCCTTCTAAGTTCACAAATACATTTGATAACACCGGTAAAATAGAAGCCAAAATTCAACGTTGGCTGTTGTCTTTGTACAAAGACAATTTGATTTCCAAAGACATCTATAGCAGAATCAGGCCCGTAGGCACGCAACGCCCTATGATGCCTGAGTTCCACTTAGACCAATTTTATCTATGGTGGGCTCCGTGCAGCATGAGTTAGCTTAGTGGTTGGCCGAGCTTCTTCAATTTCTTCGGTGTAATTGATCGCAGATGGGAAATACTTGATTTTGTAAGCTGGTCTTACATGTGGCACAAGGCCAAAACTAGGAAATGCAAAGTGAGGAGCGAGCTGATTACTTAGTTGTTATTGTTCTAGAAAGACACGCTTGCTAACTATTAGACCACATCGATGTCCACAAAATATTTTTCGAAGGCATATTATACGTGGCACAAGGCCGAATATGAGAATAAAACACACAATTTAGTGATAATTGATCTATCAAGACCAGCTTCCTAACCATTACACCACGTCAAAGCGTTCTTCATAATGCACAGGACCGAAAGTGTAGAGCACCGAATGAGATTCGGGGTACCCAAACTAAGATCGAACTCACTAGTCAGGTTCGAGTGAGATAGGCTTGACAACCATTACACGAGGTGGTCATAATTAATTTTCTAAGCGCCAATTAGGGTAAAAGGCCGTAAGTATGGGGTACATGCAGTACTAAGTTGTAACAGTTTTGAGGAGACAAGTTTGCTAACCGTTACTCCACATGGAGATGCATGGAGAAAGTGTTTTGGGGAAACACACCCATTCCTCAGATAATGGACTCTCCCTCCTATATTAATAAAAGTTAACAGGTTATCGAAGTACTTGGGAATTTCATAGGAGCTCTTTAGAGTTCTATCAGAGTTCAGTAGAACTACTAGGCAGTTGATATTAGTAGGCAGTAAGCCGAATAATAAGGTGTCAACTTTCAGTGGAAGATTACCAAGTTCCTAAAATTTTGGGTACCGTCGATTAGCAACCGACATAGCACGATTATAACCTTCAGTGCGAAAACTACTCTACAACAGAAAGAGAATTCGGAGAGACGATTTTCTGTCGAGTTCGTTATATTTGCCGAAGCACAAAGACGCTTTTTGCCTCTTTCAGGACTTGCAAGTAAAGAATCAACAGCTCATAGCCATACAGATGCCAGCAATATTCAGAGTTTTGCCTGATTTGGCACTCGTGACAAATTAAAGAAAAAAAAAGAAGTTATATCGAGTTTATTTTTCTTTTCCAATATGTCAGTTAGCATTCACAACCATCCTTAGCTATACTGTTCCACTTGGTTTTCTCTTTTTTTTATATATAGATTAACCGAAGATGAGGTCAAGAGTTGCTTTTGTATATATCTTAAAATGTCGCCTCGTATATCTGCCTTTACGGTGGTTATTTTTGCTCCAATGCTGTAAATCAAGAGGAAAATCAGCTCACGAAGGACACGCTGATAATTCTTTTCATGCTTAAAAGTTAAAGCTCAAAGCTTTCCGTGAATTGTTCGACCTATTCGCCGGAGAGATAAGTTCTTTTCCTCTCATTGTTCTCCGTCAACGCAATCAGGTAAATTCATATCCGTCCGTTGTAGACCTTAGCGCGGGATAGTGAATAACAAAATAGACCCAGAGTCTATTACATCCAATTGTTGGAAGACTAGTTTATTACCAACGCAATTTTGCAGACATTTAGCCAACGCATATGCTTAAATGTTGTGAGTCTGTACAAAAGCGAAGTAAATACACTTCCTTTGTTCAAGAGATTTATGTAGATCAATGTCGAGAGTTACTGTTTAACTGTTTATGATGAATATGTTTGGCATAAAAGAAGAAGTGGTATGAAGTGAACATTATTAAAATAAGGAGGATATATATTGATTTATTCTTGTCAGTGGGCGGTAATTAGACTTTAGGTGATCAGCGACGCACTCACATACACACAGTAGAATCTGTTTTACAAAGCAGAAGTTCTTGGCGAAAAATCAGTTTTCAGTTTCTCTTTGCATTTGCAAAACGGATAAATTAGGATGATTCACATACGTGGAAGTAACATGGCATTCTCTAGCTCTAATTTTATGGATTAAAGAATGAAGCTCATTTGAACATTTGCAATCAAAATGGCGATAGATAACGATATGCTTTCGGCATCGTATCTGTGAGAAATTGAGTACAGATGTAATATTTATACTTCCCCCACAAGATGGTGTTAAAAATTTTAAATTCTACTAATGTTAGAAAATTCAGTTTGTCTAACTCCATTCCAAATATAAAACCAATACTCAATTTTTTTACAAGCTGACTCTTGTCAAGAAGAAACTTGACAAGAGTCAGGTATTTTCCCCGAACTGTAAAATGTGCCGGTCGTTTCCCAATAACTTTAGCAATGTATCAAATATATGAGTTTTATTTGATATATGCATTGAACCTGCTGCACATTTGATGGTCAAAGATATGAATGCTACAGGAAAGCCCCTCACGACCTTTTCCAATAATTTATGGCATGCTAAGTGGGGCAATTGGCTATCGGCTCGCAACGAGAAATCGGGGAACCGAGTTCGAATTCCACTTGCATAGTTGCATTCACTTACGCGCAAATACTATTGGGAACTGTATTAATACGTCTTGTTCTACCAGTTATGGGTTAAATAACAGAACAGATTTGATTCTATAGCATTGGCTAGCAACCAGTCTACCGCAGAGAGTAATGGCAACCTACTTCCCAGACGGTCATGTCTCTTTCGGAACATGATCGCCCAAGCGTGAATCAGGTTTGAGCTTGAGTTTTAATTAATGGCATATTAACCTCTGCGAGTTATTTAATGCCAAAAAGGTGGGGTTTTAAGGTATTTTCTTTTTAATGTTTGATTATTGTGAGAAGGTTGATTTGGTCAGATTTTAATGATTTCTTTGCTTTTAATCTTGTTTTTATTTTAGAAAAATAAGAATGTCTTCTAGTTTTGTTTTCAAAAATGTTTGGTTGAGAATTCTTGTTTTCAAAAATGCATTCTGATAATAATTTTTTCTTCAAAAATGTATTTTTGATAAAAGTTTTACTTCAAAAATGTATATTTTTCTATAAAAGTCTATCTTTTTGTATATATTTTTTATAAAAGTCCATTTATATACTTTCCTTGTGTTTTGACCCCAGTTTGAGGGTTAACTATTTGCCCATAGCGGGGACATAAACAGGTGCTCCCACTGCGGTCAGCTTGGATCTGGGAACAATAGCAATTAAGAGGTGGTTCCATGTTCCTCACAACCTTCCAATCAGAGGCATTGCTGCTGGATGCAGTACACTGTCAGGACCCGCGTGTATCAGGTATGACACTTAACTGGCTGAATAAATGAATCTCACACACCGATCTTGGACATTTGGATGTGCTTTGTGGTGCAATAGATATTAGATCAGAATGAGAAACCAAAGAGTAGAATACAAATTCTAGTTGAATTCGTTGCATTCACTTACGCACCTTGGGATAGGTATTGGTTTATCTCTTCTCCCGCCATGTATGAATTGATTATGAGAGATTAGGTTTTATAGCCCTGGTTTGCAACCAGTCTTCCACAAAAAGAAATGGAAACCTACAACTGGAAACCTTTCTGCATAGTCAGCCATGTATCGAAACATTATCACCCATGCGTCAGTGGCATTCAACTGACCGAGAGAATCTCACAAACCAATCTTAAAAATTTGATTTTCATAAGACTTCTCATATTTGTCGTACGATGTTATCCGAATCAATTAGCATAAACTAGCAGATTTTAGCAGCATTCTATATCAGATTAAATCAACTATCTCATATATTTTAATTATCAAACTAATGATCAGATACTTCAATCTTATGGAAACATAGCTAAGTTTAACTAAGAACATTGTTTGTTTCCACGTTTTTGCCTGTTAATGAATCTCGTTTATAATTTAGGGACATAATCTCTCGTAAAGCGTTCGGCGTAATATATTTGGAGCTTTGGATCAGACTAAAATAATATGGTTAATTCGAGAGAGAGTTTCAATGCAATGTCCTCTACTCTCTTTACTAACACGACAACAGTTTCAAGGAGCTAAATAACGAGCTGAATTTAGGTAGTGCTTTCATACAACTATTGATGTGTAAATATTGACCACTTTAGCATTGGTGTCTGGGGTAATCTTTAGCTCATGTGCAAATTTCAAGGTCAGTTATTATTAAGCATCGATGAGAAACGCTGAAGATGTAGACCGAAAAATGTTTAATTTACGATGTTCTGGCGTCCAACATTTTTAGACGCATCGCTTAACCAATACCATTCCGTTTCCCAACGATTTTGTTTTTGTTTTTTATCACTGGATTTAATTACAAAAGGAACAAAAATAAATAAATAAAAATAAAACCTCTTTTCGCAGATCTTTTTCGAAATGCGTTGCTTAGAATTTTTTCTGTTTTATCTAACAAACAGAAATTCCCATATCACACACACACACGCACACACGCGTAAGAGAAAAATAACTCAGTCTAAGACTTCATTCAACATAAAAATGTGTCACAGAATAGTTATTTTATACACCATATTTTGCACAATGCCAAACATAGAGAAGGAGACCAGGTATTCGTCTATCCTACATTTAAATTACTTAGTTTCAATCTCTTGTTTCGCCAATCCAATAATTTTAAGTTATATTTTTACATACTCTTCTATCATGAGACCTGCATTGTTTATTTTCATCAACGACCTTTGCTTTATTCTGCTACTGCTAAACAGCAATCGTGTTGACGACAAAAAAAATGTATGTATGCAAACAATATATACTTATATTTGTATTTTTCGTCAGCGACAGTTGTGTGGATTCGTAGTCAGAGGGAATAACACACATCCGAAGGAACCTAGGGGAGTCTTTGACCTGCGTGTGTTGTCTTATATTTTCGTTTCTCTTGATCTTCTGGCGGTGATCTCTCTTTGGCCCGATAAAAAATCCGAACTTATATCAGTTGAAATTTCACGTATTTTTTACCATCTCGACTTTCAGCTTAACTGTGTCATTCATGACTTGGACAATCTGTCAATCATTTTCGCCGATTATTGCCTTTAAAGCCAGCTTCCTTTGATGTAATCACACTTCTGTCAATATTTTTTATATTTTCTGCTTTCGACATCGACTACTCTTCCGTCCTTCCTGCTATTGATTCTTGTCATATATCTGCTGGGTCAGAGAAAAATATTATGCCTTCTCGATATCATCTGTTCTCAACTAGATATTTATACTGACAACAACTATTTACTCTTCTCTTAGTATGGAGTGTAACATTTCTGACGAAGTTAAACTTTGATTATCTTTCGAAAAGGACCTCCAAACAATGATTAAGTGGGGTAAGGAATGGTTTCTTACATATTAACGCCTCTAAAACTAAATTTCTTCTAAAACTTCCATCTAATTGCCATCTACAAACGTTTCTAACTTTCATAACCATGGCTGACAGTAACCTCCATGGTCGGGTTTTTTATGCATTCTTAGCCTCATACGCGACCGAAACAAAATGTCCACTTTTGTAGTAGTTTGTAGTTTGTACATGTTCTAAAGTAATAATTAGCAATAACAATTTATTTCTTTATTTTTATAATAAGCGCTGTTTTAATTTAATGTTTTGAATGTTTCAACTATTCTCTTCGTCCCTTATGCATTTGTATATATATATATATATATATATATATAGAGAGAGAGAGAGAGAGAGAGAGAGAAAGAAAGAGAAAGAGAGATGCGTCATAAGTTGATGTTTATCCAAAATAATAGATGCGTATTATATTCCAGTGCATAGAATGTTCTAGGGTCTGTTACATCTTATATTACGAGAGATGTAGTAAGCCGTGTCTGTGATATCGATAAAGCAATAAATGGGTAAATAAAAGTGTTTCGCTTCTATATAAGAACATTTTTAACTTCAATATACATTTTTGTTGATGGGATTAACTCATAAAATGTTTAACTCATAGTTAAATCGATGACAGCAAAATAGCTAAAAAGATCATTGAAATCTCTTGATTTATTGGTTTAATCTGTTGTCTGATTAGTCTTTGAGGTTACTAACGACTCAGAAGGCGCATGATTTCTTCCAGTTATTATCTAATTCGTTTTCCATTATCTTTAAAGCTAAAAAGAAACTGTCAATTGGTCGTTCAACGATGCTAGACACAAACCCAAATATCTTGTCTTTTCGACTTAGTTTTCTATTCTTTCGATATACCTTTGTTTTGTTTTCATGCAAAAGTTCGGCCATCTTCTTTTCCATTCTCTATTTTCATCAGATTGCTTTTTTCTCATTTTTTAGTTTGTAAGTATCTACACATTCCTCCTATAATAATCATTCTTTTTAACTAGGTAATTTATCCTTTACTTTTTAATCTCAAACGCGATAATCTTGCCAAATGATCCGACAATGTACACTCAGTAGTTTCACAATTTCAAACCTTCACAGATTAAGACTCTCCATGCCACATACAAAGTTTACTCATCCTGAATTTCAGACTCACTGTTAGGAATGAAATACCACTGAGACCACACATTTCTCAGAAATAATACGTTATGGATCAGACTAACAAGAGGATGTTTCCTGCAATTACGCCTAGATCAAACAGTTATCAGTTTTACCTATCCTCATAATATGAAGCACGTCAGTGGATATCGGCGCAGAACGAAAAACCAGGGAGCCGAGTTCGAATTCCAGTTGAATCCATTGTATTCACTTACGCGCAAATACCCTTGGGAAAGGTATTAATCCGTCTATTCCTTCCAGTTACGGGTTAAATAGCAGGACAGATTGGGTTCTACAGCCTTAGTCGGCAACCAGTCTACCGCAGAAAGTAATGGCAACCTACTGCGGGATATTTTTCTGCCCAGTCAGTTATGTCGCTTTCGAGACATGATCGCCTAAGCGTGTATCACGTATGGCACTTAACTAACTGACATCCTTACAAAAACCTTAATCAGTTAACTTCTACCTTAGGTGGTTCTTGGGCT
This sequence comes from Ascarosepion bandense, assembly GCA_037127315.1. Taxonomy (NCBI): domain Eukaryota; kingdom Metazoa; phylum Mollusca; class Cephalopoda; order Sepiida; family Sepiidae; genus Ascarosepion; species Ascarosepion bandense. The sequence goes on along the minus strand of JBBBDQ010000122.1, from coordinate 702,965 downwards.
TTTTATTTAAAAAATCTTCTGAATTCGCTCTTAATTTCAAGATTCTTCTTTTAGCATTGCATTTCTGATCATTGTTAGTACTTATCTCGTAATGATTCTCTCGATCTTCATAATATTTTCTAACCTGTAAACTTTAGTATGGCATACGTTCACATCGGGTTAAAAGATGTCTAAGAGGATTGATTAAAACATCCTGAGGAAGGATGGAATGAATGACTTGAAAACCTGCCTTCAAAATTCTGCTTATTGAATTATCCTTGTGCACAAAGAACTCGTGAGAATTTTTTTTAGCACCTCAGGCCTTTAAGCCATCAGTCCGGGCACACAGCGACGTACGGAAGACTTCATTATCACGTTTTCTTTATTTCTTTTTAGTTTCATTCTTGTTGTGTCTTTTGAAATATGCTTTCCTTTCCTTCCATCTATCGTTCGTTCTAGTTTATTCATTTCTTTGTTCCCTACGTAATGTCGTTCATTTCTTTTTTCTCTAGTTATTAGTTTATTCCCTCTTTCTTTCTTTCTTTCTTTCTTTCTTTCTTTCTTTCTTTTCCTTTCCTTTCTTTCTTTTTTCTTTCGTTCTTTCTTTCTTTCTTTCTTTCTTTCCAATAATTCTAAATTCTCTCCGCCTATATTTATTTTTACGTTTTCTTTTCATTCATTTATCTTTCTTTTTTCCTATTTGTTTTTATTTATCTATTTATTTACATATCTTTATCGACTTAAAATTATATATTCGTTTTTGTATTATTTATTCTTACCTTTTTATTGTTTTCTTTCTTTCATATTTTATTTCTTTCTCGTTGTCACACTATATTTCTGTTGTTTTCCTATTTATTTTTATTATGAGTCTTTCTTCTTTTATATTTTTTATTTTGCGCCATTTATTTTAGCATTTATTTTCACTTTTTCTGTATTCATATCGCTCTTTCTTTATTAATCTTGATCTGAAATTCTGCGCCTTACTTCTTTCCTCCGTTGATTTTTACTTATATCGGAATAATAATTTATTTCCATCATTTTTCTTTCTTTCTTTCTTTCTTTCTTTCTTTCCTTGCCCATGTCTTCACTGAGTGTTTGCTTCTTTATTTTCTTGACTTGCCTATTTCTTTTTTCTTTCTTTCTTTCTTTCTTTCTTTCTTTCTTTCTTTCTTTCTTTCTTTGCCCATGTCTTCACTGAGTGTTTGCTTCTTTATTTTCTTGACTTGCCTACTTTTTCTTTTTTCTTTCTTTCTTTCTTTCTTTCTTTCTTTTTCTTTCTTTCTTTCTTGTTCATTTGTTTTTGTTTGTTTGTTTCTTTCTTTTTTGACTTCCCTATTTCTCATTTGTTTGTATGTTCGTTTATCTCCTTCCCGTTCATTTCTTCATTGTTTGTTTCTTTCTTTCTGGCCTTGCCTATTTCTTGTGTCTGTCTTTTTTACATTTATTCTTTCTTTCTTTCTTTCTTTCTTTCTTTTTCTTTCTTCTGCCATTTCTTTTTGTTTGTTTGTTTCTTTCATTTTTTTACTTCCTTACTTCTCATTCGCTTGTTTGTTTGTTTGTTTGTTTTTCTGTTTGTTTGTTTGTTTGTTTGTTTGTTTATTTATTTCCTTCCCCGTCCATTTCTTCATTGTTTGTTTGTTTCTTTCTTTTTTTTTAATTGCCTATTTCTCATGTCTTATTTTCTTTCTTTCTTTCTTTCTTTCTTTCTTTTTTTTTCGGCAATTTTTTTCATTATTTTTTTGATTTTTCTGTCTTGCATTGCCTACTTCACATTTTTCTTTCTTTCTTTCTTTCTTTCTTTCCTCTTTCTTTCTATAATTCTTTATCTCTCTCTCTTTCTGTATATATATATAGATTTTTTTCTCCAAATGTATTTGTATTACTTTATCTTTGTCTTCCAATAACTACATTTTTTTTCTTATTTCTAGTGTTTCTTTTCTTTTTAATTCTATACATTTTTCTATTCATTAATCTTTCTTTCTTTCTTCATCTCTCTCCTTAATCATCTCTCTCCTTTTGCATCTATTTGGAGATTTCTTTCTTACTCTCCCTGTTACATTCTTTTATCTTTATTTTTTCTATATTTCTTATATTCTGTTTCGCAAATTGTATTACTTTTTCATCGTAATTTCATTCTTTCCTTTCATATTTGTCATTGTGAATCACTTTATAATTTTCTTTGCTTTCTCTTTTTTTCTAATTAGCATTGTTCGCCCTATTTTGCTCCATTTTTTTATTACCCGTTGTTTTGGGTTTTCTTGCATTCTCCAGTTAATTACCTTTTCTCATCTAATAAACAATATTTTATTAGCATTTTCTTTTTTGCTCCCACCTTTGAAACCCTCGTGGCAGTCCTCTTTGAACGTGAAGAAAAAATTAGGAAGATAATGTTAATATCTCATTAAAGGAAACTGTTATTTAAACCGCTAATTTTGAAACCCCGTTTGGCCATGTAATTCCAACTGAAACCCAGAGGCAGATGAGTGATTATAAATTAGGTGCATCAACATGTATTCAGGCTAATGGTGAAGAAGTATTTATTTTACACAACGAAATTATATCCGTCTTTGAAGATTCAACTGTTTTGGATAATAGTCACATAGGTCGAATATTGTACAATGAAAATGTCATGGCAATATACAGATACGTTTTCAGGTTTGCCAATAGTAATGCACTTTATTATATATACGAGTTGGGTGAGTTTGATCGTGTGTGTTTATCTTTGAAGAGAAAAATGGGTCCGCAAATGAACGACTACTGCCATATTTTTTTCAAGGGTTGCCCAGTTCTCACTTTTTCACAAAAGCATCTTTATGTCTTTGTGGGTAGCGACTTATTTTCCAACTACCCATGTCTAGTAACCGCAATCTCACAAGTCACTCACTGTCCGATCGCTATTTCTATTCTAAGTGTTCTTATGAACTATATCTATTAGTTTCACCAGTTCTAGAATATCACAGCTGAGATCAGCCATGCCACACACATTGCACCGAACAACCTTCATTATCTTTGCATTCCATCGGCGTGTTGTACGTTCCTTTCGAGAGGTTTCTGGATATTAACCACTGCTTTGTGTAACAGACCTCCAAGATAATGCCTCCTCGATAACTACAATCCTAACCTGTCTACATCTAAGATTGGCCATTCTTTTCTCCAAATATTCGTATAAAATGTACCTCTCACTCTGAAAACCCCTACTTCTCGAGTCTTGCACAGTGTGAACATTATTCTAATGTAAAATAATAGACATCTTTTTATCTTGCTAGATAAAGATAGCGCACTTCCTATCAAAATTAGATCTTTTCGTAGTAAAACATGAGTTACCGCTCGAGGGTGTAGACATGGATGACGGTATGTAGAGATTCTGCTCTGCTCAAACTACGTAGCTTCCCTTTCAGTAGTACCGACAAAGGGGATTAGGAGAAAGTGTGCTAAGAGCCACCAAGGATAGAGAGACGTGGAAGCCCATGATCGTCTACGTCCTCAAAGGACAAGGTACATATAATAATAATAATAATAATAATAATAATAATAATAATAATAATAATAATAATAATAATATCACCTATCTCCGGTTACAGAAATAAAAGATGTCGCCTTTCTATGGGATAACACCATCTACACAGATAGAAAAATTGAAGCAAATAGGTCGTACATTATTTTTAAAATCAGAAAGAGAAAACTTACCTATTAATTGATATGGCCTGTCCAGCGGATTGTAACATAGCAACCAAGGAATTCGAAAAACTGTCAAAATATAAAGACCTGGAAATTGAAATAGAAAAAAATGTGGAAATTGAAAACAAGAATCGTGCCAGTGATAGTAGGTGCACTTGGATTGATAAAAAATAGAACAAAACAACACATTGTAAGAATGTCTGGATATCAAAGCTTAAGAGATATACAAAACATTGTCTTAAGTACCTCTCACACACTAAGGATAACTTTGTCTATGTAACGCTAGGGATGATAAGGGAGATATAAAAAACATGAAATAGAGACATAACAACACACCACGACCTGTCTTAGGTTTTCCCACAGAATTGGTAGGTAGTACGGCCATAGCAGAAATAAAATATTATGAAAAATGACAATAATAATAATAATAATAAAAACAATAATAATAAAAACAATAATAATAATAATAACAACAACAACAACAACAAGAAAGCTTCTTTCTAAGCATAAGATGCATCATCCAAAGGCTGATGTAGACCGTCTATACATACCCCGTAAAGAACGTGGAAAAGGTATTATTCAGCTACAATTGTCATACAAGACAACTATTGGCTTGCTAACATACATAGAAACAACAAAGGATTGGATGATACAATTAGTAAGGCAACATGAAGAAAGAAAGAAAAAATATTCAATAATAAAAGAAGGCAGGAAAATACAAACAAGATTTACAGTTAGTAAATTCTGTAGAAAAGCAAAACAGAAGCCAAGAACCAATTATTGCGGCAAAAAATATGAAAATGAAAGCCAAAGATAAAGCTCTTGAACAGATGAAACAGCGCTGGCAAGACAAACCACTGCATGCTCAATATCCATAACGTGCCAATAAATCCAATGTTGACAAAGTTAATACTCATCGATGGTTACGTGCATCTGGATTAAAGTCTGAAACTGAAGGCTTTATTCTTGCGGCACAAGACCAAATTCTTTTCACTAGAAATTTTCAGGCAAATATTAGCATAATAATATGGATCCAAAATGCAGGTTTTGTGATAAACACCAGGAAACAATAGACCACCTAATCTCAGGCTGTTTTATGCTTGCCCCAAATGAATATAAAAATCACCACTATTGAGTTGGGCAATGTTTACATTGGACAATGTGCAAGCATGATGGAAAATCTGTAAACAAACACTGCAATGAACATCACCCAGCACCGGTTACAGAAATAGAAGATGTAACCATTCTATGGGATTACATCATCTACACAGACAGAAAAATTGAAGCAAACTGGCCAGACATTATTGTTATTTTCAAATTCCTTGGTTGCTATGTTACAATACGCTGGACAAGCCATATCAATTAATAGACAAGTTTTCTCTTTCTGGTTTTGAAAGAGAAAACTTGTCTATTAATTGATATGGCTTGTCCAGCGGATTGTAACATAGCAACCAAGGAATTTGAAAAACTGTCAAAATATAAAGACCTTTAAACTGAAATAGAAAAAATGTGGAAATTGAAAACAAGTGTTGTGCCAGTGATAGTAGGTACACTTGGCATGATAAAAAATGGAACAAAACAACACATTGAAAGAATCCCTGGAAACCCCAGCTTAAGAGATATACAAAAAATTGTCTTATTAAGTACAGCCCACACACTCAGGAAAACTTTATCTATGTAACGCTAGGGATGATAGGGAAGATAGGAAGACATGAAATGGGGCCATAACAACACGCCACTACCTGCCTTAGGTCTCCCCGCAGACTTGGTTGGTAATGAGACCAAAGCAGAAATCGAAATATGATGAAAAATGACACAATAATCTTAGCTTTTGGAATGCATCTTTGGTCATCCTAATATCTTTTCCGTTTCCAATGTCATATTTTCCGTTCGCTGGAAGACATCCCAAATACCTAAATATTTTATACTTGCTATATTCTGGTATCTTCGATATTTAATTTACATTTTTGTGTTCATACTTTTGCTAACAATTATGTATTCTGTCTTTTTGCAGTTGATCTTTCTTCTTGATTTGTTTCACTACCATCTGTAGGTTGTTGTTTTTTTTTAGTTTTTGTTCCATGACTGCTGTCAATACTGCGTCACCTGGATATTTTACATTATGATTGTTGTTCACAATACTGAAACCAGGTAGGTCATCTAATTATCTTAGATTTGCCTCCCTGTATACGCTGAATGAGTCAGGTGAGAAGAAACGTCCTCAAGTTACACCCCTTTCTATTTCTGTATATCTGCTGAAATTTTCTTTCCCACTGTCATAGCTGAGATTGACAGACAGGCACAAACTCACTAGGTTAGATAGATAGATAATTTTTCTCCCTCTCTCCCTCTCTCACTTTCTCGCTCTCTTTCTCACTCTCACTTTCTGTCACTCTCTCTCTCTTTCTCTCTCCCTCCCTCTCTCTCTCTCTCTCTCTATATATATATATATACATATATATATATATATATATATATATATAATTAGCATTTTTGTACCATAGAATTTTTCCAGGTTTCGGAATCATATTTTCAATATGACTCCATGTTCAAACGATCATTTTTGGAAGTGTCTAACGGAAACTTTTGAAAAAAAATATTTTTCCGTTTTATTTTTTTGTTTTTCTTAAAAAATGTTCACCTGAAAATGAAGTCATATAATTTTACGGAAAGTGGTATATATATATATATATATATATATATATATATATATATATATATATATATATACACTACGTTTGAAAGCACTTTCACGAGGTGTAATTGTTTGCAATCAATTACGCTTATTTAGTGAGTTGAATCGTTTCTGGGTGCCCCATACTTTCGAACTTAGAAAATCACCAAATACCAGACGTTTACTTGTGCAAAACTAACATGAGATTAGTTATATTATACAGAGAAGCCTAGTATCCCTCTTGTATTCGTGAGAAGACTTGCTTCTCAGATAATTAAAACGGCAGGGATTTTGACTATGTTTACGTTTCTTGTCTTGTACTTTACTACGTTTATGATAGCTGGCTAGTTCAGACAAAAAATTCTCCGGAAAGGCATTGCTGGGATTGAATGAGCAAGTAATTCATTATCACATCCATTTGAAGCTTTTGAATTATTCGAAATACATTCCTCTTGTCAAACGCTATTGTCACTACCATATGTTTGCTTTTATCTCGAAAGAAATTGCCACTCTGTTCATAACTACGCCAAATCCTTGACTGGCATGATCGTCTGACTCTATTTATCTGCAAGAATGGCAGCATGCCGCCTAAGTAAAAGTAATTCTCTCTAGAAATTTAATGGCGTTATGTCTGCTTGATATAATAGATATGCAATGCCATGATCAGGTGTCCGTGTGAAAGGCAGTGAAGATGGAAAAATAGATGGATCTAGAGTTTAAGCATTCGGGTAATTGATTTGTTAACATACATAGCGCATTCTGAAATCCTCTGTTGTTATTACAAGCTTGAAGTGTACTTGTAATTCTAATGCATGGTAATCTTCAGAATATCAATTTGTTGAGAACTCAGGACATTTTGATGGAGGATTTGTTCGATGTTACACAAAATCGTCCTGGTTTCGTTTAAGCACAGATATGATGTTGTATATCGCAATACATCTAAAGTAGAATAAACATCGTGTAGTATGTGTCTATGCTTCTGAGATAAGACACTATTTACACTGTTCGGACAGTGGATATAGGCAATGGTTAGTTTCAGTAACTTAACCAAAAGAGTTGTTAGTTCAATACCTGGCTACAGCAGTGGTGAACAAGTAATTTAGAGAATTAAGTTGAAAAAAGAATGTTATTTGGAAGTACCATCGCACGTGGAATGATAATTATATACCCCATTGATCGAAATAACGAGTTGGGTTTAAAATTTCTAGCCCCTGAAGAGGACTGAAACGTCGTATATATATATGTTAATAACGATCAGGACGACATTCTGAACAGCGTAAATGATTTAAATACCGTGTAAGTGCAAGCTAATTGGGAGCATTCAGATGGAAATAAATATAAACATACTTGATCTTTCACAGGTTTTAAATAGCTACACACATCTTGCTACTAGATTAGCATCTTGGTCTCATCCTTTTTACCGTCAAGGCTTGATCCTGATGCCAGCCCAGCAGCGCACTTAAGTACAAGATTTGGTTGGTTGTTTGTTTTGCTTTTATGGCAAATCAACCTCGGCGGGTCATTTATTGCCAACTAAACTTTACTTATTTATTGCTGTTAACATCTTTTTCTTTCAATAATTTATTACTGTTTTTATAAGTTTTGTGTCTAGGAATACATTTTTCTTTTCGAGTATTAAGATTCATTGCGAATTGTGTTTAAGGGCAGAGTCCCCAAGTCCTACCCTTGTTATTTATCCCATAACTGGAGGGAAGGGACGGATTAATACCTTTCCCAAGGGTGCCAGTTCTTAAGTGAATGCAGGGTATTCAACTGGAATTCGAACTCGGCTCACCGATTTCTCTTTTCGAGCCGATATCCACTGCACCACAACGCACATCCGTCACAATACGCTTTCAGCACCTGGTATTCCCAAGCGGTCACCCATCTAAGTCACCTGACAAGGCTCAACGTTGCTTAACTTCGGTGATCGAGCGAGAACCGGTGTATTCGTATATACAGGAACAGCAAAAGATGATTTTCAAATTAAGTATGGTATTAAGATATACCTTACGCACAAATATCCTTGCAAATGATATTAATCCGTCTCTTCTCTCCAGTTATGGGTTCAATAACAGGATAGACTGGGTTCTATATCCTTGGCTGGCAATCAATCTACCGCAGAAAGCAATGACAACCTGCTACGGGAAAATAGACATGATTGCCTAAAGCGTGTATCACGTAAGACACTTAACTGACTGACGGAACGTATTAAGAAATAGAAAAACATTCTTAGAAACAAGAGGAAACATGCAGAACATTTATGCAATACGCACTCTCTTTTTAAGGGAGTAAATTTTAGACGATGTACTCAATAAAAAATAAATCGCTTGACAATGATGTGGTTCTACCGACGAATACTAAAAATATTATAGAGAGACCAGGTGATTAGTATAGAAGTTTGAAGGAGAATTAGAATTAAAATGAATGTGCTGATTAAAATCTGTAATTTACAACAAAATTGTTTGGGATACATGTATGACACTTTCATTTAAGTGTCAAAAAGTTGACTGGCCAAATTAATTAAATGAAAATTAATTAAATAATGATAATAATTATTTTATTAAGCCATTATAAAAATAAGTTCATTCTGGGTATCCAACATTTTTAAGAACCAGGTGTCATTACGTATAAAGATATCTAAACCCAAGCGGAAACGGTGTGACGACCTGTCAAAATTACTTCAATTTCAAAATATAAATATATTTTGAGCGTGGCAAACATGTGGTCGCTTCACCCGGGATTGAGTGCAAGTATGACAAAAGGTAATAAATCATTGATCAACCAACCACAGGGCTTGCTTCTTGTTAGCCCACCCCGATGACTGCGACTAATTGGCTGATTATCTAAAGCAATCAGATACAACCCAGGAGGGTTGTTACGACGATAGCCATTGCCCGGGGATCCCTATTGGCTGATCAATCAGGAGCACATTATTAGGGATTCGGGCCCATAAATAGAGAACACCCAGAGCAAAAAATCGATTCGGTTCATTCTTCGCTACCCAGAACCGAATCCGTTGCCACTGCATACTCCATCATTGACACTGCCTAATTGCAGTTAAGATTTCTTCGAGCTAAGGAAACTTTTTCCGCTAGTCAACTACTTTAACCCCTCACTTTGCGGTGTTTGTTTTACCTTGATAGAAATTATTGTATACCTGTGTAAATAAACGTTTGTTACTGTTTATAACAAACACTTTTTCGTCATTTCTTTGATGGTGTGACAACTATTTTTCTTCTCCGACGCCAGATTCCACACTCCACCGACTGAATTGTATCGATCCCCTCTTTGGCGGATCTTAAAAAGCAACATGGGCGCGAAAAGAATCAGAGAAAAACCAGTCTGAAATATGTGATAATCACGAAACCATAGGCAATACATGAGGAGATAGGCTTGGAGATTTGATCGCACATTACAAAAAAAAGTAAGGTGCTCAATGTGTAAATTATTTAAATAATTTATTTAGATAGGTGAAAGAATAAAAGGAAAGACTGTAGAAAAATATCAAGAGTTTCTTGAACCAATGAAAGACAGAATGTTGTGAAGGTCTATGATCTTGCACGTTTTGAGGATGAAAATAACAAATGAAAGCGAAAGATGTAGACGGTAATACATCAAACTAAAATGTTTCGTCTAAATGAAGTATAAGCTTTGTATAGAAAATTGTAATGATTGTCCCATCCAACAGATTGGATAACTTCCACAATGATGGGAAACATTTAGTATAAAGTGATCCAAAAGACATTTCTCTTGTCGTTTTCTTCTAATGATCAGATATTGAGAAAGGAACATGTTCAGTATTTTTAAAATGACAGGAATATGAACATTTATATTTTATTTAAAAATATCATTTTAAAAGCGCTGGGTTAGATGACGATGATAGTAAGGTTTCGTCTTTACAGTACCTCAGTCATAATGAACGTTTGTATTGTCAATAAAGCTTTTTTGCCACGAACGTCTAAGTCGATTCAATTTGACATTAGACGATTAAGTTAAAATCGTATATAGGATCCATAGTTAAGACGGTGTAAAATGATTAGTTCCCCATACCGATCAAGAACGTAGCTACCTTCTCCTAACAAATTCGATTTAACAAGTACCAGATTATATCAGAAATTGAGTATTACAGCTAATTAGCATTCAGTAACCCTCTAACTTGGGTAGCACTCACTCTTTACATTAAGGGAACTAAAGTCAAAGGTATCCAATAAGGCTAAAAATTATTACTTTATTACTGTAACGTCTCTCGGCCTCCGTTCTGTCATCCACCTGCTCAGACCATTCAAATATGATATCCGCTGCTTTCCTCCGCCTCTTTTTCTCTCTATCTGGCCTGTTAGTATCAGGTCTTCTAAGCCCTCTTTCCTCATTGCATGCCTGATGAACTTTAGTTGTCTCTCTTTCTGATGCTCAATAATAATTTCATTTTCGTTTCCATCCTTTCCAAAACCTCATCATTGCTAACGTGCTCCGTCCATGATATCCATATCATCCTTCTGTAGAACCACATTTCTGTTGGTTCAAGTTTTTGCTGCATCTATATTGTCCAGTATTCGCTGCCATATTGAAGGACTGACATCACATAGCAATCCAGTACACTCTTCTTTGTTTCTAGTGAATGTTTTTTGCCTCTTAATACTTTACTCAGATTCTGGAATGGGTCTTTCGTCTTGTCAATTTGCTTTCGGATCTCTGTGTCGCACTTTTCTTCTTCTGTTATAACATTTGTCAGGTTCTTCAATTTTTGCACATGCTTGATTTTAGTACCCATCACCTGTATTTGACATTTTGGGCTGCTATTTTTTCTGATGACCTTACATTCGGTTTTCAGCAGTTTATTTTTTGTCACTTTCTTCAGCTACCTTTTGGAGAAGGTCTTGTAGTTTATTTTCGTGTCTACAGTCAGCACTGTATCATCTGCGTACCTTATGTTGTTCAAATTGTGGCCTCCGATAACAAATCCTTGCATAACATCTAGGGTCCTCGAAATAGTCTTGTTGTACAAGTTGAATAGATCCGGTACCCTTGCAAAAAAGAACGAAGAATATTATTAGAAATTAAAAATAAAAATACATTGCAATATGCTAAAGACACATTCTGCTAGGCGACTTAATAATCTGTTTAAAAGCATTCTCAATTTAGGCAAATGATTGTCGCACCTCCAAAATTAACGTGACCATCGTTTGGTAGTCAATGTCCCAATTGTTCTAGTTCTACTAACCTAATAGGTCAATAATATTAGGTAACACCAAAACTAGGGTCAAAACATGAAAATATAAAAATACATTAAAAATATTTGCCAACAATACATTTTTTTACAAAAATTATCAAATCTCAAAAAAATATTTCCGCTTAAAATGACACATAAGATATTCATATACCGTTAAACAAACCACAGAACTCAAATTTTTAAGCGTCAAGTTCATACCACTCTTTAATTAAAACAACCTCTTGCAACAGACAAACAAAATGGCCCCCTTTTTGTACCATAGCAGAAATTACATGACTCTACTAGACATTTTTTAACTTCACAATTCAGATGAAACGCAAAAAATGGAATATTTTGCCCTATCTAGTCTTGAGCTACTCAGTCCCCTATTTTTGTCCTTGACAAAATTCAAAACCATAAAAACGATCTCGAAAAGTCGAATAGTTATTTTCCACTTCATAAGCCCTTTCTCAGAAACGGAATGTCGTAAGCCTTCGTTAATCTACCGTTATTTTCTTCTCGTCTGTTACTTTCGCTAGTTCCATTAGTTCCAACGTTTGCAGCTAAGACCCGCAATGCTATATCCGAAGTTTCTAATCATCCCCATTGCCTTTTTATTCCACTTTTACTACAAGAAAACTGAATCGATGATCATCAGTAAATGAAGAGCACAAAATGCCAACTACAGGCTTGGGATACTAAAATCAAAAGCAGGTACACAAATTTAAATAACTGTTGAATGTTTTAACAGAGGATTTTAAGTGCAACATTGAGATCAGAAGGCAAGATGGCATTTTCAAGGATGAATTCAAGAAATTGAATAAAGTATTGAGAGACATATTTTCTTTTTTGCTTTAAACCAAGAAAGAGAGTACAGGACTGTTATGTGATGTCTGTTTTTCAATATTGTAGTGAATGCTGAACAATCTTAACAAAGATGAAGGAGAGATTTAAAGCAACCGTTATGTGGTTCTACAGAAGAATGCTGTTGATACCATGGACCGAAAATGTGAGCAACAACATTGTTTTTGGAGAGGATTGAAACGAAAAGGGAACTTATGCTTAATATCAGGAAAAGACAGCTGAAGTTCCTGAGACATGTAATGAAGAAGAAAAACAAGAGAGAGCGTTCTAAAAGCCAGTAGGGATAGGGATAGATGGAGGGCTATGATTGGCTACGACGCGGCACATAAAAGAAGAAAAAGAATTTAAAGAGGACGTTCCATTTGGACAACTTTTTTTTCATTTGAAAGATTGATTTCTTCAATATTACAATCTCAACCTCATCAACTCAGGAATCAGCTGTTGCCTATGATGCATATCCTCATAATCTGCATTTAGTAATTCCTTTCCCATCTTACGTCTACGCTGAAATCTCATTAAGTAACACTCAACATTGAAGGTCTCTTGAGTCTTGTATTGAATAAACAGAAGTAATAGATTTCATACATTTAACACATTATTTAATATACATAGGGTGATTCAATAACTTTTTAGAGTGTTTCATTAAGTTAGAAGTTAGCAGTAAATATGTTATGGGGAAACACACCTATTCCTCAAATAATGGACTCTCCTTCCTATATTAATAAGAGTTCACAGGAATTTAACGTAGTTAGTATTTGGAGAAGTTCTTAGAAGTATTTGGGAAGTTCATGGAAGTTTTTTCGACTTATATTGAAGTTCAATAAAACTACTAGGCAGTTGATATAAGTCGGCAGTTAGCCCAATACTAAGGAGTCAGTTTTCAGTGAAAGATTACCAAATTTTTAACATTGTGGGTACGTTATGTCGATTATACCAAGATTTTAACCTTCAGTGAGAAAAATACTCCACAACAAAATAAAAAAAATGTTATTGATAAAATTTTGTTGATAATATTTTTCACACATAATTGTCATGTCTCAAATATTATGATCCAAAAGTGAAATCATACGATTTACCAACAACACTGTTTCATTTACAGATAACATCGATCAGTCTTAATGAAAGAGCTTTAAAATCAGTCCAAGTTATTGAAACAGTCTATATTTCACAAAATACTGTCAGGGTCCTCCGTATGCTTCCAAAGGGTGACTGGATTTTTTTAATTCATCGCAATCACAAAAGCTTTCATAACCATCCACAATTCTTCTTTAATTTCAACTCGGACATCGTGTTAAAAATTCTAAGCCATTATATACCATCCACAGATTAAATCTTCCAGTATTTAGTATTACCAAGCTGTCGTTCATCTGGATAATGACCAGGCTCAAGGTTGCTGAACGTCGGCAATGGTACGAGAACAGAATATGACCATACGCCTGACTGACTTCACATTCTCGCAACTTAGAGGATTGATGGTTATCTAAGCGCAGCTTACATGTCGCACAAGGCTGAAATTGTGGAACAGCCATTGAAGATTGAGCTCACTACTCAATTGTAATTATTTTACCGAGATAAGCTTGTTAACCATTACACCACACTGAGGTACTTGTCATAATCATTTTTCCTCGGTAAATCTATTATTATTTTATAAATATGTAACTTTATTAACATTTTACTATTCAAAATTCTTTTGAGATATTGTACTTGTTTGTTTCGCGAATGAAGATGCAGTATTGTGAGAAAATTAATAAAGTAAAAATAGGTTAGTAACATTATTTAGCTAACTTAAACACAGCATATTAAAATTCGAGTCTTTTTCAATCTCCCCTCGCCATTTTCGGCAATCTTGCAGATATTTTTTTCTTTAGATTTTGCCTAAGATAAACTAAAAAGAAAATACGTTAAATATGTTTAATGTTTTCCTTATATTGACTAAACTTGACAAGTTCTAAAGTACTGATCGATGAAATCATGGAGTCAATCAATGTGACCTCTACAAAGATTACATTTGAGCGTCGGAACGAAGATTAGATATGCTGAAGTAGTGTATGTTCGCTGATGAAGTATATAAAAAAAAGGTTTTACGCTGAAAGAGAATTGGGTCAATTTATACGGCCATTTTCTTTTTTCTTTTTCTTTTTTTTTTTTTGGTTAGAAATACTCGTCGAAAATTTCCATTTTGATTGAATGTCACGTCAAGATTTCGAATGTTATTGACTACTACATGAGATTACAGCGGTGATTCCTGGTTTTGCGTTTGTTCACTTCATAACCAATGGAATTCTCAGTATTTTTCAAGGCTGTCCAAATTCTATAGTGACAGTGTAGTATAATAAAAAAAATTGAACTTTTAATAAATTGGATAGAAAATTGCCAAAATTGAAGAATAATTCACATGCGTGATAAATATTAAATGGCTTATGAATGCACAAATATGTATATATATATAAACTGCAAACAATATATTTGCTTATTTTGAATAAAATCCGTTCATACTCACGTATAATCTTTCGCGTATTACAATCAATTACAATCAAAAGATCTCAGAAATGAACTGAATATACAAATATATATATATATATATATATATATATATATATATAGTTATGTAAATTATTAGATATACATATAAAAATACTATTCCGATCTTAATAAAACAATGTTCAATTTAGTATAAACAGTGCTATTTTTATTATACATTTATAAATATACATAATATCCTACATCGGTGGCATGACTCAGAATTTCATGCGTCACACCATAAGGTGCATATACAATATGTTCGTAGTATGAAACTGATGATTGCGTAATTCCACTGATGTAGGATTATAAATATATATTTATTAATATGTGTGTGTGTGTGTGTGTGTGTGTGTGTGTGTGTGTGTGTGTGAATACTCTGCTTAGCTTTTGAAATACATCCTTTGCCATGCTAATCCGCCTACGGATGCCAGTGTTGCAATATCATTATTCATAATGTCACTTGTCCCTTCAGAACGTAGGAAATTATCGCTCTTCAAAATATCCTGTCCATTGTAGCTCTTAATAAATTTTGTTTTTTTTTGTTTGTTTTCTCCTAACCCTTCTTTCGCCATTCAATTACTTAACTTCACTAAGTACTTAACTTCACTAAGTACTTAACTTCACTAAGCAAATTATTCACTATTTTTCTCTGTTCGTCTTATCTAAAATCTGTCATGTGGATACAAGATTTACAATCTCTCTTTCCTCGTTATGTTACATAAAAACTTCTACTGCCTGTTTCATCAAAATACGTATGATAACATTTGTTATATGATTCTTTATACGGATGGAGTCCACACTTGTTTACACCTGGCTTCTTTGCAGTGTCATATAAATAAATCCTCCGGTATTTCACCATAGTCGTATCTTTCATTTATTGTATCTCTACTCATGTCAGTGTAAAAATGATCTAAGGCTGCCTGCATCACTACTACAGTTCCGTTTGGTCCTGCTGCTTTGTTTCTGTTCAATTTATTCAGTGATGTTTCGACTTCAAACTTTGAGATTTCCGGTCGTTCAATATTTCTGTATATTACCGGTCGTTCTCTTTCGAGTTCTCCGATAAATTCTTTTCTTCCTTGAAGTATTTGACTTTCTCTAATATAAATGTGCCATCTTGAAAAGACAGATTAGGTTCTGCAGCCTTGTCTGGCAACCAGTCTTCCCTGGGCTTCTCAATGTTCATATAGGATTTTCGTGTATTTGAAACCAGGTATTTGCTGCTATCTTGTCAGTCGCTGTGCACCACTGAAATAATCTTTCTTCCCGTTTATTACGAATTCCATGCCTAAATTGGCACAACTATTTTACTATCCGTTTCGTTGCTTTCTTTAGCATTCAGGTCTTCAATGACAACATTTTTGTGATTTTTATTGAGCTTTGCTTTTGTCTACCATATAGGAGAACTTTTCCATTTAAATCTTTACTTTGTACTGTCGGTACATAAACCAGTGTGATGTATATATTAAAAGATTTTTCTTTCAGTTTAACAACAAAACTACATAAGAAATTCATAGTTTGGTCTATTATTCTTTTTTTTATTTATCTTTCCGACGTATATATAATACTGTGTTCATTACTAACAAAAATCTCCATTGTTTTCCCAGAAGGATTAATACAGAACAAAATAGTGAAAACATAGATTCGGAAGCATTGGGACAAACAGGTTGAGATATAAGTCGATATAAAAATACATTATTTAGTTTGTACGGAAATTTAAATATTTCGTACAAGTAAATTTCGAATCAATAACTACATCTACTCCTAAAAAGGTTGGGCCACTGCTTCGAGCCAAGAAGTTTTTCTCATCAGAATCCATCTTGCACATATACAATTCTACTCTTTATCCGTGCATTGAGTACTGTTGCCATATCTGGTTGCGTACGTTTGCTTTTTACATTGGGGTTCTCGACAAAAGGTCTACAATGCTATCGATCCAGACTAGGCAGTTCGACTAAGTCACTTTTTCACTGAAAGAATGTGCCTTACCTATGTCTTTTCTACAAATATTTTCGCGGCTTCCTCTATGATTAGATTATCTCCCTCCTGCCCCGACTATAATCATTTCTTTGAGTTATTAGATTAGAAGATAGGTTCCACTATTTTGTTGTCAGAATAGTTAAATATAACCGCCACTCCTCCCCCATTAGTTTCTTTTCTCGCAATTTAAAACCTGTAAAACTCCCTTCCGTATAGTGCCTTCCTTGATAGCAATAATCTCCAAGAGAGAAAGAAAGAATCATTATCATAAAAAAATTATACCGTGCAATGTCAATTGCCATCTTTTATCTCATCATTCACTTATCCTTTCTCAGACATCTCCTCTACATTGTTCCGCTTTTTTTTTGCTTTTTTTTTTTTTTGCTCTCCTCTCATGTAACCCTCTGTGCACCAGTGGTAGTCCTGCCATCAGTTAGTGAAGTGACATACGTCATACACACTTTGGGCGATCATGTCTCCAAAGAGATATTACTGACTGGGCAGAAGATAATTCTGCAGTAGGATGCTATTGTTTTCTGTGGTAGACTGGTTGCCAGACAAGGCTGCAGAACCTAATCTGTCTTATCATTTGACACATAACTGTAGGGAAGAGACCGATTAATACCTTTCCGAAGGGTATTTATGCTTAAGTGAATGCAAAGAATTCAACTGGAATTCGAACCTGGTTCCCCGATTCGTCGTTCCGAGTCGATATCCACTGCACAACAACGCAGCCTCCATTGGCGTGAAACGATTATAAAAATCTGGAATGCTTACGACCAGACAACAAAAAATATGCTACAGAATCTTTAAATCTAATTTCAAACCAAACAAGACAATAACGCCATCAGTGGGTTACTAAGGGGGAAATAATCTGAAAAAACGTTATAGAAAGGAAGAGTCGATAAAAGTACAGAATTTAAAAACAGAAAGGTGATGCCATTGCATTCAAATTATTGAAAATCGTAATTTACAGGAAAGCGACAAGTCGGAAGAGAGTTTCACAGGTGAGAATTATGAGAATAGAAAATATTAGAGAAAAACTTACGGTTACACCTAGCAATTTCAACTTTAAGATGATGTGACCAAACTGCCAATCTTGTAATAAGTTTAAAATTTCGAAGTCGAAGTAACAAAGAGAAAAGCAAATGAGAACGATTACAATGAAAATATTTATAGAAATGCACGTGAAATCATTGTTTCTCCAGTGCGATCCCAGGTGCAATTTATTTCCAATCAAGTATATATTTTATTTAAAATTGCTTCTATATTCACGTTTCACTTTCATCGATTAATGAAAGGTATTTTGCATGAATTCTTTAATTAATATCACGAGCATTTGGTTATCATTCATCTCCCTACGCTGTGTAAGGTCTCATTTTTTTTATGACGATGATTCATTCTTTCTCTCTTTTTATCATTTTTTCCTCTGATTCTCTGTCCTCCTTGTTCCCACTATAAATTCTCCTTCTGTCTGTTTGGCGTGAAATCTTTTTGTCGTCTCTATTAACGTATTTCAATTACTTATGCAACACCAGCTTTTTTTTCGAATCTAACTTTTTCTTCATTTTTGAAATTCATCTCGTTCTCAAATTATCAATATTTTTTTTTCGATTAGAAATTTGCTGCATTTGTTAGCAGCGAATTTTTTCCAAGTTTTATTTGAGATAACGTTGTTAGCTTTTTGGTTTGCTTTTTCAAATTTGTGCCCGCATTTTTGTTTCTTTCTATAGAAAATGTATCAGCTTTTATTTAATTCGACCACCATATTCTTTTTCATTTCAGTTGTCCATTTCTTATTCAATTATAATTTCCTTCATCTTCCTTTTTCCACTTGCTCGTTTATCTATCTATCTATCTATCTATCTATCTATCTATCTATCTATCTATCTCAGTCTGTTCATATCTATCTATCTATCTATCTATCTATCTATCTATCTATCTATCTCAGTATGTTCATATCTATCTATCTATCTATCTATCTATCTATCTATCTATCTCATCTGTTCGTATCTATCTATCTATCTATCTATCTATCTATCTATCTATCTATGTCAGTCTCTTCATATCTATCTATCTATCTATCTATCTATGTCAGTCTCTTCCTATCTATCTATCTATCTATCTATCTATCTATCTATCTATCAAATCCAACCCTGCCTACACACACGCATTTGTACACCAGTTATTACCAGACCTAGGCTTCTACCATGTGGTATCTTCAGGTAATGTGCAATAACTGATTTTAACGTTTTTTTATCATTCTATTTATTTAAGAACGTTCACATGGTAGAGACCTAGGTCACTTAGTAACTCGTTTACAAATGAAAAATATTCAAACGTTCTAAAATATAATTAGATTAAACACTTTTAATGCAGCTATATATATATATATATATATATATATATAAGTACACTTTTTTTTGCTGATTTTTATTAAAATTGTTATTTTATTTGCATAAATTAGTAAAAATAACACATCACTGAAATTATTGTCTATTGCTACTGATTACTCTTTCTAACTTTTTTCCGACAGGATTAAAGTTGACATTGCAAAAATGACACGTATTTTGTGACTAATTACAATTCGACCCATTTTTGGGCCTCTTTTTAATAATGAAAGTGTGGCTCAGCCAGGGCATGCGCAATCGATCGTAACACGTGATAATCGGACAGGCAATGTTGTTTTAATACTGCCGATGTGGTAAGCCATCCTTTTTAAGCGTTTCCAATTAGGTTTTCCCCTATTTTGCAAAGTGGCCTAGAATTTCCATTTTCTAAAATCATATTTTCAAATTTTCTGCTCGTATAGAAGCATTTTTTTAATTCAATTCTGGATTCAAACACATCATTTATAGTCGATAGCAATCTTTCGTGATAGTTCCAGATGATAGCACCGAATGCGGAACAGAAGCATCAAACCTATTGTTATTCGGCTTTGTCGCTAATGTTAATGCATGACTCGGCTTAAACCACGACCTTCTATACTTAAGTTTATCGTAGGGATTCCCTTTTTAATCCCTGGTCAGGATACGATGCCAAAAATCTGACCTTTCTTGCCGTTAACATGTGACAAGACGCCGTCGATGTTTCTAGTATTCAACTCGTAAGGCACCCAATAATAATGCTTTTGAATCATTCCTTATGCTTTCAAACTTTTTGAAGCAGTTGTGTGATAGACTCCTAACGATTCTACAAGTTCAGCTTGCGCCGGACATGAGTCTTCATGAAATAAAGCTTCCAATCTTTCGTCTTCAAACTTTTTCGGTACTTTTCCAGAGCTTTCTTTATATTCAACATCAAAATCATTACTTTAGAAACGTCTAAAACAATCTCTGTATGTTGTTTCCGACGGAGCTTGGTCACCGTATATCTCAACAAGAATTCTGTTTGGTTCAGGTGCAGATTTCTTCTGAATAAAGTAGTGCAATAACATTCACGCAAATACATTTTCTTTGACACGAAATCCAAGATATTTAACATCTTGAAAAACAAAGTTGCTTACACTTCGGCAAAATCACCTACACTGAATTTTAAGCTTGTTTATAGTACTTTCCATTCAGAGGCATTAACATCTGAAAATACAAGCAAGCACTTCTTAGAACAACTTACGTTAGAAATAAAGAAACCTTATTAAAGGCCCTAATATATATATATATAGATATATATATATATATATATACAGTCTCACACACACACACACATATATATATATATATTTATATATATATAAACATTTTTCCTTTCATTTGCATTTCTTTCTTTCCTTCTTTTTCTTTCTTTCTTTTTCTATCGCTTTTTGCCCATTTATCAAAATATTCTTTTCTTCTTTCTTCGTTTCTTTTTCTTTTTTTTTTTCGTTTCTTTCTTTGTTTGTTTCTTTTCCTATTGCCTTTTGGCTATTTTTCACAATATTCTTTCGTTTTTTCTTTTCTCTTTTCTTTCTTTTTTTTCTTTATTTCTTTCTTTTCCTATTGCTTTTTGGCCATTTATCACAATATTTTTTCCTTCTTGCTTCCATTCTTTTTTTCTTCTTTCTTTCTTTTCGTATCGCCTTCTGGCTATTTTTCACAATATTCTTTCGTTTTTTCTTTTCTCTTTTCTTTCTTTTTTTTTCTTTATTTCTTTCTTTTCCTATTGCTTTTTGGCCATTTATCACAATATTCTTTCCTTCTTTTTCGTTATTTTTCCTTTCTTTTTTCTTTCATTCTTTTTTTCTGTCGTTTTTATTTTTTCTTTCTTTCTTTTTCCTATCGCCTTTTAGCCATTTATCACAATATTTTTTCTTTCTTTGCATTCAAGCTTTCATTATTTTTCTTACATTTTAAGTTCTTTTTTGTATTTCATTCATCTTTTTTCCCATGTATATTTTAGGATTCTTTCTTTATCGTAATTTCTTTACTTCCGTTTTTTTTTACCTAATTTTTTCTTCAATACATATTTTCTGTTTTTTATTCTACATTATTTCCTTTGAAAATATGCAGAAAATTCATTATCTGTTTTTGTCTCTCACTTTTCTCCACATTCTTCTTCTTTTTACTGTTTTTCGAATTTATTGTCTTTCTCTTTAATTAATTCACCCTTTTTACACGTGAGCCTTTTTTTTTCTCAAAGCAAAATTTATTTTGCTGGATTTTCTTTTGTTATTTTCTTCGCGTAGCTTACTTTTCCCTTTTTAAATGTGTTTTTATTTGTATTTCATTTCTAATCTTTACCTTTTCTAAATTCCCAATTGAATTCTGCATTCAGTTACCCTTCATAAAATCATTCCCAAGTTTCTGACCTCTTCAAAATTCAATTCTTTAATCATCGTTTTTCTTTTCAATTTCGTTTACACGCTTTATTGATTTTCTCAACTTTCCACCTGCAATGAATTCTCACTTTAGTTAAAAATTTGATTTTTCGTTTTTATACCCTTTTTACTCTATTTTTACACATTTTTCATGCAACTGTAGGGGCCAACAATGGAGTAAAAATGAAATAAAATATAAACACGTCTAATCCCACAAGAAAACTAAAGAGAAATATAAACTAAAGTAAAAACAAAAAAAACAATATTGAAATAATATTCCGCTTCATAATATTTAGAAAGAAATTCCATTTAAACTAATATATTAAGTTTCAATTAAAATTCGATTTTTCCTCAAACACTTAAATATTATTCTCAAAATAACGATAAAATATAAAAGAATAAATTAAAATATTGAGCGAAAACTTCTGAGCTACCATGAGATTTTGTTAACTCTTTTCAAAAATTTGTAAACAATTTTCCTTAATTCTCATTTTTACCGCGAACTTTACATTGACTGATAATAAATTTAAAAATATTTTATAATTTTTTTCCTAGAATTTAATATTTAAATATTGACAAGGATTGAATTGACTATTCGTCATCTGATCAATTTGCAAGATTTCAATGTCTTGAAAGAAGTGTAGTATTTGCATTGTAAGAGATTTATTTCATTATATATAATTTAAAAATGTCTTCTGTGTCGAGTTTAATACATGTTTTCACTTTTCAGCGTTGAGTGTTTTTACATTTGCTTAAACCCTGTGTAGCATCATTATGCTACAAAACAATATCACGAAAAAAGTTCTATAATTTGATTCAAAGTTTCAAAATGTGATCGATGGTTACGTGCAGAAATAAATAAATATGTATACAGATACTCATGATAGATAGATAGATAGATAGATAGATAGATAGATAGATAGATGTGCAAAGACTGTTAGATATATTTATACAACTTTGACATATAGATACATATTTATATATAGAGATAGAGCGAGAGAGAGACTGACACTAGAAAGAAACATACCTTTCACACACACACACAGACATATATATATATATATATATATATATAATTATGGAGAGAGAGAAAAGCACTGATAAAAAGAACAGATATATAGAAGGATAAAAGAGACTGAACTAAATAGCTAATGAATTTCATACAGGCAAAATATTCAGATAGAGAGAGAGAGAGAGAGAGAGAGAGACTGACACTAGAAATAAACATACCATATATATATATATATATATATATATATATATATATATATATATATATATGTAGAGAGAAAAAGGCACTGGAATAGACAAAGAGAAGGATACAAAAACACTAGATAGGTAAAACAATTCGAAACATGTAAACAGGCAAAATATTCATAGATAGATAGATAGATAGATAGATAGATAGATAGATAGATTACGGTATTGTGATAGCTATATAGATTACAAACCGTATGGAAAACACGTAACACTTGAAAACAAGATTCAAATTAACAACCACAAATCTTTTATCATGTAAATATTTCACTTTCTTACTTGACATAAACTCAATTCCATCTTGATTAGGATAATCGAAAAAATTAAAGTCCACCTCATGAATGTGAATTCTTAAAGGGATCCACTGATAATGACACACCCTCGTATGAAAGATTTTCTTTTCCTAGCAGCAGATGTAGAAGTAGAGATTGTTGACTGTAGAAAAACGCAATTGACGACTCTATGTCCATTAATCTACTCTGAGTCAGTAGTTGGTTTCAGAAAGGGTGATCGTTTGGAAAACCTTGCGACGCCCGTTTGCGATAATCGATACCGCAGAAGACGAATCTGTTTCCCGGCACTTTCCGAAGCGATAAGCTGACGCTAGCTAGTCAAAAAGTAGAGTCTCCGAAAGTCTTTCTTATTACATTCTTTATAATAGACTGCGTAGGGCAACAATGCTTGTTGTTATGCCTCAATGCTAAACGCTCTGGCTTTCTTGAGGATTTCATTTGGTGGGAGAAATAGCTTCATTGGTCTTTATAGTTTTAGATTTTCTTTTTTTAAGTTTTAGCTGTATGATGTAGAAATATGACAATTGTGTTAAAAATTATTCTAAAAGTGTACAACAAATAAAAATCTTAAACAAAAAAAAGAAACACAATATATAATATTATCCTCCCTATTATAATAAAAACTGTTGTGTATTTAGTTATATATATATATATATATATATATATATATATATATATATATATATATATATATATAGTTGTCAATCCGTAGACGGTGAGCATAATCCAACAAGATTTCTTTAATATAAATTATTAATAGATAAATTCATATAGAGAGCTCGATGGGTGTTAACCAGAGCGATATGAAGTTTATAAAGGAAAAGTCAACACGTCATATTAGTTATAAACTATTGTTCATTTCATGAACTCTCTCTCTCTCTCTCTCTCTCTCTCTCTATATATATATATATATATATATATATATATATATATATATATATTGTGTATATTTAGGTAGCATTTTTTCATTGATTCATTTTTCATTAAATAATATAGACAAGTTTTGTCGATTTATTTTATGAAAATTTTATTCATATTGTCTGATAAGCTTAATAGCATTATCGTTGAAAGAAGAAAAAATCACAATATTGATACATGTTTTATTTAATCTTTTCTGAGCTTTTGGCGTACATCAGCCATTATTAAACATGAAAATAATGTTGTTTGTAACGAGGAGTTTGCGGACGAACGAGAGTCTTAGTCGTCTATCTCTCCTGTTCTGATAATCAAGAGGCAGGTAATAGCGAGTGAACGTCCGCTTAATTCATTAGAGAGAAAAGAGGGATGCAAAGTCGGCTAAGTTCATAAGCAAGACAATTGAAAGAAAGCGTACTTATCAGTTCATTCTCTTTTCTACTCGTTATTAGAATCTATTTCCAGTTATGAAAGCACTTACCGTGAGTTTGCTCTTTAACATTGCCCTTTTATTTTATTGTTTTGCAATATTTATAGCGCGTGTTTACCTTGTATATATAACACGCTAAAATCTGCTTACTATAGCTTAACATAGAGATAGAAGCGCCGACTTTTGTCAGTTCCGTCGGGTTTCAATCCTGGCTAGAAGCAATCGGATGTCTAACTGCACCGATGAGCTGTAGTTCAGCGACAAAGATCTGTCTGCGTATAACTTTTTACCTTCTCGCCCGCCGATTGAGCTACTCATCGCTATTTTTGCATCGTTCATTCAGTAATAGATTTGAACACACTTAGCTACTGACGTACATTGTGTATATAACATGCTAAATTCTGTCTCCATCCACCGATCACTCTTTGTTTAGAGGTAGAATCGCAGACTAATATCTGTTTAGTCGGGTTAGAATCCTGGCCAGAAACAATCGAATATCTAATGATCAGTGATGCATAGAAACAGGACTGTTTGCGATGACTATATATATATATATATATATATATATATATATATATATATATCCAAACATGATTTCTCAAATATTCAGGCGGATATATATATATATATATATATATATATATATATATATATATGCTGGTCATCTATCTCAGATCGACAATTAATTGACAGATGGACAAGTAATTGAATAATAAAGTAAGATTGCTATTCGATTAATAATCGAATGGCAATCCTTTCCCAGGTCTGCTTCGTTATTCAACACGGGCGCTGGCAACAAATCAAGGATGAACGTCGAGAAAATGTAATTTTGATATAAAATTTTAATACAAGATCAAAAGAATAAAAAAAAAATCTTAATGAATTAGAATGCCCAAATATCTTAACTCTTAAAATTACTTATGGATACCCAATGTGGTCGAAAAATGAAATTACAATATACGGTAGGAAATATGAACAAAGTACAGGCGATCCTGAATGCAAAATATCAACATACAATCAGATGGGGGAATTATATTCATTTGAAAACACGTAATATGGTGTGTGTAAGAACATAGTATTCATAAAAGTGCATGCATATTCGAACGTCAGTCTAATAACTTGATAACTTATCTTTATGACAGTTTCTTCTTTCTTTCTTTTAGCGTCTTTTCCCTCTCTTCTTTCTTTCCTTTTTTATACACTTGAAATTTAATTAGTTCTGTTTTCACTATCTTTAACTTAGCTACTTTTCAGCACACAGCTTCTTTTTACCACACAGGTACTGTTATCTGGTGACTTCCCTGCGTTGTTGTCTTTCTTTCCTTCCGCTTCTTCCTTTGATAAGTTAGTTGACTTCAGTTTCTTTTCTTTTCTTTTTTAAATAAACTGAAATCAGTGTACGAATTACAGCAACTTGAGGCTATATTTTCTTTCGACAATCATGTGTCAACATACACATATTAATATAACTTTGTTTCGTCTTCGTTGTTATATTTCTTTCTTTCTCAATACACGGCATAATTTCGTTTTCCTCCTTGTTTTGACGAATAAGAATTTACACCTTCGGTCTTGTTCTTCTCTGAAGTTACTTAGGATAATATGGGTTGATTCACGCTATCATCTCCAACTGGTTCTCCTTTCCTTCATCATTAATCAGAGTCCAGCAAATACAACTTGCTTTATCGAGAGCCAACAAGCAACTGACTAAATTTTCTACTTTAATTTTCTCTTCTCACGTGATTCCATTTTGGCGCGAATTTTAACTCCTTCTGCTTTCATAACTTATAATCGACTTTAGACGTCTGGTTCATTTCCTGTCTGGCTTTTATCTGGGTCGCCTATTCTTGACCTGCTATTCCAATACTGGCACTGGTCATTCACATGATCGACCTCTTGTTACTATGCAAAGTTCACTCTCATATGTATGTGTATGTGTGTGTCTTTGTATGTGTGCTGTTATCTATATATCCGTAACAATATATATATATATATATATATATATATGCTGTTTAATTATAAAGAGACAGTATCTATACAAATATGAGTATACATGAAACATAATGTTCAAACAAATGAATTTAAAAAGTACGTCGGAGGTAATTCCATTTCATAAAGTATTTTTTTTCTTTTTTACATTTGTTTATATTAAGATACGAAAACATAGCAAATATAAATATTACGAAATAATCAGGAATTTTTTAGAATTCTTCATACGGCCTTGTGTAACAGTAATTGGATTCGTAGTCAAGTGGTCAAAATTCGGCAGATCTATTAGTGGCTTCTCCTACTTCTAAGGATCGCAGATTCTATTTATGACGAAGGACGCATAATTTCAAAGCAAGATTTGTCGAATATTGAGGCTGGTATATACATTTTTAATATATTAGTTCATTATATATATAAAAAAGAGAAAACAGTATTTATTCAAATACGAATTACTGCTAAAAACAGTGTTCAAAGTATTAACCAAAATATATCGAAATTAATTCGATATCGTAAAATAAAATTATCTTTGATTACATTAGAAAACGAAAACAGCAGATATGAATATTAAAAAACTCAAGAATTCATACATTTATTCGATTTGTTAGACAAAATAAAGAAATTGATAAAATATGTCAGAGATATATGATATGATATGATATATATATATTTCCCTTATGGATTATTTTGTTTGTTTTATACTTTAATGTTAAAAACACAATGCTGTCGTTTTAGTCGTCCTAGCGATATTTTCAGTCATTTCGGAATAATTCTAGTTTGTACTATGTCACCAAAGGTTTCTTTTCAACTATTGAGCATGTATCGACGTAATTGTTTTGAAAACAAGTGGGCTCATGAAATCTCTACTAATATTCGTAAATGCCTATAATTGATATCAGAAGCCATTGTTTTATTAAGATAGCTTCCCATATTTAATACTTCTCGTTTTCGCTCTCGTGTGGTCATGTGTAACGTCATAAGCAGTGGTGCGATTTTCGCTTCCAGAGCGTCGTATGCACGAGTTTGTCGTTGCTTGGAAATTTTTCATGTGAACAGAGACAGACTATCATTATTTTTTGTCCGTGAATTGTTTAATATATTGTAATGCAACAGGCATTTTTGATAATGGCTTATGTATAATATATTATGTTTGGATTAAAAAATATGTATCTATATTGTGATTTTCTTTCTTGTTTTTATGATAATGCTGTTAAGCTTATCAGAAAATATGAAAAGAATTCACATGAAATAAATAGCCAAAACTTGTATATATTAATTCATGAAACATGCATGAATGAAAAAATGGTGCCTAAATACATACTATATATATATATATATATATATATATATATATATATATATATATATATATATATATATAAACGAAATGGTCTTTAAACAACCGACAACTTGAAATGATTTGTTTGAACATTATTTTGGATCGATACTCGTATTTAAGTAGGTATTCTGCTTATAATCAAACAGTATTTTATATTGATTCCTACCGGTCTGATTATTTACAATAAATTTTTGTTACGACAATGTGTATCATTCTCACCTGCGACCCCTATCTACATAGGGCAAGCCACCAAATGATCTGGCGCGTCTTATGTCTCTCGACCACGAATGACCAAGAGTCGAAACGAAGCCAAATCAAGCCTATATAACACAATTTCTGATACATCGTAATAACCATATCTGCCCTGAAATGTATTCTAATGTTAACAAATGTAAAAATAAATATACACTCTTGTTTGATTATAAACAGAATATCTTAAATACGAGTGTCGATCGAAAATAATGTTCAAACAAATCATTTCATATATATATATATATATATATATATATGAAATGATTTGTTTGATTTATTTATATATATATATATATATATATATATATGAAATGATTTGATTTGATATATATATATATATATATATATATATATATATATATATATATATCCGAAGAAAGAAATGATGTTTCAGTTTATAATCCGATATATTTTAATTGCTTGAACATGAAGTTCGGTTGATACTCGTAGTTAAGTAGACGTTCATTAGTTATTTTCCTCTACGTGTCCGAATATTATGTTTAGTACTGTTTAATAAATAATAATAAAGAATTTTTCGGCGCTTTATTTTTGCATATATACACTCCTGTTCAAATATATATATATTTGAAAAACAGTTACATTTAATTGGAAATGTTCTTTACCAAGTAACAAATAAAAAAACTTTAAGCTTTTAATTGATTAGTTTAAACATACATTGAAAAAGTATTTTTTGGCTGGTCATGAAGTGTGTAGGTTACTTGTGAGTGTATAAAATATAATCATAAACAATTATTTTTCGAAGGTGACAAGCTTACCGAAATGATTTTGAAATCATTTAAGTTTATTTTGCAATCTAAAATCTAAAATCTAAAAATTTTTAACAAAAGTCTTATATACATGGAAAACAAATGACATCAATTAAAAATATATCCACCTAGCGTTGGTTTAAAATGATATTTCTTTCTTAACATAGTCAGTCAGTTAAGTGCCATACATGATACACGTTTCGGCGATCATGTCTCGAAATAAACATGATTGACTGGGCAGAAGAATATCCCGCAGTAGGTTGCCATTTCTTTCTGCGGTAGACTGGTTGCCAACCAAGAGTATAGGCTCTATCTATCCTGTTATTTAACTCATAGCTGGAGGTGGAATCGGTGAATTCATACCTTTTCCATGGGCATTTGCGCGTTTGTGAATACAAGGAATTCAATTGGAATTTGAACTCGGTTTTCATATTTCTCGTTCTAAGCCGATGTCCACTGCACCACAACGCATATACAAGCTTGTTTTTTACGTAACTAAGCTATTATTATTGAAGATAATATTGAAATATAAACATTCCACCTAATAGTGGAATATGATTTTAAAGTTTTTTCTCTGAATTGAAGAAACTCCGAATTTCTAAAACAATCTTCAGAATATTCTGAAAAAATGCAGTTAGTTACAATCAAGTTTGATTAAAATAATCAGGAAAAATGGATAAATATCTAGATATATTAACGAAATTAGGTTTTATTTTCAGTGATTTTATTCAACTAAGCGATTCTGACAAACACGTTAGCGTAAATCTGTATCATAAAAGCTGAATCTAAATGAGAGAAAACTTCTATAAAAACAAACTTTTACTGATTTAAGGTACTTAATTGTCCACATGCCAGAATCCATTTGTCTAAAAAGGCATTCTTTTTACTGATAACATAATATGACCATAGGTTTTCTTTTCAGCATAAACGTTGCAGTTAAACGGTGGATAGGATTGTGGGTCCCCTTAATTGCTTTCAACGTGGTAAAAGCTACGGAAAAGCTAAGCTCTACTTTTGTAATGGCATGCAAACGACTAAGTGCTTTTCGATTCCAATAACATGCGTCTTTTGTGATAGCCATCAGGGTTTCTCGATTCGAAACAAAAGAAGGTAATTATCTGGGATTTCTTTTCTATACCACGCCTGATCGGTTCCCACCACTCATCTAAGTATAAAGCTCTGATCACCGCAGGCTGCCCGATTTTCTGAAAACTGCTGCATTGTCTTTTAATGAATACCATCCAGAAGTAGAAAAAGTGACAATTCCAGGTAGGACTATTTTACGTAAAGTGCAGAAGTAGACATGGACACCTAAGGTATATATATATATATATATATATATATATATATATATATATATCTTGTTTACACCATCTTTTATATATATATATATATATATATATATATATATATATATATATAAAAGATGGTGTAAACAAGAAAGCCAGAAACTAAAAGACGACAGAACCTATCATTAAACATTATTGCAAATGGTTTTCATTTGTTACGGAAGTTGACTGGGTAGTTGATCAGGATATTAACATGAAGGTAGATTTTCTCCTTGTTGTGAAAAACGTTCACGTCAAATCTCCAGCTGTGTTCAAATTTGCCTTCAACGTATGCGCCATGGCTAAATGGCCTGAGCAATCTCGTCGGCTTTAGTAAATGAAAGGAGAGACAGCACTAACAAAAGTAACGTGAATGTACAAAAGAGATACACACATGATTCCTCTCACCCTATCTCTCATGATATACACATATGTGTGTCTGCATATATATATATATATATATATATATATATATATATATATATGACAAACAAACTGCTTGACACAGAGTCATCTCATCAAGAATGTATATACGACAGACTATACAACAGGCTAATTTGTTTAACAGTATATATGGAGAGGCTGTGCACTTGCAAATGACTTAAATATATAGATACATAAACCGGCATGTATAAAATGCAGATAAAAAGAGTCTGATAGATAGATAGATAGATAGATAGATAGATAGATAGATAGATAGATATGCAAAAGCTATGATAAATAATAGATATGAATAAACTATGACAGATAGATATGAGTAGACTATGATAATGATATATCCCGAAAAGGAATATAGTATAAAAATGATCAGTTGAAGAATGGAACTCCAGACCAGGAATAAGAAATACAGATTTATTGTACTAAGGTATAATTAACAATAATACACATATAGGTAAGGCAGGGTTGGAGCGGAATCGACTCTCGAATAGTGAATGCCTTCGCCTAAGACTTCTTTCGTTGTACCGCTCGTTACCGTCTTTTATAAAGTAGAGCATTATATTCTCGGGGAAGGCAGGATACTCTACCATAATAGATAGATAGATAGATAGATAGATAGATAGATAGATAGATAGATATGAACGGACTGAGATAGATAGATAGATAGATAGATAGATAGATAGATAGATAGATAGATAGATAGAAGGACTGAGATAGATAGGATAGATAGATAGATAGATAGATAGATAGATAGATAGATAGATAGATAGATATGAACGGACTGAGATAGATAGATAGATAGATAGATAGATAGATAGATAGATAGATATGAACGGACTGAGATAGATAGATAGATAGATAGATAGATAGATAGATAGATAGATAGATAGATAGATAGATATGAACGGACTGAGATAGATAGATAGATAGATAGATAGATAGATAGATAGATAGATAGATAGATATGAACGGACTGAGATAGATAGATAGATAGATAGATAGATAGATAGATAGATAGATAGAACGGACTGAGATAGATAGATAGATAGATAGGATAGATAGATAGATAGATAGATAGATAGATAGATAGATAGATATGAACGGACTGAGATAGATAGATAGATAGATAGGATAGATAGATAGATAGATAGATAGATAGATAGATAGATAGATAGATAGATATGAACGGACTGAGATAGATAGATAGATAGATAGATAGATAGATAGATAGATAGATAGATAGATAGATAGATAGATAGATAGATAGATAGATATGAACGGACTGAGATAGATAGATAGATAGATAGATAGATAGATAGATAGATAGATAGATAGATAGAATAGATATGAACGGACTGAGATAGATAGATAGATAGATAGATAGATAGATAGATAGATAGATAGATAGATAGATAGATAGAAGGCATTGATTTAAAAGTATGTGCCAAGTTAATTACTTTTTATGCACCTTTAGAAGCACATAGACGGTTTTATGTTTTTAAGTTCTACGCACTAAATTCAAACAGCATAGTTTAATAAAATCACATAGCATTAAAAAAAGACAATTTCGTAAATATATCTAGATTTTTTACAGAATAGACATCATTTTAATTATTTGCTAAAAATATAGGATTTTGAATTCTTGGTATTACTGACCCTGAGCAAGAATATTAGTTTCTACTTAGAGTTATCATTTTCTTTTCTGAAAAATATCGACATTTTTCATCTGCAGTTATGCGACGATTCAACACAAGTAAGAATATTATTTTCCTTGTGAAATATATATATGAACATTCTTTTGTCAATTAAAGCAAACATCTTTAGTATCTTTCGACAAGTCGTTCTCGATCTTGCTTACTTGTTTGTAGCTTTAAAGAAATAGAAAACGTCCTTGTATATCTTATTTATTTGGCGTTAACTTTCCCGCATATCCGCAAAATTCATGCTTCTTACTCGGTAAGAGTAAGAGGCACGGACTATGCGGATATATGGCGAAAGTAACGGTAAGTTATCTGTAAGTTGCTCCTTGTCATGAATATGGTGAACTTCGCTATAAGAACTATTTCCACATATTTCCATGCCACCGTTATTGTATTTATCATCAAATTAAACTAGTCTCAATAATCTAAAAATATATATATATCTACAAACACGAAACAGAATAGATGTATTCCTGCCCAAAATAAGCACACGCAGACATTATTATAAGAGACCATATATATACACAATATTATACACAAAAGTAAAAAGATTTCTCACTGAAAGTATATTATATGGACCCTTTCTCTTTATTTCTTTTTACAATTTTTATTTGTATCTCTTTCTTAGTTTGGTCATTTTTATTTTTGTGTTCTGCCAAATAAAATTCTGGATTTATAATCATGTAATTATGAGTTGAGTTTTTTTTTTCTCTCTCTCTTTTTCTTTCTCTCTCTCTCTCTCTCTCTCTATATATATATATATATATATATATATTTTAATCATATCACCCCAAGCAAGGCATTCCACTGCCACTATAGCGCAGGGGGTTACACATACAATTTCGAAACTTGAATGTCTAAATGGGAATGATCTCTGAATTCTAAAACTTAAAGAAAGTAATAAGAAACCATTCAATTATCTTTAGAAAGACAACTTGTGAGTCCGCAGCTAATGGGAAACTGGAATTACTATAGATCTATGATTTCCTATTTCTTAAAGTGATAGGATATTAAAATATATATATATCAGTAATGCTTCGATGAACTTAGTTCACTGGTACCCCCTATATATGAATATCCTTGAGCCACAAGATTAGCAACTAGAAACCGATAAAATGTACTCCACCAGCTTCATTTCTCGCACTTCCCGCCTGCGGAATTCCCTTCCGCTTACTTGCTTTCCCGACAGCTACAATCTCCAAGAATTTAAATGTAAAGTGAATAGTCCTCTCCTATCTCACTAACCTGCATCCTCTCTCTCATAATCTTTTATCCTTCCACCCCACTCTCATCAGCATTCTCATCCTTCTCATATGCTCTCCCTGACACCCCCTGTAACCAGTCACTCTTTCTCATAACATTCCTCCTATGTCACCCCCTGCCCAACATTGGCAGTAAAATGCCTTGATTGGGGCGACACAATAAAATAAGGCACGTAATCCAAAAATATAGAGGGTAAGTAAATTTTGTTCATTACGTCATATATTTTTTAAAGAATGCCATCTTCGATAACCAGAAATTTCAAATCCTACTCTGCTCCCTGGCCAGGAGCAATGATGTTAACATCGGAAAAAAAGATTTGCATGAAATAATACATTTTCACTACAATATTGTCTATTGTTAGTTGTCCAATATAGAGATCCAAAGACGCATGGCCAAAGACGCATTTCAGAAGCTAACTAGTGTCCTGAATGATAGAAAAATCTGATTAGAAACAAAGAAAAGACAGCCCGATTGCGATGTGATATCTGTCCTGTATGGAAATGAATGCTGGATGATCACATCACAGGTGAAGGAGAGGTTTGGAGCAGCACAAATTGGGTTTTACAAAGATTTTCTGAGGATTTCATAGACGGAGCACGTGTGCAACGATGAGGTGTGAAAAGGATGCAAACGAGAAAAACTCATGCTAAATGTCAGGAAGAGACAAATGAGAGTCCTTGGATAATGAGAAAGGAGTGCATGGAGAACTTAATACTCACAGGTCGGATAAAGAAAAAATAGATAGGGAAAGTAGTGCGAGATGTAATTATTAGTCTGAGCAAAATGATTGGTGGATCGACATAGAAGAGATACCAAGAGAAAAAATATTGAGAGCAACAAGAGACAGAGCCAAGTGGAACTCCATGATCGCCTTTGTCTAGAAAAAACGCGGTACATGAAGAAGAAATAGAAGAATCCAAAAATCAAATGCATACGCTTCAAAAAGCTCTGACATTTCATATATTTATAATAAACTAGCAGAATAGCCCGGCGTTGCTCGGGTGTAATGAAAGATTTAAAACCAATCCATGGTCCTGGAGCTCAGACTCTTTGAACGTTGGCACGAAAGACTAAAAAGCAATAGTTGTTTCCAGTTCAAGCGAAACCGTAGACTGAAAGAAAAATGAATGGATATAAGTCAAATTTTGATTTCCTGGTATCGATATCAAATAAGTTTTTTCGTCGTAAACTGAATTTTGAAGTCTGAATAAGTCCTCTGAGTAACTGGTATCAAGGCTGAGACGAAGAACTACAATTATACCTACTTAGAGCCAAACCCGAAGCAAAAACTAAAATAAAAGGGCCGAAATAAATACAGACGTATAGGCAGATAAACAGACACATACACAAACATTTCGCCATTTACATATATATATTATCGATTTTCTGCACTATTGTAAGAACTGCAACTTTGAAACTTCTGAATATCGTTTCTTATGTCTTTGTCTATGAGTGTATCAAATTTGATTAAAATTAGACCACTCCTTCTATAACCCGATTTTTCGATTATCGATTTTCGATATTTATCGGGAGTACCTCAACACAAAAGCTAAATAAGAACACTCGCAGACGCTTATAGTACAACAGTGTAAATTTTCAAGAAAATCAGTTCAGCCGTTTCGGAGTCTATAGGTAATGGACACAGACACACACAGTGACACACACACACACACAGACAAAGCTCCATTTATTATATAAGTTTAGATAACACAGCTTTCTCAGGAATAAGAGTTCAGTTTTAACCTCATCGAATTTACATAATGAACACAATAGATTTAACAGATACTGATATTTGAACTTGTGTTATAATTTATTACTGATTTTAAACATAAGAAGAGTCGGTTGTCGATAGAGAACAAGTGGCGTCTACACGCCCTTCATTTATTCATAATATTCACAAGTCTGTGTGTTCTGCACGGTCTTATCTTCTGGAATCTAGAGATATAGATTCATTGAACTGATATAGCATCTGGTGTTTCTCCTTGGGAATCAAATAACGACGGCATTCTGCTTAGTATTCATGACAATTCCAGAATATATGGAGTTTTAAATTTATTCAGAATACATAAAATTCCAGCAATTTCTGCAATTTGATCCATATCACTGTGTTTTCCTAGTAAACGTAAATAGGTTTGCACGCTAGTAGAATTTAGAGATGAGTAGAAGAAGAGAAATATGGTTCTACAGAAGGATGTTGAGATTAGCAGGAACCAAGCAATGTCAAAGCTTTAGAGAAAGTGAAAGCAACATGACAGCTATACACAACATGAAGAGAGGTGAAATGTCAACAGCCCCTAATGAGGAAAGAAAGCTTAGAAAATTTGACACTCTCTTGACACATAGAAAGCAAGTTGGACAGAAAAAAACAACGCTTAACTAAGCTAGGCAGTTTCATTAAATAGAAGTCACAAGAAGGTTTAAGGCGGTCAGTCAGTTAAGTGTCATACGTGATATAAACTTGGGCGATCATGTCTCGAAAGAAGACTGACTGGGCAAAAGATTATCCTGCAGTAGGTTGCCATTACATTCTACGGTACACTGGTTGCCCACGAAGACTATAGAACCTAATCTGTGTTGCTATTTAACCCATAACTGGAGGGAAAAGACTGATTAATACTTTTCCTAATTGTATTTGTGCCTAAGTGATTACAAGGAATTCAACTAGAATTCGAACTCGGCTCCCCGATTTCTCGTTCCGATCTACTGCACCACAACATACATAGAAAGAAGAAAAGCAAAAGATAAAAAATATTAAGCGCTACAAAGGAGATGAAATGGTGGGGATCCTTCAACGTTGTGAAGAGATACAAATATAAAAGAAGTAGTCCATAATGTGTGTAATGATAACCTAATATTCCAGTATTCTGTACTAATATCTCAAGATATAGATCGAGAGTGTCTTTTTATTATGTTTGAATTGCCTTATCTTCTACAGCAGGGGTCGTCACCCTTTTGGACAGTGAGGGACAAAAAGCTATATAGAGTCATGAAGGAGGGTCAAACAGCTTGGGCTCCAGTGTCATGGAGACGAAACATGTTATTAAATGTGTGGATAAGAAGAAAGCAAAGATTCAATATAATTTAATATCTGACAGGAATTTTGTTAAAAACTATTGCATCATAAAAATAAATGTTTCATAAATAAGTATTGAAAAAAGTTCCATTAAAATCAATTGAAAACCATATTTTATATTCATTTGAAAGTGCCTGCTCACGAAAGCAACTTCACAGAAAAAGTGAAAGTGAGGCCGTACGCTAATTTTGGTGATATTTACGAATAAAAATAGAAGTAAAACACATTCTCCAGTTAAAAATAAATATTTTTTTAAAAATTCGACACAATATATTTAGACCATCAACTGTCACTTTGGTCTGGTTTAACTATATTTATATCGTATCCTGAGTAAGGTAGCGGAACGAAGAAGATTCACTCGAGAACCGGATGTGACGCGTGGGCCGGGGGTTGCCGAACGCTGTTCCACAATTTAGTGGTTTATACTTTTATTCCTCATGCTTTGAAATTCAGAATTTTCCTTCCTACATATTTTGTCATCCATAGCTAGTGGGTACTGTCTACTCCGTTATTAATCTCGCTAGCTGCGGGAGACAAGAAGCAATGATTGCAAACAGGTGAGGCTGGCATGTAAAATTTCGTCCATATCATTTCCTGCACCGACTTCCTCTACGCTGATTGTACATTTTTTAATCGTTTCACCCCAAGCAAAGCGGTAACGCCACTGATGCGCAAGGGGGCTACATAAGAGAAAAAATGGATAAGAGGAGAGTAGAGAGAAAGACGAAACAGTTGCAAGAGATGTCAGAGAAAGGAGCATGAGGGGGATGTGAATACAGATTTAATGACAGTTGCAAAAGTAGAAAGAAAGGAAAAGATATACAGGGTGATGTAAAAAGACCTGGAGTCAGATGGTTAGGAGATGGGTATTGACATTGAATTGAAATTACTGGCGGTTGTAGCTCTCAGGAAGGCAAGAATATAGAAGAGAGTTCCACAGCCGAGAAGTGCGAGAAAGTAAAATTGTCAGCTGCATTTGGTTGATCTAACTGTGCATGTATGAGACCCAGTTGCCAGTCTGGTTGCACGAGTAAACTCATGTAGTAGCAGCACCTGTGATTTAACGCCTTCGGAGCAGAAGCCATAAAAACATTCATGGAACAGAGGAAAGCTACATCCCGTTCGTGAGAAAGTGGCTGGAGTCGAACCTCAAAGCCGGTACCTATAACATTACTAATTCTCCTTTGGAGCCTGTCGGGAACACTAAGATGAACATGCTGTTATATGGATAGTGGAAACGATTTGATGATTTTTATATACCTCGGCCATAATTCTCTGGCGCGTAAGATTTCAGATTTCATTATATTCTCGGCAGAAATGCCTCTGATCAGGTGAGTTTGAGGAAGATGGAACCATTTTTAATTGGTGTTGTTCTCTGGTACCTATAACATTACTAATTCTCCTTTGGAGCCTGTCGGGAACACTAAGATGAACATGCTGTTATATGGATAGTGGAAACGATTTGATGATTTTTATATACCTCGGCCATAATTCTCTGGCGCGTAAGATTTCAGATTTCATTATATTCTCGGCAGAAATGCCTTTGATCAGGTGAGTTTGAGGAGGAGGGAACCACTTTTAATTGGTGTTGTTCTCTGGTTCACCCTGGCTTAGGTTGATAGTACTTGTTAGGATCACTGATATGGGCAAATACAAAAGATGGAAATACATCTTAGGAAAAAACTGCTAAAAATACATTAATATAGTAAAAAATAAAATACCAGCAATAATTCTTTTAAAATAAATTACCAAAACGCATAAAGAATTAACATTTCGGTATTAAATGACCCATTAGGTGTTAATATATCGTTAAAAAAAAAGTCAAACAACTTATTATATTTATAGATCCACTGTAATGATAACATCCAGTCTGGTGGATTTGAAGTTGGGTGTTTATGTAGACGAGACCTCATCATAAACACCCAACTTCAAATCCACCGATTATACAGCAACCAATAAGTCGTCGCACAGATTCCGACCTTCTCAGTTGAGACTCTTTATTTTCTTTATTTTCAGTGAATATTTAACAGTCATTATGATCTTTATTTTTTATCAAAATCAATTCTCATTAAACTAAACTGCGTTATTGCTATAGCTATTAATGTCTCTCATCAATACGATTAAATTTATTTTTAATATCAATACTAATTGCTGCAGATTTATATTATCTAACTATATATCTATCTTTCTATCTCCCTCTATTAATAGCTCTATCTGTATATCGATATCTATCTATCTATCTATCTATCTATCTATCTATCTATCTATCTATTTATCTCATTCTATTAATAGCACCATCATTAAACCCATGCATATGTACATATTTATTCATAGTTCTATCTAAACAGCTACTGTTAAATATAAGAGACAATGAACATCTATTATGTTTAATCATGAGCCATTCTAAACATTGTATTTTGGCTCTCATTTCAGGTGAAAATAAAGACAAGAATTCTCCAACATTTAGATAATGTTTTTTATTAAGTTGGTTCTAAGCTGTCGGCTTACATGATGTATATATATATATATATATATATATATAGTAAAGTTTTGTAATTTGCTTGAAGCATTGTGTAAAATAGGTGTATGGGTTATGTCTTGAAGTCTGTCACAAGGCGTTGAAAGAAATAAAGGAAGGTAAGGAAGTGTTTGTATTACCTATTTATTACATTAATATTTCGAGATTAAAATCTCATCTTCAGAATGACAGAGAAGCTTTTGACTGTCTGAACTGCGTCGCGGCCCCTCTATAAATGGTTGGCGAAAGTTGTCCACTGCTGCTGTACGTGTGTGTGTGTGTATGTGTGTCCGTGTGTGCGCGCGTATGTGTGTGCGTGTGTATTGCGTGTATCCTAGCTGTCGTACGTGTGTGAGTGTACGTGTGTGTGTGTGTGTGTGTGTGTGTGTGTGTGTGTGTGTGTGTGTGTGTGTATTCTAGTTGGGGCCTTTATGGTCTGATGATATCAGTCCGGTTGTATGTGTGGTGTATCTTAATGCGATCTGGAAGTTCACATGACTCTTTGACCGGATCAAAGAGTATCAGTTTCATAACTGTAATGAAATGAAACTGACACTCTTTGACCAGGTCAAAGAATCATGTGAACTTCCAGATTGCATTAAGATACACCACACATACAAGCGGACTGATATCATCAGACCATAAAGGTCCCAACTAGAATACACACACGCACACACACACGTACACACACACGCACAGCAGCTAGAATACACACACATACACATGCACACACACACACGCGCGCGCGCGCGCGCGCACACACGCGCGCACACACTTTCTGAGTAGAATTCTGTAATTGGCATTTCAATACGAAATAAGGCGGATCAGTCGACAATTTGTAAGTGGCGTGGCGGGACTTATCTTTGAAGCTCTAAACTGGTGGAAGTAAGAAATATAACGTGACTGAACATCTACCATGGAAATGGCGATAAGGTAGCGAGATGAGTCGCAAATAGTTTATTCTTCAAAAACTGAAATGCAATTGCATTTTAGCAAATTTCAAATGTGTCCTTCTCCTATAATTATCGGTTCTATTGGAGAAGAACAGGAAGAAGGCACACGAGTGAAAAAGATACCGATACAAATCACCGCAATCCGACTGCATATAAAAGGGGTGAATATAACATGTACGATTTATTGTGATCCAGTTCAGTGGATTCCTTGGAAGGTCAATTCTTTTCTTTCCTTTTCAAGGTAGGGATCACTTGTTTCCCATCGTCTCAAGACCACGGCTCAACAAGCATCGCATGTGATCTGGTCAATATGGAAAATAAACAATATTAACTGAAGCCATGCTCGCAACACAATGTTACTACTGACGTTAAACACACCTGTTTACCTTCCTTCCTACGTCATTTAATGCGGTCGCTACGAAAGCGTTGTGTATTAGTTAACGATAAAATTGAGTTTGAGTTTGAGTTTTGTTTAATGACATATCAACACCTCTGTGGGTTATTTAATGACAAAAAGGTGGGGCTTGAAAGATTTTTTTAATATTCGGTTGTGTGTGTGCGTGTGTATTAGTCAGAATTTAATGAACATTTTTGTTTTTATTCTTTTTTATTTTAGAAAACTGAACATGTCTTCTACTTTTGTATTAAAAATGTTTTGCTGTAAACATATTCTTCCTTCAAAAATGGGTTATGGTAATAATTTCTTCCCCCAAAAATGTGTATTTTTTTAAATAAAAGTGTATTTCTCTGTACATATTTCTATAAAAGTGTAATTTTATACTTTCTTAGTGTTTTGACTCAAGGTGGGTAACTTTGTGCACATAGCTGGGAGCCTTAAAGGTACTACCAGTCACGGTCAGGGTGAACCTGAGAACAACAGTTAATAGGTGGTTTCATGCTCCTCACAACCTCCCAATCAGAGGACTTGCTGCCGTATGCATTTTACCGTCATACCCAGGACACTAACGATCAAGAGCAAACGCTTTTAACACAACGTTGAACATTTCATTTGCAGTTGCAAAAGAATCGCAAGAAACGGACACTTCTGCACAAAAAAAACAATACCGTGTTCGGTGACACAAACTGCTTATGGCCCCGGAGCCAAGCCTTAGCCACGGGATATGTGTTACCACCACTGGTTGTATGTAGAAAATAATATACGCACCGTTATTTCAAATGACATGTTGCCACATGTCAGACGTCCATTCCCAGATTTTTTAGTAAAGTGACACAAGTTTTAATGCAACAGATTTTAGACGGCCTGGTTTACTTTAGTTTGAATTTTTCTCATCAAAGCATTTTGCAGCGATCGAAAAAATGGACGGTTGATGTAATGTTTGAATAATCTGGCTGCTAGAGTAGAACAGACCAAACTAATTCCAATATTCTTTCCTATATTATGGTTTGTGCATCCGATATTTCATAGTCATAGAGAAGGACAACATGCGGTATTGTGTGTCATAGCGGAGGACAACATTTCGGTCTTATAGTACGTGAGAGTATGCCAGTAAAAAATAACAAATTTCTATTGTCTTTTCTTTTATTTTTAAGTAGGTAACCATGTCTCGCAACCACTTTGAAAGAGATGGTCAGGATTGCCGATCAAATGTAGCGGATATCAAGTGATGAAAGTTAATTCAGAAGTAAACAATGTTGGAGGCAAACCCAACTCCGCACAGATTTTGCAATTTTATACATTAAAGTCAATCGATAAAACAAACGACATGTTATAATAACGACATAAAATTGTATTCCAACAAAAATACACACAAAAAAAATAAGACATCAGAGGTTGGTAATGTAAGTTGAGATTAATATTGGTGAATTGCAAAGTTCAAGCATGAGTCAAGGTAAAAAAAAAAGATTTAAACGGAAAAATAAGGAAATGTCTCGCTTAAAGTTTAAAGTTTCAACTGAAAAAAGTATTTTAAAAAGATTATTTCTTGTTACGTGTTCCAAATTTAATTGAATTATTTTGTTGAGTGAATGTATTAGATGATTTAGTGTTTGTCATAGAATATTCTATGTCAGGGAAAGTTTGTTGAAGAATTTTGTGTGCGTGAATGAATGTATAATTTATATTTTAACTTGGAAGCCTCAGTGAGTGAATTGGCGCGTTGCTGAGGTGATGCTTGGACTCACATGGATTCGAGTTCAAGTCACATGAAGAACGAAGTGGGTGATTGTTACATGACGAAGTGAATTGGCATACGCTTCCGAGTCAACAATATCTATCTACCCCAACACCGAGGCGGAATGTGGCACAAGGGCTTTTTAATTTTTGTTATCCGTGCTTTAGGGCCCAGATAAAAAATTACTGTCTAACATTGCCCGGACCAAATTCTACCGTTCGCAGAGCCTCGACTGGGGCACTGTCCTCCCGAAGGCAGAGATTCATACAAGTGTTCGTGCCAAAGATATTTATCTACCTAACCACCGAGACGGAATGTGACACAACGCTTTTTTTTAATGTGGTGTTCGGGCTCTAATGGCCGGGCAAACATTTATTGTTTAATATTGCCCAGACCCTCTTCCACTCGGCGGAGCTTTGACTGGGTTACTCTCCGCCCAGAGTCAAACAGGTTCTCGTGCTGGTGCTTTCTCTGATTGAGGAGACGAGCTCAGAGGTTTAAGTACTCTTCAGGATGGAACATCTGTACTGAGCGAAAATACTTTCTTCTCATGTGCTGATAATTCTATTAAATAGAATCAACCGATGAGATTGCCAGTTTTTGTAAAAATCAAGATTACGATTTCAAAATTGTATTATACTAAGCAAGTAGTATTTGTGAGTTTACACAAAATGTATGCAAACTAATAAAAATTTCTTGTATGTTAGGGGTACGCACAACTTCATTTAATCCAACAATGTGTGTTCCAAATGTCATGAAAATATTAAAGTATATTTGTTTACATTCTAAAATGTTAGCTATTTTTAATCTTACCACATTAAACAAGATGGAAAGGTCATTAGTAAACAGATAGTGAATTATAGTGTAAGAAAAGAATAAATATAGTGAAGATTAAGAAAATTTCAAAAGATGAACGGAATTCAAGAAGATAGAATATGGCGAGTGACGCTGCACTTAAATATTTGAAGATTGCAGTTATCAGGTAAGTTAGTAAACGGAAGAACATTCCGCAGAAGGAAAATGCGAGAAAAGTAAATATTAGTGTAAAAATTGTGGCTGCAATAAACTATTTCATTATTAAACTTGAGAGATCTAAATGCCAATCTAGTCAGTCAGTCAGTTAAGTGTCATACGTGATACACGCTTTGGGCTATCATGTCTCGAAAGAGACATGACTGACTAGGCAGAAGATCATTCCGCAGTAGGTTGCCATTGCTTTCTGCGGTAGACTGGTTGCCAACCAAGGCTATAGAAACCAATATGTCCTATTATTTAACCCATAACTGGAAAGAAGAGATCGATTAATACCTTTCCCAGGGGTATATGCGCGTAAGTGAATTCAACGGATTCAACTGAAATTCGAACTCGGCTTCCTGATTTGTCGTTCAGAGCCGATAGCCACTGCACCACAAGCACATACCGCCAATATAGTATAAATTCGTGTAATCAGGGCACCATGGAAACACGCTCGTCAGTGCAGTTGTCATGTAAATATTTGAAGAAAAATTACAAAGAAGCAGTGCCACATCGGCAGCAGTAAATGTGTAAGAAAAATTTATGGCTCAACATAGAAACAAAAATTTTCTTGCAGTAGATGCAGTTATTGACAAAACGTAAGCTAAATTGTTTGTCCGAGAGGAGGTTGTGAGATGTATGATGCTTAACCAACAGCATTGATTAGAGGCTCTTATACTTTGCCGAAAAGATATTAATACAGTGATAATTTGAAAACTCTGAGGCTTCTTAAAAACAGGAACTTAGATGAGGACTTTCAACAAGCTAGAAAGCAGAGGGACATTTGTTGTAGAGTTTGGAAGAAGCTTTAGAGCACATTTTAGAACGTGTTATCCCGTAATATTCTGTCACATCCATTTGCCTCGTGGGAGTCTAGTTTGTTTTGAAACCAGTCACAAGGTTATGCGCACACCACACTGTAGAACCTCTATTCTAGAGGCAAATCAGTTGTGGGTAAATCAGATGATTCGCGTGTGTAGTCAAAAGATCCAAGGTGTCAAACTTATTTTCCGAGTAAGCTTTCAACCTTATCTGCAATAAATGTCAGGACGACAAAAATAGATTGAATAAGGAATTGAAGATTTACTGTTGGTCAGTACACTCTTCCAAAGGTGACGATAATCTCTAGAATCGAACTCAGTGAGTATACGTTGTTTCATTCTATCAGTAAACAGTAACTTTGCTTAATTGAGAAGAGGCTTGAACTCATTACGAGCATAGATTCAAGAAATCGAGGTAGCATGAAGAAAAGTTTATCAGAACAATAACCATCAAAGGTACAGGGAAGCTACATTCTGACGATGGGAAGGAAGTGAAGCTAAAATACCAGGTCAGAAGAAAATCTTCCTCGTTACGTCTAATCATCTCAACCAGAAAATGATGAAACCTACCATCCTATCTGGTACCGCGCTTAAATTATTAAAGTCTAGGTACCATAGAAGAAAGTTAATTCTGACAATTACCATGAAATTGTTGATAGAAAAGGTAAAGTTTATCTACGATTCGACTGGTATGAAAGGGACTAAATCCGAGAAGCAAGGCCAGGACCAACTACTCTCCTTTTTTTTCTACAATTATGCTTTGATATGCACTATAAACAAC
The DNA here is from genome assembly GCA_037127315.1 of Ascarosepion bandense. Taxonomy (NCBI): domain Eukaryota; kingdom Metazoa; phylum Mollusca; class Cephalopoda; order Sepiida; family Sepiidae; genus Ascarosepion; species Ascarosepion bandense. Next base: position 658,006 of record JBBBDQ010000122.1, on the reverse strand, counting down.
ATATCGAATAAATGACTCAGGTTTCTACCAGTCAATTTATTGTATATTCTGTGATATGCAGGATATGAGTATACCCAGAAGCGTATTTGCATTATACAGATAGAATCTAACAGAGGAATGCAGGATGGCAAACAAAAAGTGTGTTTCCATTAAACAAAAATTGTTTTGAAAAAACAGGGATGCAGAGACCAGGTTTGCATTGAAAAAATGTAATTGCATTTTTGTGAGGAGTCGTGTTCAAGGTCGTTGAATATAAACATATAAACAATAGGACGACAAATTACGATGATGTATCTGTGACCCACAGAATTAATTCAATCAAACAGGAAATATAAAACAATAGTAATGGAATGTGATGACGTCAAAGTCAGTTGTTCAAAGGCAATAAAATTAATGCAAAAAATGATAAACAAATGGCCTAGACAAAGATGATACAATTCAGGGGAAGTTTACATATTTTAGCTTATATAAGATCGGGTTTTCCGGAGCAGAGATAAAAGTACAAACTAAGAGTCGGAGAAAACACAAAGGAATACACATCCATCCACTCAACTCCCACCTATGTGCGTGACTCTCTCGCTGCCTACACGTTTCCACACAACGGTTACTGAAGTTAATAAAAATATAAGATTGCATATATTTTTATATTTACGTATTCGATGTTATTGTTTGTTGACCAAGACGATCGTTATTTTGTCTTGCGTGTTATACGACATTCGTCTAATTGGTATGCAAATTTCAATTTCCATTAGGTGTTATACTCACAGAGCGGTCAAATACACTGTTAATTTCTGAAAATTCGAATCCCTGTAAAATCTGGTAAATTCTCTTCTCCCTCTGTGCAAACACGGAACTTGGGTTTATTTGATTTTTATTTCTTCACCCTTTTGAACTTTATTTCTCACAGGATATTTTTGTTTTCTGTCAAGATCATCCTTTAGTTTTTGTCCGCATCTTTTATATCCATCAACAGATTTTATTCGTTTGCACAATTCTCAATTAAGTTCCGTTCATACACAGTCATGTCTACTTTTGTACACCAGTGATAATTTTATACATAGTTTTGTTATGTTTACGATTTTTATTTTTGTTATTTGCTGAAAAGTGCGAGCATTCGATTATATTCCCTTCTGTAGCAAATTGAAATGTCTTTTTGCGGTAAGACAGATCGAGTCTCCATTCGATGGATTCATTCCGAAACGTCATGCGTTGTTAGTCGGCGAACAACTCCGTGACACGGGTCTTTTGAGACAATAATGGACATTTTCTCACTTTCAACGAAGGTTATATCGGGCAAATGGACTGACAATGTCACTTGCAAGTATACAAAAGAAATTGAAAACCTCATATCTCTTCCTATTTCTCCCTCTCTTCTCCCTCTCTAATTCTCTCCCCCTTCTCTCTCTCTCTATTACTCTCTCTCTCTCCCTATCTCTCTCTCTCTCTCTCTATCATTCACTCTTCATTGAGTTAGGTGTCGTTCATGGTTTTTTTTTTCTTTTTCTTGTTGATGGTGGAGGAGAAAATGGTAATTTCAACTCGTACACCTTTGCGCGAATCAATTTCTGAGTTAGGACGTTACTTTACTTTTGTTTCGTTTTAATTTAGTACTGTCGGGAGGAATTTTTTTAAACATTGCCTTCAGACAGGTGAAAAGCTGTTGCTTCTTGAGTATTTGCACCAGGCAAAACAGAGCTACTAAAAAAAGGATCGATCGGTAAAACCATTAAAAATGCTAACTTATGTATTTGTGAGTTCACTGCGTTTGTTTCCAATGAACATACTTTCTATATACTTTCATTCTTTTTGTAGTCATAAAATATTTTTAAATTTCGAGAATTGTCTTTGATTTACAAATACAATCCCGACTATTTAACTCACTCTTACAGGAAAAAAGAACTTAATTCATACATTTGTCAAGGATATTTAGGCGTTAGGGAATGGTTGGTAAATTTCAATGCCTCCAAAACAAAGCTGTTATCAACTAATCACCACAGACAATCGCATCTACCTCCCATTAGCATGGGACAGGCTAGCCTCCCAGAGAGTAAAACACTACGCCTCCTTGGCCTTACACTCTCGGGGGACCTCAAATGGAATGACTATATTGAATCCATTGCCAAATCTGCTGCTATGAAAGTGGGCTCCCTGTGCAGGGCCCGGAAATTTTTCCCACCTGAATCTATTCTGCACATATACAAATCTACTATCCGCCCGTGTATTGAATATTGCTGCCATATCTGGTCGGGTGCCCCTGCTGCTCTCCTTGGGCTTCTTGACAAAATACAAAGGAGGATCTGTAACGTGGTTGATACTGACTTGGCAGACCGGCTGCAGCCGCTCTCACACCGGCGTGATGTGGCTTCCCTGTGCCTCTTCTACAAGTACTTTCATGGCTTCTGCTCCGATGAGCTTAGATCACTGGTGCCGCCTAAGCACGAATTTACACGAGATACTAGATTAGCAACTAGGTCCCACCCTTTTACAGTTAAACAAATAAGATGTAACCGTAAATTCTACTCCAACAGCTTCTTTTCTCGCGCTTCCCGCCTGTGGAACTCCCTTCCACAAGTCTGCTCTCCCGACAGTTACAATCTCCAGGTGTTTAAATGTAGGGTCAATAACACCTCCTATCACACTAACTCCCAACTATTCTCACAACACTCTCATCTACCCAACCCTCATTCTCGGTATCCTTACCCGCCTATCACCCACCCTCTGTCATTTCCTATATTTAATCAGCCTTTCTCCACTCTACGTAGCCCCCTGCACAGTAGTGGCAGTGACATGCCTTGCTCGGGGTGAAACGCTTATAAAAAAAAAAAAAGGTAAATATAATGAACGCTACTGAAATTGGCACTCTGCTCTCCGATTACCCATTCGGAGCCGAGCCGTTATTCATTACACCACTGGCGCATCCAAGATTACCACGCCTGGTAACTCACCCATCCAGGGCATGGTAATTTTTTTTTATTATTTGGTCGTAAACTGAAAGTCCGAAAGAAAAGCCAAATAGCTACATTACTTATGTATTTATTCGCCATGTTAGACACATCTTCGTGTTGTAATGGTTAACCAGTTTGTCTTGCTAGAACCTGCTACAACTAAAATAATGAGTTCGATCCTTATCGATTATCCCATACTTTCTACCTTGTGTCACTTCAAAGCTACGCTTAGATGATCATTTTATTTCCTTATGTTCTATTATTTTGATGCAATATTAACTGATATCATTTGCAGATTATCATGGAAATCTTATGACAGTCCAAAAATTATTTACATATGGCTTTATTCAGTTCTGTTTGATTAATTTCTGTTTATTACACATGTAAACATTAAATTAATGTATCCAATTATTTTACGATGTCTTTTTTTTCTTCTTTTTAATTCGGTAACTTAATAAGTAAATCAGTGACTACAGAAAACAGAAAGTGCATTACGACAAGAATTTGTTTTCCCACCGAATTCTTGAACCTATACAAAGCAACTCTCCTAAGAGTACTATTAAACATACCAAGAATTAATATTCGCGCATATACTGTTAACAACAGTTATACTCGATCTTTCTAATCTGGAATATTTTTTTTGTTGAAATCCAAATTGATTTATTTTTCTTTAGAAACTAAACTTATTTTAGTAATGTCAATTTTGAGAGAAAAAAGCAACAAATGCCGAACATAGATTAGGTTTCTAGATCATAATTAAATTTTAAATATTAATTTTGTAATAAAATAAATATCCCTTCTGCGTTAGAAGGTGCAACTTGCTAGAATTATATAAGAAATGTGTAATTGATATTTTTTACAATCAATGAAAAGCTACTGCATTTGTATTTCCAGGAATACAGAAAAATCAAAGAGTTAAATGGAAAGTTAAATTAACTTATTGTATATTTAGATGACTTAAATTGTTCCGACTCTTGTCCTTATCTCTGTCCCTGTTGTCATAGTCACTACGTTTTGACCGCTGTACGTTCCGAACTTCTTCAGTTGATTGGAAATTTGAATTTAACCGTGTATTTCGTTTTCTGGTGTACATTGTTCTCGTTCCATGAACTATGCTTTTTTCAGATGTCTCAGTCATCTCTATCTAACTCAAACCTCTAAAAGTTTTATTTAATTAATTCTGTAGTCAGGTAATGAACTCACAACTATTTGGGTCAAATCACTGGATCAGCCGAACATTTTTATCCCCTGGGTCATATGTTCTTGAGGTGGAGGCACTCTAATCCGGTAAGATTGAAGTTGATCACAGGCCAAAATTGATTACACTAGAGATCTTTCCTTGGATTTTATCAAGAATCTCGAGATGTACAGAAGGCTAACCAGACCAGATATGACAGCAGTTTTCAATGCACAGACAAATGGTAGATGTGTAAATGTGCAAGGATTCTGTTTTTGGAGTACATCTCAGTGATCCAACATTCTTTACAGTAGATGCAGCCCCTGATTCGATGGATTGGCTGATGTAAAGCAAAAAAGGTTATCTATAGTTGTTAAAAGAAAGAGGTTTTGTTTTGGTGACATCGAAATTTACAAGCCATTTTCTGCCCTAATTAACAACTGATTCGAGTTCCTTTTTAAGAGAAACTGCCAGGTTTACTTTGATAAATTTGCTTACCCTATTGAAGTAAATGGTAGGTTTATCTGCATGAATAACCAGTCGGGAACTGGGGTTGACAGGGAGACCATTAATAAATTTAAGACAGAGAAGGACCCAGAATTGAGCGTTGGGAAACACCTGCAGTCACATGAATGGATGAATAAGTGAACTCGTTCAAAACGACAATGATTTCAAAATTAGATAGGAATGATCTTCTGTACTGTAAATATCATAAAATCCCGCATCTGTTGTGGTGTTAGACCTATGTTTCTTACTAACTAGATTTCTGAACGTCATGGAGTCTCTTTGAGGTTATGAGCACTTCAGGATTGGTATATATTTACAGTTGGTTCGATGGTAAAAAAGTGTTTTGAGTTTCTTTTGGCGGGTTATTAAATTATACCAACCACTCTCTCTTCCATCAGTGGATAAGCAACGATTTAGTGGGATTAATTTAAAATACTGAAGAAGCAGTTATATGCATAGATATAAATGCCCTGGAAAAAATGCTATCTTTAAGGAAAAATATTAGGTTAATTGGGATTCATTTTTATGAATTAAAGGAAAGATATTTATGTGATATAATTTGAATGTAGCAAAGATATTACAGTTTAGGATACGTGAAAAATGTTAACCTTTCATGTAACATTGAATATATTAAAATAATTCGTTTTCATCTGCTAAGCTTATTTTTTTTTATTACAGGAAAAGTATATTGTAGCATTTTCAATTTCTTAATGTGAAATGTATATAAAACAATAGCAACAAATAAAATGGCTAGCACATTTAACTAAAAGGCAGAACATTGATATAAATATGGTGTTTTAACACAAATATAAAGAAAAGTTTGTGAGGAAACTTCAGCCGATACTAGAAAAAGCTATATCAATGAGTAGTTTTGAAAGGTTTAATTTTCTGAAAATTTTTCTATAAGGAAACGGTTATATATTATCCCAGATTGTCTGCTGATTACGTGAGAAGCCATAAAATTTGGATTATGGCCGAACATCCTTTTATATATATATATATATATTCAGGAAACAATGGTTAGATATTTTTACAAATCCATTGGTAATACTGCGGTCCCAGCCGCTTTTCAAACCCAAATACATACATCAGTTATATGAGCGGCTGAGACCGCATAATTAAAAATTACTTATGGATTAGTAAAACTATCTAATTTTTGTTTCCTCATTATAATACTCTGTTAAATTTTAGCATTTAAGATAAAGTTCTCTTTGGAGTTCGTATCTATTGGAATTTACCTTACTAAATTTCAAGGATTCTACTTTCTCACACCCTGATTGAGCACTCTGGAAGAATGGTAGAGTCTAGCACTTACACATCGCTCTTATGAATTAGAGTACTTTGGTTACTGGCATATGATACATCATACGCTAAAAGTCTGCCTACTTCTACCGAGCGCACATAGCTCAGAGGTAGAATTGTTGATTGACGCCAATTCGGTCGGGTTTCAATCCTGGGTAAAAGCAATCGGATATCTAACCGTACTGACTGTCTGATATTGATCTTATGATCAGTCAGTTAAGTTGCATACGTGATACACGCTTGGGCGATCATGTCTCGAAAGTGACATGACTGACTGGGCAGAAAATTATCCCGCAGTAGGTTGCCATTTCTTTCCGCGGTAGACTGGTTGCCAGCCAAGGCTATACAACCCAATCTGTCCTGTTATTTAACCCATAACTGGAGGGAAGAGACGGGTTAATACATTTCCCAATGGTATTTGCGCGTAAGGGAATGTAAAGAATTCAGCTGGAATTCGAACTCGGCTCCCCGATTCCTCGTTCCGAGTCGATATCCACTGCACGACAACGCACATCCGATGATTTTATGATATTAAACCCAAATGTCTTCAGTGAAAATAAAACAAAAAGAATTTGTCTTTGCCGGTTTGGAGAGGACTGCATAGTGTGTGTGCGTTTGTGTGTTTGTATGTATAAAAATGTATACATCGTTTACAATGCATAAAAGCCACTAGAGACAAAGAGTTACCTAATAAAAGAACAATTTATGATAACGCCTATCTGGAAATATGAACATGTTAAAATTTTTGTGATCGGGAAAATATCGGTTTGGATTTTTTCAACAATGCAGCTTTTGGTGGGAATAAGCTGCTCGGTTAGAACATGCATCTGTTAAGATCATGCTCTCATGAGTACATTTGACTTTTTCACGATTCCTCATTGTGTGTTCTGCCGAACATTCATTAAGATTGCAGCTTTTGTTTCTTCTGTCTTTATTACTTTCAGTATTTCAACATATATATATATATATGTGTGTGTGTGTGTGTGTGTGTGTGTGTGTGTGTAATCAGTTTGTCAATATATGTATATGAGTCTGTGTATATGTCAATGTTTATGTATGCATAAATATATTTATATCATTTAGTTCATATTTATCTATCTATGTCTTAGGTTCTCTGTTTACATATATATATATATATGTGTGTGTGTGTGTGTGTGTGTGTGTGTGTGTGTTTGTGTAAAATTATTTACAAGTGAAACTTCGTGCGTGTGTGCATGGTTGTGTGTGTGTCCGTTACCTATAGACTCCGAAACGGCTGAACCGATTTTCTTGAAAATTTACAGTTATACTATAAGCGTCTGCGAGTGTTCTTAGCTAGGTTTTGTGTCGAGGTACCCCCGATAAATATAGAAAATCGATAATCAAATAAATCTGGTTATAGAAGGAGTGGTCTGATTTTAATAAAATTTGATACACTCATAGACAGACATAAGAAACGATGTTTAGAAGTTTCAAGGTTGCAGTTCTTACAATAGTGCAGAAAATCAGTAATATATATATATATATATATATATATATATATATATATATAAGGTAAGATGTTTGTGTGTGTGACTGTTTATCTGCCTGTATGTCTGTATTTATTTCAGCCCTTTTATTTTAGTGTTTGCTTCGGGTTTGGCTCTAAGTAGGTATAATTGTAGTTCTTAGTCTCAGACATGATACCATTTACTCAGAGGACTTATTTAGCCTTCACAATTCAGTTTACAATGAAAAAACCTTATTTGATATCGATACCAGGAAATCAAAATTTGACTTACATCCATACATTTTTCATTCACTCTATGGTTTCGTTTAACTGGAAACAACTATTACTTTTTAGTTTTTCGTGCCAACATCCAAAGAGTCTGAGCTCCAGAACCATAAATTAGTTTCAAAGCTTTCATTACACCTGAGCAACGCCGGGCTATAATGCTAGTATATATATATATATATGAAATGATTTGTTTGATCATTATTTTAAATTCGATACTCGTATTTAAGTAGATATTCTGTTTATACTCAAACAGTATTATATGATATGTTTTATAGGGTTAATTTGATTTCGTTCAGACTGATTGTCATTCGTGCTGGAGAGGTCTAAGACGCGAAGGATCACATGGTGGCTTGCCCTATGTGGATAGGGGACGCAGGTTCAAATCCTGCCGAATGACACTTATTTTTTAACAAAACTTTATCGTAAATAATCAGTTTAGAAATAAATATATAATACTGTTCGATTAACAAAATATCTACTTAAATACGAGTATCAAAAATATTGTTCAAACAAATCATTTCATATTGTCCGATCTTTATAAAGTTTCGTTAATATATATATATATATATATATATATATATATATATATATATATATATTCATCATCGTATCCCGGAGACTGTAGAGGCCAATTTAATTGTTTTCACAATAATGTACCAGGACAAAGAGCCACTTCAAATAGCGGGTTACCGAGTAATTGAGACATTTTATGGATATATTTTGGGAAGATAATAAATAATCCTACACTAAATATGCTCAGATTTTAGGGTCCTTGGGAGTCGGCTCTACAAAGCAGCGATTCGTGGAAATAAGCTGCCTGAGTGGGACCTTTATATGCATGACCAGTGGACCACAAGTGAATAAAGACATGAAGACTGACCTTGTCCATTTTAAAAGTTGCAGCAGCTCGTTAGCTTTTTGGCCTGGTTTAGCTTTTCTAATGGTACAATAAAATATTATGGAGGAGCATAGGAAAACAACCATTTTCCGACATCTTTAACTTATGTAGGAGTTTTATTGGATTTCTAATCGGCGTTCAATTAAGTAAGCAATAATTCAGGGTCCCCTTGATAGATATCAAGCCACTTTCTTAAGAGAAGGATGTGACTTCCCTCTGTCTATTCTCTAAGTATTTTTATAGCTTCTCTTCTGACGAGCTTAGCTCATTGATGTCCACAAGAATTTGCTCAAGTGATCAGACTGACAACAAAATCCCACCCTTTTACAGTTAAATCTACTAAATGCAGCCGCAACTTCTACTCCATCAACTTCCCTTCTCGCACTTCCTGTTGGTGGAACATTCTTCCGCATACTTGCTTCCCTGACAGCTACAATTTCCAAAAATTTAAATGCAACGTTAGTTCTCATCTCTTATCCACATGACCAGTCTTTCACTTGTTTTTTTTTTCATCACCTCGTGTTTCCTGTTCTTTTCCTTTCTCACTTTACCCTCGCAACTGTCTTCACATTGGTATTCCCATACTACTCTTGCTCTTTCTCTTTCTCCGACACCCCCAGTAATTGATTCATTTTCCTCTTCGCTCTCCCTCAGCTAAAAGATTTACTCATCCTTTATGTAACCCCCTGCGCACCAGTGGCGGTATCACCTTGCTTGTGGTGAAACCAGTAAAAAAAAGAATATATATATGAAATGATTTGTTAGAACATTATTTTTTTCGGTACTCGTATTTAAATAGATATTCTGTTTTTAATTAAACAGTATGATATATTTATATCTACTGGCCTGATTATTTACGATAATTTTTTATTACGAAAATGTGCGTCATTCGGCAGGATTCGTACCTGCGATCCCTATCCAAATAGGGAAAGCTACCATTTGATCTGGCACGTCTTAGTTGGAGCAAATGTAACTGAGTTTTTTCTATTCCTATTGAAAACTTTGCTTAAAAACTTATTTTTGGAGAAATGTTTATCTATTAACTTAAGAAATTATGTCCCAGTTTAAATTAACTTTAGAATATGCACAAACTAGAAGCTACTACAAAATTGTACATTTTTGCCATTGAAAGAAGAATGTCTTATCAGATAGTTAATAATGATGGTCCTCTATTATTTACTACCTGATGAGACATTGTCAGATTTCGAAACAAAATGTAAAATTTTTGTAGCTACTAATTTGTACAGTATAATTGATAATAAATATTCATTACTTTGTTTTCATATTGTGCACTGTTTTTAATGAATGTTTTGAACGTTCCAATTATTTTCTTCGTTCCTTATTCATTTGTATATATATATATATATATATATATATATATATATATGTACTCCTTCCTCCGTCCACTCAACTCTCATCAATATTCTCATCCTTCTCTTACCCTCTTTCTTACACCCCCGCTAACCTCTCAGTCTTTTTCATAGCGTTCCTCCTATGTAACCTCCTGCACAACAGTGGCGGTAAAATGCCTTGCTTTGGGAGTATCGATTATTATATATATATATGTACGCATCGCTCATTCAGTAAAATGAATTGGATCAGCCTAGCTATTAGGTGCGTAATATGATATGCGCCAAAAATACTGCCTTCTTCCACTAAACGCCGCGTGGCCCAGGGGTAGAGTCGCCGACTGACGCCAATTCAGTCGGGTTTGGAGCCTGGGTTATGTGGTAATCGGAGTCTAACCGTACTGATGAGCTGTGATGCAGCGAAACAGATCTGTCTGCGGATGACAATATGTATATATATTTATTTATAGATAGATAGATAGATAGATAGATAGATAGATAGATAGATAGATAGATAGATAGATAGATAGATAGATAGAAATTTAATATCACATTTCTATCCCTACAGAATAATATAAATATAAAACAATTTATTTATGTAAATGAAAACTGGAAGTGTGTAAACTATATTACGACCAATGATGAGGTCCTCCTTAAATATAAAATTCTGATGGCTGGTCATTTGCCAGATTTTTTGAAAGTAGGTCGGACTAATTGGAAAGATGCGTGTTTCTTTGTATGCAGTTGAAGCGATAACTTTTCTCAAGTTTAATGAGTTTCTTGCTGTCGAATTTATTCTTTGAATCAACTAATCATTTCCCGTATGCGGGAACCAATCGGAAACACAGACTAATGTCAAGTTTGATTTAAAATTAGAAGCAATAGAAGAATGAAAATGATGTCAGTTCAGTTTTGAGGTTAGAAGGAATGACTTGGTTATGTTTGCATCTTCTGTTTAAACGACATTGGTCAAAGAATAGTTATTGAATAATAATAATAATAATAATAATAATAATAATAATAATAATAAGAAGAAGAAGAAGAAGAAGAAGAAGAAGAAGAAGAAGAATATAAATGTTTTTTTCATAAATGCATTCATCTATTTATTGTGTTCACACACTCGCAAATGTATGAGGAGCGGACCTACGCACACATGTATACACATCCATATAAAACAACTTTTATATAACCGTATTTATAAAGACAATGGACACCTGTATACACACATCCATCTACTTTTCACTCCCAAACTTGTTGATATATTTCACATTTCATATATCTTAACAAACATTACACACACACACACACACACACACACACACACACACACATATATATATATATATATATATATATATATATATATATATCGGCATATATCATTCGGATCTTGATATTAACCTATATATATATGAGTAGAATGATCAATACATGAAGTCATAGTCAGTTCAAGAATGCACAATCAACTACATCCGCGATTAACACAGCCTATATATAATCAGGTGATATAACATACTGAAAAAACATATACATAATTAGGTCCACTGTTATACATGGAATACACTTATACTTAGGTGCACCCATATACACACAAAAATACATACAATAATACATATAACGCATACATTCATAACTATCCTTGGGAACATACACATTATTAGGTGCACCCATATACACGAAAAACATATCTAATCTTAAGTTAGGTGCACTGTTATATACGTGAAATATTCATATCGAAGTAATTACAGCAAAATCAATTACAATTACACAGTGCACGACAGGACATTTTAACTTCGTACAACAATCATATAAAGTCGATTCGTACATATATTAGCATGTCAACCCATTGTATGGTAGATCTCTATCCTCATTTCTTCGGTCCGTAAAATCCTCCAACGAATGATATACACAAAATATGAAAGAAATGCCAAGTGTGCCGGAATGGATTAATTCTAAGATTTGATGTGTTAGACAGTTTAAATTTATTTTTATAGCGGCATTTGAAAATTATTTCACTTCTTTGATTTAATAACTAGGCTAAACTTTTTAAATTTGATAATTTCTATTTTTTCATCTAAGCATAAATTGCATCTGATTCTAAAGCTGTTAGAGGCTTGAGATTTTCCTATAATCTTCCATTCAAACTGAGGGGAAAAATTTCTGTCTTTTAATTCCCAGAAATGTTTAGAAAGAGCGGTTTGATATTTTAGGTAAGGTTTAGAAAATGACTGATTACGATTATATAGGCGTTGTTTCCATGATCCGGCGGAAATTCCTATATTTACTTTATTCTCGCTATTGTCTTCGCTAGGATAGATTGTTGCTTCGTATATTACCTCTTCGGATCTAAATATACCGCCAGCTGGGCATTTGTTTTTGACTCTACAGTTACAGATTGTTGTATTATCTGTCTTTTTATTGTTATAAGATTTATTTAGTATATTATTATTGAGTGAATTCATGATGTTATTAATATTGCTAGTGCCGGAATAACTTGCTTTTAATATCTTCCTATTGAAGATCTTCCTTGTTGGGTTGTACTGCTTAATAGCTTATCAACTAGTTTTAGAAAGTATTGTCCGATATTAATACTAGATAATTGACGGAAAGTGAAGTTGAACCATAGCACTCTTTCTGTTTCCAAAGGAGGCTACGATGGAAGAACCACTTCTACCTAAACCCTTCTGACAAACCTGATAACTCAAATGAACATTACCAACTGAAATCCCAAAGAACACCCACCAACAACAAACTACTGGAATACTTTGGAAAAGATATGTTCAACTTACTTGAAGGGATGATGTGTGGCATAGCGTATCTCAGTTCAAAAGACAGGAATCGTAGAAGCAAGGAATGTAGCACGACAAATTACATGCCATAGAAATAGAGAATTATTGAATTCTATCCAGACTGACAAATGAAGACTGGGTAGCTCCATTTTAGATATGATAGCACTGCTCTAGTTTAGGTATAATGTAGAACCTTTAAAATTTAGAATACTAGCAGTATAGCCCGGCGTTGCTCGGGTGTAATGAAAACTTTAAAACTTATCTATGGTCCTGGAGCTCAGACTCAGCCTAAAGAATATTTGTGTAGAGTTTGTGGATTTATGTAAAGGACATACAGACAGATAAACAGACACACACAAACATCTTGCCTTTTATATATATATTATCGATTTTCTGCACTATTGTAAGAACTGCAATCTTGAAACTTCTGAATATCGCTTCTTGTGTCTTTGTCTATAAGTGTATCAAATTTGATTAAAATCGAACCACTCCTTCTATAACCCGATTTTTCGATTATCGATTTTCGATATTTATCGGGGTACCTCGACAAAAAAACCTAGCTAACAATACTCGCAGATGCTTATAGAACAACTGTGTAAATTTTCAAGAAAATCGGTTCAGCCGTTTCGAAGTCTATAGGTAACGGACACACACAGACAAACACACACACACACAGATACACATACAAAGTTCAATTTTAAAAAATGTTTAGATAACATATAACTGGAGCGGTAAAAGGAACCAATACTTTTAACAGCATCTTTAGCGATTGTTCGTATATAAGAGTACCACTTGAGGTCTTATGTATTATATTATGTAATTGAATTAATATTACTTCCTGTGATATTTGCATGTCACCACCTGCCACATCAGCTGACGGACAGGGTGAAATAACGTTCTTGTTTTTTTTAGAAATAGCTTTAGTTTAAGTTAACGTGTTAGTCCAGCCGACGACATTTTATAACTTGTTAAGATAGCAGAATAGGCTTCAGAATTTAGAATAAACTTTTCTATATTTTGCGTTTATTTTCCAGCTTTTGAAGGTGAGCGTTTTGTTTTCAAAATGTCTCTGCGGAATAGTTGGTGCCGATAACGCAGAAGGAAAAGCATTTCTAATAGCTTTCTCTTTGTAAATCACAGCGGTAACACTTTTGAATTTGCAGTCCTTCAACCGAATGCGCAATGCTTGAAAATATTGATCAAAGGTTTTTCTTGTCTGCTGAGTTCTTCTTGCAAGTATATGTCTGGTATATATCTCTTATTTTTCTTGCTTAGAGGGCTCTTTAGAATGTTAATAGCTTCTTCAAAGTTTGTACATTCTTTAAACAGCTTGTATACATGAGACGACAAGTAGTTTTTACGAATATCAAACTCTTCATCCTCAATATTCTTAAAGAAGATTAAAAATGTTATGTTACAGTAATTCCATATTTCCTCTGACCTTAACATCTAGATTCAGAATTTAGGTTTTAGTATTCTGTTTATGTTGATATTCGAAGCAAAAACAATATTGAATAGAATGTGGTAGGCTATAATTAACTAGAAATATTCACTGCTATTTTGCTAGTAGTTTAGTCTTTAATGTCAAGGACTAGATTAGTCATTAGCTCTATCGACTGTTTTTTATATATGGTGGAGATAAGGATATTAATATAAATGGTGCTGTAAGCATAGATGTGCCTGTGGAATCGGGGATAGCATCACAGAATTGGAAATCAGAGAGAAGAGTTCCAGTTCCTAGCGTGTTTGTTACATTCATTGACGTGAAATAACCATTTTACACTTAGCTATGTGTTAGTTAATAGGATTCGTATTCAGTAATCATTATTATCTTTAAAAGAATATCATGCAATCTAAAATTATTTTCTGACTTTAAATAACCTGGAAAATTCGTTAAAAAATCAGACACTCAGGCTTTTCCTCACTCTATCCTTCTTTCTATGAAAGATTTTTTGCTAAGCTACATTATTAAGTTCCACCATTTTATAAAATATAAGCTGAAAACCTTCATACCATTAATTCCGTTACCTAATTCAACCTCGATATTTTGGGAAACACATTAGAGTAATTAATAATCTCTACTGACAGCAAACGGCCTGAATACGAACAGGTAACAAGTTCAGCAGATTTACAAAGATAGAAAGGGGCGTAAGACAAGGGTGTGTCTTTTCAGTGGATCTGTTAAACTTGTACAGAGAGAATATTTTGAGAACCCTAGATGCTATGCCAGGATGTGTAATCGGAGGCCACGATTTGAACAACATAAGATACGCAGATGATACAGTGCTGATAGCAGACACGGAAAGGAAACTACAAGACCTTCTACAGAAGGTATCTGAAGAAAGTGACAAAAAGGACTACAAATAAACTGCAAGAAAACTGGATGCATAGTCATCAGCAAAAAGAACAACCCAAAATACCAAATACAGGTGGGGGATACTAGAATCAAGCAAGTGCATAAATTTAAATATCTAGGAAACGTTCTAATATGTGATGGAAAGTGTGACACGGAGATCCGAATGCGAAATGGCATGGCAAAGAACGCGCTCCAGAAGCTGAGTAAAATACTATGAGATGTCAGTTCTTCATAATGTCAGTGAATGTTGGACAATATCATCGAAAATGAAAGAAAAACTTGAAGGAGCCAAAATGTGGTTCTACAGAAGGATGCTGCGGATATCATGAACCGAGCATGTGAGCAATGAGGTGTTCGAAAGAATGGCAACGTAAAGAAAACTAAGTGAGCATCAGGAAGAGACAACTGAAGTTCCTGGGACATGCAATGAGGAAGGAGAGCTTGGACAAACTGATACTAAAAGGCTAGATAGTGGAGCAAAGCGACAGAAGAATGCAGCAGATAACATATTTGAAGGGCCTGGGCAGGTGGATGACAGAACGGGGGTTGCGAAGTGTAACAGGAGAAAGCGTACTAAAAGCCACCAGGGATAGGGAGATGTGGAGGGCCATGAACGCCTACGTCCTAAAAGGATTTGGCACATAAAGTGTAACACTGCCACCCGGCTGGCTGCGGCCACCAAATATGCAACACCGGGGCGCTGTTTTGTAGACGATTACGGAAGCCGCTTCTGCCGGTCGTGATGATTTCGTCACAGACGTCTATTGCAACAACGGACCCACAGACCACGCTGTGATTTAATCTCAGACACTGTTGTACAAATCCAGTGGCCGTCTTTCCACCATCTCTAGACAGGACACTTGTGTACAATTGTGGTTAAAAACGAAATAAACACGGCACCAAAAAAAAAAAAGTAAATAAATGAATAAGCTCGAAGACGCCTGGAGAGTTACGAATAAAGTCTTTATAAAAATCATTATTAGTTACAGGAGCATATAATACAGTTGTCGGGATGATAATACAGTTGTCGGAATACCAGTTTACAACGGAGAGAGGGAGAGAGAGAGTTCGTTTTCAAAATATCAGAGCTTTCAATATTCAAAATAAAAATATCTTTTCTGAGTTTCGTTAAAGTAATCAGAGCTGTTCAAAATTTTATTAAACTCTTTTCACGTATTCTCTATAATCAGAGCTGTCAGTTCTCTATGTAACTTTTAAAACAACAAAGTTCTTTTGGGTTCTTATCGGAACTTAACGGAATCTACCGAATCAGAGGCGACTAATGATGGCGACGTGACTGTGGCGGTGTGGGGTTATTTTATCCTTGTCGCCTGAAAATCACTCTCCCAACTTCTAAAAATTCTTTTCATAGCAGTGCGGGCTCTTTGTCCAGATCAATCAGAAATTTCAATTCTCCAAATAAATTTTAAAACAATAATGTTCTTTCAGGATTCCTATCGGTGGCGCATTATTCAACATTAACTCTTTAAAGTTAGTCAGCGGTAAACTTCATTCGACATTAACTCTTTAAGTTAATCGGCGGCAGGCTTCATTCGATATTAACTCTTTAGCCATAAGTTCTATGATAGGCGACAAGCCTCCGGGTCGTGGCTCCCCATTTGGGAACCTTTTCCACTGTCGTTACATTACGACTGCAATTTCAACACCTACCCAGCCAACAACTCTGATTTTTCTCGCTGAGTCTCCATTTTTATAACCATCCACAATCCTCTCAGTGGATCTAGCCGACTCAAAGATTTTGACCAATGAAATTATTTTCCACCCACACGATTTGCGGGGAGCCATGGCTCGACGAATGAAATGTCAATAGTGCACATGAGGTAATGTCTTCCTGTCTTCTTTCTTTCGATTACATCATCTGTCTTCCGATCCTACCTGACCTCATCAAGAAAATCGTGACATTGTGTTATGGCTAATTACGTATTACAAAATTTTAACTAGTCCAAAACAATTCGTTTCGTATATGAAAAAGAAAGAAAAATTATATTTTTCTCTCTTTTCCCAACTCTCAGCCAATTTTTCTATTCCCTGGACTTTTACAAGTATATGATAGTATTAAAATAGTTTTTTTTTACATAAGCTCACATCGCGAATTACAATAAAGCACAACTAATAATACCACTAATATTAATTTCTCTCTCTCCGTTCTATTAAACCAAACAAAAAATATATATCAACGGGAAACAGTGTCAGAGAAGAAGAATGTTAGTTATCCAGTTTGGCTAAATAATTATGTACGTTTTGTATGTTACTTCTTTATTTTTTTACTTCACAAAGGCTAAAGAATTCAAACTTCAGTTGAATTCAGCTGCAGCGGTTTTACCTTTGCTACTGCTATTACTAAGCATACACCTTTTTAATTAAAACATAATCTCATGTATCAAAAATGCAGATACAAAAGAAGGAATTTCCTTCAACACAGAATTACAAACAAAAAATTGACATTTGAATCGTCCACAACTGACAATATTCCACGTTGTATTTCAATGCCCTTTTATACTTATAATCCAGGGGTCGGTAAACTTTTGAGACTGAGGGCAAAAGGCTATGTAGAATCATAGAGGAGGTCCAAAAAGCTTTGGCTCCAGTGTCATGGAGAATAACTACGTTATTAAATATGTGGATGAATTTTCTATGTGTTTGAAGAAAGCAATGATTCAATATAATTAAATATCTGACGAGAATCTTGTTTAAAAAATATTACATCTTAAAAACTAATGCTTCGTAAATCAGTACTGAAAAGTATTCCATTAAAATCGGTTGAAAACACTATTTTATATTCATTTAAACGTGCTCGCTCACGAAAGCAATTTCACAGAAAAAGTAAAAGTGAGGCCGTACGCTAATTTTGGGGATCCCTACAAATTCAAAATTAAAATTAAAACACGTTATTCAGGTAATTTTTTAAAAATTTTGATGCAGTATGGTCAGACTATCAACTGTCACTTTGGTTTGGTTTATCTATATTCATACCGTGTCCAGAGTAAGGTAGCGGGCCGGACAAGATTCACTCAAGGGCCGAATTTGAACCGCGAGCCGGGGGTTGCCGACCGCTGTTATAAGCAAACATTTTATGTTAAATTTGTAGAAGTGCTTCATCCTTCGTATTTAATACATTTTGATTCCTCTACGAACCTGTTATTTGTCTACACAATATTAATATATATATATATATCATTCCAATCAAGCTTAAAGAGAATCTTTTTTGTAAATTACTAATTTGAAGAAAAGCCTCAACCTTCAAAATATCGTAATGTTAGTTTTCGAGCTCTTTATGGCAATGTTCTATAAGTCATAACCATACTTATTGACAATTTACTATAAAATTTAAACAATGTGCTATTATCTCTAATCAATGTACCATAACATCAAATCTATTATTAATGGCAGTGTACTATAAGCTCTAATCAATTCTTTATGGTAAAGTACTATAACACTATTCAATTCTTCACGATAATATACTATAATCTCTATTTAATATACTATAAGCTCAAATCAATTCTTTATGGAAATATACTATAATAAAGCTCTAATAAATGTAGAATGAATTGAAATAAATTCTGTATTGCTGCGTACTATATGCTCAAATCACTTCTTTACAGCAATGTACTGTAAGCTCTATTCAATATCCTGACAGCTCTAATAATTTTTTATGCCGATGTACTATAAGCTGTAATCAATTTTGAATCCTATTTTTAAACGACTGATATTAATTTAAAGTGATTTTCAGAATGGGAAGTGATTTCTTTAAAACAGAAGAATACAATTATTTTTGTCGGGAAAAGTAACTGAAATTTTAACAGGTAGAAATCCCGCGCATATCTGTACCAGCTTCTTCAAGTAATAATAAGCTGTCCTGCATAGGCTAATCCGAGATCAACAACATAACGTGGGCGCAATCTGCCAAAGGTGAGGACGGTTGACTGGACGCAGTAAGATATCGTGTTATATTTACTCCCGTTTTGACCAGGATTCGACTTAAAAGTGGCCAAAAGTAAAGTCCATGAGAACAAGTGACAACAAATCAAATCAGCAAGAATACGCAACGAAGCTGACGAGAACAAACAACAAAGTCGACGACAATAGGTCAAGTCAAGAAGAACAAGTGACAACGATAATGACGAGAACAAGCAACAAATTTGACGCCAACAAGTCAAAAGATCAACAAGTGACAACGAAGTTGACGAGGACGAGCGGCAGCAAGTCAGGAAGAACAAATGACGACGAAGACGACTAGAACGAGCAATAACAAGTAAAAAAAGATGACAGTATCAGGTAAGACGCTCTTCAGTTTTTTTACTTCGATTCTCGATTTGTGGTTGAGTTCGCCGAGAAGAATTCTTGTTTCTTATCGAATTTTCAGAGTTTTCTAGATAGTCGAAGTTAGCCTACCGCTGGACTAATTTCAATGTCTTCCTCATCAAAGTTACCCTCAAGCGCTCGTAATCCTACTGATTCAGCATCAAGGCGTGTGACCCTGTATCGATTACGCTTCTTAAAACTGATCTTAACACTAATATCTCACAATGAAGTCCTTCTATTTCTACCAACACATAAGACAAGCTCGTTGTCTTTTTTCGTCTTTTAGTACCTTGGCTCTCACACGTAATATATACTTTGCTAGGAAAATCTATGGCAGTCGATAAATTCTGGGGGTTTTTTTTTTAGTACATCGTGGGGAACACGTTTCTCCTTACAAATCAGCAGTCCATAATTTCCAGGTTTTTTTTCCTGCTTACGGACCGTGAGACCGTATACGTGGCTTGGAGTACCACGGCGGAAACGGCCTCAGAGTTTATAAGGCAGCTTCCTCGGGTGGGTCCGCAGATGCCTGGATGTAGACAAAGGAAAGAATCGTGAGGGAGTTTGCTGATGAAGGTACGGCAATAGACGCGATGAGGACACTTCTCAAGTTAACTCAGTTCAAGGATGAGAACCACAGAGAGTTGGGGTCAAGAGACGAAAGCTGACCGGAATAGCATTCCCCGTGCTAGCAAATGCGGTAATACAAGTCCAGTTTGCTGATTTGTAAGTAGAAGCTCTCATGGAGAAACGTGTTCGCCACGATGATTAAAGAAAAACCCACTAAATCTATCGACTGCGATAGCTTACCTTAACAAAATATAAGACTAGAATCTGGCGAAAGGCCAGGAACAAAGGTCCAGGGCAAAATTCGATAGAGAGTGAAAGGTGTAGGTTTTATGAATCCATACCGGATAGATACGGCTTGGTTTGCTGAACTTGTGAACGCGAAGGTCACAAAGCCATGAATTGTCCGACGAAGTTGGTATGGACGCTCGACTTCAATGATATCGACATCTATGGATAGTGTGATGAAATTAGGCACAGAGCTAGATGGTTGGGCTTGACAGGAGTGCCCCACACTTTAGAATCAAAAAGGAACCAGAAGAATGGTAAGAAGTGAGAAGGGTCACCCCCGTAGTAAAAGTAAGTATGGCCTTTATCAGTACAACTAGAATGAGTTGCTGGGAATGTGACCGTGATGGTCATTTTGCAGCAAATTGCTCCATGCGGAGTAGTTGGTATAGTGAATGACTACGCTGTCTCTTCGAAGGAGGACGAATGAAATGATTAGAGTTAGCGTTCCGTCACACAGATAGAAGAGGCTAAAGTGGGATCCTTGTGAAACGACCCTGGAGATGTCCTAATGCCGGCGCCCATGGCTGGTTTGCTTGAGAGCCAAGGTACTAGAACACGAAATATGATAGCTAGCGTGTTTCATGTGTTGGTAGAAGAAGGACTTCATTGTGTTATATTGATGTGAGGATCAGTAGTAAGAAATGTAATCGATACAGGGTCACACGCCTCGATGCTGAATTAGAAAGATTATGAGCGCTTCAGACATAAGGGTAACTTTGATGAGGCAAACATTGAAATTAGTCAAGCAGCAGGAACCATGATAAAAATAAAAGGGAAAGTGAATCTCTCAGTTGAACAACGTCCAGAGGTTTTATGCGGCCTCAGAATTGTGTGAAAAAGCGATTTGGGGACAAGATTGGCTTCAACGTCATGAAACCAGTATGGAGTTTAACCCCTCTGCCTTGATAGTTAAAAAGAAGAGTACAAATGGTATCGGCAAGAGACAGGCCAGTACCGATGAAAGAAGTTAGACTTCAAAGGTGAATAAGGCGATAAAGTTTGATAATAAGATAATAGAGACATACAAGCACTCCGGAGACTAACTACCCCACTGACCTGCCCAGAGAAGAGACTAGGTCAGAATTTGAATCAGAAGTAACCCCTGAGGAAATTTTAGAAGAGGTAGGCAATACAGAAAAGACGACGCCAGAGGTAGAGCCAAAATTACCTCAACCAGAAGCAAAGAAGTGCTCTAGTTACGAAGTCGAGTCTTGCAGTTTGAAACTCCCCGAGTCGGGAGAGATATCAAGTGAGAGCAAGAAAGATGAAGTGTCAACTGAGTGGAACAATGAATGTACAGTACCCCAATATCTTGAGAGTTTCTTTCAAATCAAATAACTATTGGAAGAAAGGGTGTAGAGTCCAGATAAATGTCAGAGCTATTCTTCAAGGAAAGATTTAGAAAGGCAAGAAGTCTTATTAAGGATATATGGTGTGGCTAACAGGTCACGTGCGGTGGTATAATCTCGATTACGTTTTCGAGCAGCATATTGGCCAAATGCGTTTCCGGCATTGAGAATGACCTACGAACGTCGGGGCAGAATGGCTGCACACCAGTCTACAATTCAACTAGCCTACTAAAAGATGGGAACAGAAATTAAGGAATTTGTAAGTGTGTAGAAAAGTGACATAAATGGTTAACGGAATAAAAACTGGAAGGTTTTGTTGCCTTGCAGGTATGCCCGGCACAAGAAGGTTGATGCTGCTAATACTGATAATGATGGTGATGACAGCAGCTTGGAAACTGCCCTAATACGATGTTCAAGAAAGCTGCCGAGCTGGAAAAGGACCTCCAATCCGTGGTGGACTGGAGTTAGAAATGGCTCGTGAGTTTTAATGCTTTAAACACCACAGACAATCGCTCCTACCCCGCATTTGCATCGATCAGGCTAGTCTCACTGAAAGTAAAACATTCCGCCTCCTCGGGATAACTTTCAAAACAGATCTTAAAGGGATTGACTATATGGAATCCATAGCTAAATCCTTTGCTAAGAAAGTTGGTTCTATGTGCAGGGCCTGGAAGTTTTTCCCGTTTGAAAGAATCCTTCACATATACAAATTTACCATCCACCCGTGCATTGAATACTGCTGTCATATTTGGTCGGGTGCTCCTGCTATACACCTGGGGGTCCTTGACAAAATCCAACGGAGAATCTGTAATGTGATCGATCCCGACTTGGCAGCTTGGATACAGTCACTTTCTTATCGGCGCAATGTGTCTGTTCTACAAATACTTTCAGGGCTTATGCTCAGACGAACCTAGCTCACTGGTACCGCATATACATGAATTTACGCGAGCCACAAGATTAGCAACTACTAGATCCCACACTTTTACTGTGATACCAGTAAATTGTAAACGCAAATTCTACTCCAGCAGCTTCTTCGCTCCCACTTCCCACCTGTGGAATTCCCTTCTGTTTACTTACTTTCCCTACAGCTACAATCTTCAAGAATGCAAATGTAAAGTCAATAGTCATCTCCTATCTCATTAACTTGCATTCTTTCTCTCTCTAACTCTCATGCTCTTTTCTTCGTCCACTCTACTCTCATCAGTATTCTCATCCTTTATCTACCCTCTTCATGACACCCCCTGTAACCTGTCACTATTTCTCATAATTTATCTCCTATGCAAGCCCCTGCTCAACAGTGGCAGTAAAATGCCTTGCTTGGGGCGACACAACAAAAAAGATGAGCGAAGTAGTAATAACTAAATCAAATTAGCTAGTCACATTCGTGATCGATCTAAAACCAAACAAGGTATTGCTAAGATAATTGGAGATTAAAATAAGAGAACTGTGCCCAGTCTGGTAAGTGCAATCGGAAGCGGGTTATCGTAATTTGTTGTACGCTCTAGATTTGGACACAACTATGTCGGAGGACCAATGCAAGAAGATGAGAAATTACTTGAAGAGAATGGAGCTATTACAAACCAGAAGGAAGAGAGCAATAGTTTCCATTGTAAGGAAATCATTGAATGGTTTCTTTGGAACCGTGTCAAAAGATGAGGTTAGAGTCATCAAACAAAGCCTAGTAGAATTAGAGAAAAACCAAAGAGTCCTAGCCAAGGTGGCAAAGAATAACGTATCAGTATTGAATGTAACAAGGCTGGAGCTAACAAACCATAGAATGAAAATAAATTGATTGACCACTAATTTAAGGGAGCTAATACATGAGAAACCTAATACAAATGAAGCGGTGAAGAAACGAAGTACAGAGATTAAAAAGGTTTACACAACAGTATTATCTGCTGATAGTTTTCCTTAAACAAATACGAGAGGCTAGTCAGTCCCTAACAATTTTACTAGAACAGGTGAGGGCTCAGCTGGACATATTGTTTTTAGGTCATCTGTCAACGAGTATAGTGACCCCTGGACATTTAAGGGAAATGTTAATTAACATACAAATAGGGTTACTTCATCATTTGAGGTTAACGGTGGACCCGCTGAAGAAATTATGGAAATATTTTGCAGTTCTCTGAGTTATATAAATTACTGGTTGTAGTGTCCATATCGTTACAGTTTGTTTGACATACATCAGATTATAAATTTACCTTCACCGTATCAACGCCCACAAGATAGCTTAGGGCAATAGCCAAATACCAAGTTGAAACAAGGCATATCGCTATGAAGCAGCCCGTACAAAATTTATGATGTTAGCAACAGAAGAAACTAGAAAGTGTAGGAACGATGCCTTGGGAATATGTACCTCACCGAGTGCTATTTGTGTGACCAGTGAGCACCGACTGGATATACTCAAATTATTTCATAAGAATAAAGGAGGTTGAAAAATATTGCCAAGTCCAGATATTAACTGATACAGTACTGCCACAAGCAATCAGTTTAACTGAGTGAGTTTTGGTAGTAGTCGCTCTGAAACCCATTGTCCAATCCATGGTTTGTGAAGAACTCACTAGGACGATGACGGTGAAGCAAATCTTAACGCTGATATAATTACCTTTGGGGTGTTCTGCAATTGGTCTGTCCATGATTCTGCCACCATATTACCATGTTGAAGGGAAATCTGCAGGAAATAACTCAATAATAAATTTGGTTGACAAAATCTTAAAAACCTGCACAGAGTTATGGTAGCCGGTAATGAATAAATACCCTAATTTCACGATAGAGCGAATATCAGAGTTATACAATTAATATGGAACATTTAAAATACGAATGAAATACTTTGGAAAAAGAAGATATGAAGAGCAATAGAAATTAAATTAATTTTGGTAAACTGGTCAGTGAGAAATAGTACTTTATTGGTCGGAATAACGAGGTCTCGGTGAGCGTATGACAGTCGAAGAAAGCGATCCATATCTGAGCAGAACAGAACCGGCAAGGGAGGACGAGATCCAAAAGAACCTGACGGCAGGAGCTGAAGAGGAACCGTCTCCTGTCAAGAAGTCACTGAAACCTCCACATACAGAGAAGGGTTTAGCAGCCAAAAAAGAAACAAGCACTAACGAACACAATATTGACCACACCCAACTGAAAAAGATGATAGAACGATTTGTTATTCTTGCCAAAATGAGTGTGAATCCTATATGTTATAAAAGAGACTCTTGCTACATGAAAAATATCTTGCATGTTATTGCATGAGAAAAGTATATTTTTACATTTTTGAATGAAATAAAAAGAAGAGAATATTTTACACTATTGCATTAAATTAAAAGAAAGAATATTTTAACATCTAAACATATTTATAAATGGAAATTTTGTCTGTGTGTGTATGTGTCTGTTTGTGTGTGTGTGTGTGTGTGTGTGTGTCCGTTACCTATAAACTCCGAAAAGGCTGAACCAATTTTCTTGAAAATTTACACAGGTGTACTATAAGCATCTGCGAGTGTTCTTAGCTAGATGTTGTGTCGAAGTACCCTCGATAAATATCGAAAATCGATAATCGAAAAATTCGTATTAGAGAAGGAGTGGTCCGATTTTAATCAATTTTGATGCACTCATAGACAAAGACATAAGAAACATTATTCAGAAATTTCAAGGTTGCAGTTCTTACAACAGTGCAGAAAATCGATAATATATATATATATATATATATATATATATATATATATATATAAACAGGCAAGATGTTTGTGTGTGTGTCTGTTTATCTGCCTGTATGTCTGTATTTGTGCAGCCCTTTTATTTTGCTTCTGGTTTAGCTCTAAGTAGCTACAATTGTAGTTCTTAATCTCAGCCATGATACCATTTACTTAGAGGACTTATTTAGCTTTCAAAATTCCGTTTACGACGAAAAAATCTTATTTGATTTCTATACCAGGAAACTAAAATTGGACTTAGATCCATTCATTTTTCTTTCAGTCTACGGTTTCGCTTTAACTGGAAACAACTATTGTTTTTTACTCTTTCATGCCAACGCCCAAAGAGTCTGAGTTCCAGGACCATGGATTAGTTTTAAAGCTTTCATTACAACCGAGCAACGCCGGGCTATACTGCTAGTTTATGAAATAAATGACAGGTGACGTTGGGAGTGATATAACCCTATTTTCAGAGGGCTGGTATTAATTTTAAGTGATTTTCAAGATAGGAAGAGATTTCTCTATAATTGAAGAATACAATTATTTTTGTTGGGGAAAGTAGCCAAAATGTTAACAAGTAAAAAATTAATTAACACATTGCTGGAGGAGAACAGGCAGATTGTTACCTTTCCCAAGGGCCTTTGCGCGTAAGTGAATATAATGAACCCAACTGGAATTGGAACTTGGCTCTATGATTAACAATTCCGAGCCATTATTCATTGCAGCCCCTGTACATCCAAGCTTACAGTACCTGGTATTTACAAGAGTTCACCCCTCTAGGTACTTATCAATTCGAGGTTGCTCAACTGTGATGGTACGGGAAAGGCATTTCAACGTGATCTAGCCATAAGCTAACAAGAAGGAACTCAAAAGGAGGACATGAAATTTGTGGTAAAGTCGTAGCTTAGAAATCCCGTAAACAGAGTTGCTCAGCTTGAGTTCATCAGACGAGATTATATCTAGTAAAGCATTAAAAAACTCACAAGTCGCAAATAAGTTAATGAATGCAAATATTTTACCAAAAGCAAAGATATTCCAGAGCAGTAGTGATTCACAGTAAAGTGTATAAAAATTTTAGGATCGACTATTCAAAGGATACAGAAGCAACCAAAAGCTACCATTTAAAAATTAGACCAAATGAAAAAAGTCTTGAAAAAAATAATTTATTGGCAGGTTTAGACGAGATTGGATGTGCGTTCTGGTGCAATCAATATAAGCTTGTAATGAGAAATCGGAAAACCGAGTTCGAATTCCATTTGGATTTGATACATTCACTTACATGCAAATACTCTTGAGAACGGTATGAATACCTCTCTTCTGCCTCCTATGGGTTAAATAACAGAACAGATTGATTTCTGTAGCCTTGATTGACAGTCAGTGTACTTCAGAAGGAAATAGCAACCTACTGCGGGAAAAGCTTCTCCCTAGTAAGACATAATTTGGAATAGACATGAACGTTCACACCTGTATCACGTATGGCAATTAACTGATTGGTTGAGATGAGGTTTAGGCGGGAGGCTACCGGATTAATTGTATCGCATATTATCATGATTTTCTATTCAACGTGCCATCCATTCTTAAGGGAAAAAATGTGAAAAAGCAACATCTACCGTTCAAAGACTTTCATCACGGGAGATCGTCTTACATGAACGTTGCTTTAACAATATGAGCCCCTGAATCGTTATAACGACTGAAAACATAGTCGCCTTGTTTTCATAAGTTATCATTAAATGAAGCAACAAAAATTCAAATAAAAAAAAAGTAATAATGAAACTACTTTGAATTCAAATTTTGAGGGTTTCATAAATTTATCTATGTCGTTATATTGTTGCCGTAAAATTTTATTACATAAGTTGAGAAAAAAATCCATCGCAAATAGAGATAACAAACCAGCTTGGAAAATCAAACTTAAAGTGATGCAAAATTAATCTAAGGGTAAGAACAGGTTAAAGATTAATATGTTTATCTGTATATATATAAAAGGCAAGGTGTTTGTGTGTGTGTGTTTATCTGTCTTTCTGTCTGCCTGTCTGGCTGTATGTTCTTTTTACAAATCCACAAATTTATCCGATTCTCACCAAACTTCAAACAAATATTCTTTAGGCATCCGGTTAGGTGCTTATTTTTTTCCGATTTCTCCCTATAAATCGATACCCCGATATCTGATCGGATATCGATACCCCGGAAATCGATACCCCGATATACGATCAGATCTGATCATGTTCAGGATTTCAGCCCTTTTATTGTAGTTCTTGCTCCAGAATATGCTCTAATTTAGTAAAATTATAGTTTTTAGTCTCAAACATTAGTAGATCTCATTTTCACTGATATCGGAATATCGGAAATCGATACTCTCAATATTCTATTGAATCTGATCAAAAACCAATATTCAACCATCAATATGGCTAATTTTTTTTCCAATTTTACTCCTGATTGGTACGATAAGTTTTCATGGACTTACTTAGGTTAGTATATCCTTGGATGACTTATTTGACTCCGATATTGTAAATCGATACCCGATATCCTATCGTGTTTGATCAAAATCAGGTTTTCAGCTCCTATTTTGGTTTTTGCTTAGAGTGTTTCTCTAAGTAGGTATAATTGTAGTTCTTAGCCTCATCCATAATACCTTTTTACTCAGAAAACTTATTTAGTTTTCAAAATTCAGTTTCTGACGGAAAACTTAATTGACATCGATACCGGAAATCAAAATTCTACTTACATCCATTTATTTTTCTTTCAATGCAAGGTTACTCTTGAAATGGAAACAACTATTGCTTTTTAGTTTTTCGTGCCAACGTGCAAAGAATCTGACCATGGATTAGTTTTAAAGCTTTCATTACACCCGAGCGACGCCGGGCTATAGTGCTAGTCTATATATAGAGATGAGGTATTGTAACCAATTTATATAAAGAATGAATTACCTCTCTGAAAAGATAATTGTCAAGTTAGGATTGATAATATGACGAAAATGACAGTGAAAGAAACACCGAAGGTAAATTTTAATTGAGATGAACTGTTTATTGGAACATACACGGACAAAAAACGTAACAAAGTAATAAACTATGTACCGTATCAATTGAACTAAATAAAATGATAATAATGATTCTATGTGCCATGTATCTTTGGGTTGGCAATCAAGGATTTCCACTATTTCTTAGCTAATAATAAAGATTTTCCTCCTAAACATTGTTCCGCCATTTACTTAAGATGCCTTAAAAATACACAAATTCATTTCATTGTATGTGAATATCAAATATCGCATTAATAGCTTTTAAAAAATTTCCGAGATTTTTCAAGATATAAAATTGTACAATTTGACGAATAAATGAAGAGAAAATAGCTGATTATATACATATTACAAGGTTGTCTGCGAGTCAGTGAATGTAATTAAATGGACTCGAATTCGAAATCCGCTCTGCGATTTCTCACTCAGAGGCACTACTCATTATATATTTGACGAGGTAAACATTGCAAACTAGAAAAAGTGAACATGTAGGTAATTTTCTTTATGAAGGATAATGATAATAATTTATAATGATAAATATGAAAAAAAAGCTAGATTCAATAATATCAACTACAAAGCGAACCACAACTGATGGCCGTGTTTAGAAAATGCCGCACACTATACATACGTATATATGAAAACTTATATATTCAGTTAAAGTTTTATAATGAAAGTGGAAAATAGGATAATCAAAAGCGATCATATATGTAGAACATTTTGACAGTTTTACACACTTCATGAACAAAAAATACTTATAGAACACAAGTACAAGTAAATAGAAAACTTCATTGCAGTCGTCTTTAATGAAGATTGCTTACAAAAATACAAAATTACACATATCACATATATATGCACACATAAATAGATATACATCTATTTGCACGTATATATATATACACATACACGTATTTATATACAGTACTGTGAAAAAGTATTAGGACAAGAACTATATTATCTTTTATGAAGCATCAAAATAAAGTTTAAAATCGCCCCATCCAAACACTTTTGCACACTAACGGTAGTGTGCAAAAAGTATTAGATCAAAGGTGATTTTCCTAAAAAGCTCACTTACATTTAAATACGGGGTGAAAAGCCAAATAAATTACTAATAAATATTGATTATTTAAAACTAGGTGTAAAAAAATATATTAAAAAGGAATTATACTTAATTTTTCCTATTTTCAATTAAGCAAGTTATTTTGAAACTACTCTATTTCACATCTATAGGATATTTTGGATAAACAATTGATCAATCTAATGTTACTTTACAAGACACATTTGGGAAAAATACAAGCTGATTGGCAGGAGATACCATTAGATACATTGAAGAAGCTTGTGATGTTAATGCCTGACAGAATGAAGGCCGTGATTAAAACAAAAGGCTATTATACTAAACATTAAATATTTCTTTCTAACAAGTATTTTTCTTGTTAAAGCTTTTGTTGAATAAATCAAATAAAATTACTTTAATTAAATTGTTCATTTTCTGTCAATATTTCTCATAAAAGATAAAATAGTTCTTATCCTAATACTTTGCACAGTATTGTATATATATATATATATATATATATATATATATACATATATATATACTAACAACTGTACATACACACACATACATACATACACATATTGATTCACACCTGTATATATATTCACACATACACACACACATATATATGTTAATTTATTTCCTAATGAATTTTGAAAAATTCCGTAAATACACATACAGACACACGCATATATATAGAGAGAGAGAGAGACAGAAAGAAAGATATATATTTTTACATATATTTATACACACGTACATATATATACATACATACATGTATATATATATATATATATATATATATATATATATATACTCGCACATAAACACTCACAGATAGATAGATAGATAGATAGATAGATAGATAGATAGATAGATAGATAGCGTACTTTTAATATTTTTTAGTATTCAAGAGACATCGATCATAGGTATTATACCCACCATTTTTGTATTTGTATTTACTGATGATGCAAAATAAATATAATTTTATGTCATTTTAAACATGATAATTAAGGCAATATAATTTAGTTATTCCATACCTTATTTTTACTGGTAGATGAATGAGCAATTTACGTCGAAAGAGCATTGTACTTATAAAATATCAACAAAATAATATCCGTTGTCATGTTCGACGATACTCTTCAACTGTCATTACTTCTACTACAACTACCACTAATGATGATGGTGATGATGATGATGATGATGATGAAAATGTGCTTAATATAAGATCAGCAAAAGAAATACGCCTAAACAATAAAAAAAGGAAAAAGCCACGCGAATGATACAGAAAATACTTTTTTTTTTCTTCTTCTGTCGAAGCAACACAGCACTGCCAGCTATGGACAAACAATCTTTCTCTGAATCGGTCGGAGGGAAACGGAGCAATATTTTCATTAGTCTCCGAAAATCGAATTAGAATTTCGCAGATGATCTTATTAGAGAAAGGACAATCTTGTAAATTCGAATATTAACGGTCGTCCCCACCCCTCTAACCTTGTTAGTGTCTAGGGCGTTTCTGAGAGATAATTTGTTTTCATATGGTAATGTCTTTTTCACTAGTGAAAGATAAACCATTGTCCCTCCGACCTCGTAACGTGTTTCAGACGAAAGAAGATATGTTTACCACCATGTTTACACTGATCTCATTTAAAGCGATGTTTTTTGCTTGTTCCTGTATTTTTAAAATAGTTTGGTCATAAATTGTCAATACGTGAAAGTATAAGTTTACCAAGGGTCTCTATGCGGATGTGTAGCCTTTATCAAGGCATTCTTGTATACTTGTAGATCTGATATATTTTCTTTTGCTCGTGCGAATATTGTAGCAGATTATAGAATGTCAATGCCTTTTTTTCGCAGGTTTAAAAATGTAGTTTCTCTTCAGGGCGTGACTGTTTATCGCTCTCCACAGTTTCTTTTTTGATTTTTGATTTTTTTAAATTTTTTTTTTAATTATCATGACTTCTTTGAATTTGTTCACGGTTGAAAATTTAGAAATGTCGCAAGAATGTTTTGTAAACGACGTTCACATTCGACAATGCACAATAGCCGCTCGAGGTAGAATGGTATAGATTATGTGACAATTAATTATCTGGAATTGTGGGGAAGATAACACTTAACATTGAACAGGTTGAAATTGCAGTTATGACGGAAGTATTCTGTCGGGATTCAGTTCCATAATGCAGCGGTTCGTGCGAAGAAGCGTTCTCGAGTTGGACTTACATTTCCCCAACGGATTACAGTGAGAATGTGGGTATTTTTACAACAATATGCGTATCGTCGAGGGGCTTAGCCGTGAAGGCTAGAACTGGTAGAACTAAAAAGTGACAGTCGTATGAACATTTTCATTGGAAATAGCGACTGTGAAACTTCGAAATCTCTGCTTCATTTCTCTGATTATTCTCATGCCATGTAGCTCTGGATGTGCGTTGTGGTTCAATGAATATCGACTCAGAACAACAAATCGGTGGAGCCGAGTTCGAATTCTAGTTGAATTCCTAGCATTCACTTACGCCTAAATACCTTTGGGAAAGGTATTAATCCGTCTCTTCCCTCCAGTTATGGGTTAAATAATAGAACAGATTGGGTTCTATAGCTTTGGTTGGCAACCAGACTACCGCAGTAAGCAATAGCAACCTACTGCAGGTAATCTTCTTTCTAGTCATTTATGTCTCTTTTGAGACATGATCGCTCAAGCGTATATCACGTATGGCACTTAACTGACATGTAGATTTTCCCTCTTGGCAACTCTGATTACGCTCTTTTTTCCATTAATATATTTTTCCAAACTTTCTTCTAGAAGGAACCTCCTACTAGCAGAATATCTTACAGCTATCATAGAGCGGACTGAATGTTGTTCAGCGATTTTCTTTGAGGTGTCCCCTGTAACAATGTGTTTAGTCTTCTCGTTGATAACTATACCTCTGGGGTCTTCTCCTGGATGAAAGCTAGCAGCAATGCTTTCATCTCAACCAGGACGTTCCGGCTTAAACCTCATTCATCCCCTTAGTTCTTTCTTGCATGCTCAACTGCCATTACCCACGGAAATAATTTTTCCTGTTTTACTACAAAGACCACTGGAGGCTCAGCAAAATTGTGTTAAGCAAAAGAAAACCCTCGATTTCTTCTCTATTTAATAAATTTGAGGTTCTCATAGCCACAGCGGACAAGGTTTTGCTCATAAATTCTCCTTCACACCTGATTTGCTGGAGTACCCACACCTGATTTCCAACCTTAAACTGAGACCCAGCTTAGTGACGTATGCACAACTCACTCTCTAGTCTCTAACATAAAGTCTAAGCTTAACTTCCCTAGGTCAAGCGGGGGTGATAGAATTCAAGTCATTGTCCTAAAGAAACGTGTCCCTGAACTCTTTCCCCTTCTTTCAAGACTCTATATCTAGTTGTTCAAATAAAGCTTCAAACGTAATCAATAGCAAAAATTTGACAAAATTTGGCATCGTGGTGTTATTAAGTACAAATATGGCAACCGAAGATGTGATTTGTTTGAAAGGGATGCCAAAATCCAGAAATGAAGATTAGAAGAATTCATAGTCTGACAACAAATTTATGATGCTTGAACTAAGGAATCCTTTAATTTATAACTGAATTATTTTCGTCCAGCTAAACTAATATCTAGTTGTTCAAATAAAACTTCAAAAGTAATCAACAGCAAAAATTTTACATGCCGAAAGAAGGTCTTATGTCCAATGACACTCATGCTGACAGGCTTGCTACGTTAAGGATCACGCTTCAAAATTATCACCTGTGCATAAGTGGGGCGCATAATCTACAAGAACAAGGAAGAGTCTTGAAGATGACCCAAAATTTTGACGTGCCAGTCGTGTTCACCACTTGGTGTTGGATGACAGACGATTGACCAAATAGCTGATGCCCTTAGCATATTCCGTGAGAGAGTTTAGAATATTCTATTGGCAACTGGGTCCCACCCATTCACAGTTAGATTAACCAAATTCAGACGAAAATTCTACTCCTGCAGCTTCTTTTATCGCACTCTCTGCCTACGGAACTCGCTTCTTGCTTTCCTGACGGCTACAACCTCCAGGAATTTAAATACAATGTCAATACACATCTCTTAACCCGTCGCCTCTAGTTCTTTCTACATCACCCTGTATATCTTTTCCTTTCTCTCTATCTTTACAACTGTCATCACACCTGTGTTTCCATCCTTCTCTTCCTCCTTTCTTACTGGTTAGTCTTTCTCTTAACTCTCTTCTACTTAATCTTTTTACTCTTCTGTAGCCCCCTGTACATCAGTGGTGTTACCGTCTTGCTCGGGGTGATACAATTAAAAAAATACTTGACGAATATTTCTGCTAGGTGGTTGCCATGTTTTCTGACTTCTTTTCAAAAGCGAACTAGATTGATCACATGACGAGGGACTTTAATATTGCTTAAGACAGATAGAGCTGGTTCCATTGAATTTTGACGAGTATTTGAGCCATAAACTGAGACAATCCATGTAGTAGAAATGTATTCCCCGACCTGGTCCAATGAAAGCCAAAGCAGTTTCATTTACAGGGTAATTGATGATTATTGTTAATAATTTTACTATTACCATCAATATTTTATTAATTTTACTAGGACCACAAACCATCAATATCTTATTAATATATCTGTTATGTTCAAAAAACAGCACAGGCAATTTTATTTCATTTGAGAGAAGATGAACATACTTGTTTATTTAGCAATTTCATGAAACAGAGTACTTGTAAACAAAGCAATTAATTGTTTTAATAGTAAAATATCTATCACAGAGATATATTTGGAAAGAAATTAACAAATAAAATATTAAGTAAGTAAATTTGCAAGAAAAAAATTGTTTAAAAACGTAGCAAAGCAAGTTCAGTTAAATGTTAATATAATGTGAAAACAAAAAGTTAACTTTCTAAAAAAAACGAAAGAGATATACAAAAAGTGTATATATATATATATATATATATATATATATATATATATATATATATAGCCGCAATAATTTTATTTATATTCGTCATATATATTTCTGCCATGAAACAAAAAAACTGATCAATTTTTTCTTATATAGTTCTATTGTAAGAATTGAATATTTTCTTTAAAAACGAGCTTGTTATTGTGCTACCGTCAGTTATTTTCATTTACTGGATGCCACATGAATTTTCACTTGTATGACATCCGACTAAGAATAACTGTTTAAAACATTTTAATTGCAAGAAGTTCATTTATTATTATTATTATTATTATTATTATTATTATTATTATTATTATTATTATTATGTCATTTTTCATCATATTTCGATTTCTGCTTTGGTCTCACTTCCAACCAAGTCTGCGGGGAGACCTAAGGCAGGTAGTGGCGTGTTGTTATGGCTCCATTTCATGTTTTTCTATCTGCCCTATCATCTCCAGCATTACATAGATAAAGTTTTCCTTAGTGTGTGGGCTGTACTTAATAAGACAATTTTTTGTATATCTCTTAAGCTGGGGTTTCCAGGGATTCGTTCAATGTGTTGTTTTGTTCCATTTTTTATCATTCCAAGTGCACCTACTATCACTGACACAACTCTTGTTTTCAATTTCCACATTTTTTCTATTTCAATTTCCAGGTCTTTATATTTTGACAGTTTTTCAAATTCCTTGATTGCTATGTTACAATCAGCTGGACAAGCCATATCAATTAATAGACAAGTTTTCTCCTTCTGGTTTTTAACAATAATGTCTGGCCTGTTTGCTTCAATTTTTCTGTCTGTGTAGATGGTGTAATCCCATAGAATGGTTACATCTTCTATTTCTGTAACCGGTGCTGGGTGATGTTTATACCAGTGTTTGCCTACAGCTTTTCCATATTATTTGCATATTGCCCAATGTAAATATTGCCCAACTCTATCGTGGCGATTTTTATATTCATTTGAGGCAAGCACAGAACAGCCTGAGATTAGGTGGTCTATTGTTTCTTGGTGTTTATCACAAAACCTGCATTTTGGATCCATATTATTATGCATAATATTTGCCTGAAAGTTTCTCGTGAAAAGACTTTGGTCTTGTGCTGCAAGAATAAAGCCTTCAGTTTCAGACTTTAATCCAGATGCACGTAACCATCGATGAGTATTAACTTTGTCAACATTGGATTTATTGGCACGTACTGGATATTGGCCATGCAGAGGTTTGTCTTGCCAGCGCTGTTTCATCTGTTCGA
Organism: Ascarosepion bandense; assembly: GCA_037127315.1. Classification (NCBI taxonomy): domain Eukaryota; kingdom Metazoa; phylum Mollusca; class Cephalopoda; order Sepiida; family Sepiidae; genus Ascarosepion; species Ascarosepion bandense. Next base: position 622,464 of record JBBBDQ010000122.1, on the reverse strand, counting down.
GAGCTTTATCTTTGGCTTTCATTTACATATTCTTTGCCGCAATAGCCGACTCTTGGCTTCCGTTCTGCTTTTCTACAGAATCTACTAACTGTAAATCTTGTTTGAATTTACTGCCTTCTTTTATTATTGAATATTTTTTCTTTCTTTCTTCATGTTGCCTTACTAATTGTATCATCCAATCCTTTGTTGTTTCTATGTATGTTAGTAAGCCAATAGTTGTTGTCTTGTATGACAATTCCAGCTGAATAAGACCTCTTCCACCTTCTTTACGGGGTATGTATAGACGGTCTATACCAGCCTTTGGATGATGCATCTTATGCTTAGAAAGAAGCTTTCTTGTTTAAGCATCCATTCGCCTGATGTCGTTTAGAGTCCAGTTTAAGATGTTAAAGTTATATTGGACAACTTGGATTGCAAGGCTATTAATGGCCATAACTCTGTTCTGTGAATTTAATTCAGTTTTTAATATCCTTCGTAGCCTTCTATAGTACTCTTTACGCACTATTTCTTTCATTTTTTTATGGTGAATGTTTTCGCTCTCATTTACACCTAGGTATTTATAAGCTTCTTCTGGTTTCAATTCTTTTATTGTTACAGCAGGGTCTAGGCTAATTGAGGATGTTTCTTGTATTGATCCACGTAAAACTGTAGCTTTAGCACATTTATTCAAATTACATTTCATTCCAAGGTCTTCGCTGAAGCATTTTACATTTTACAGTTTGCAGTTTTTAAAGACTTTAAAATCCAGTCATGTGGCACACTATCGAATGCCTTTCGATAATCTATCCAGGCTGTACTAAGATTTTTCTTTGTACTGTAGCAGTTTTCCAGGATCATTTTGTTAATCAGCAATTGGTCTTTACAACCATAACAGCCACGTTTGCACCCTTTTTGTTCAAGCGGTATCATGTCATTTCTTTCTAAGAATAAATATGTCTGTTTTGTTAAAATAGATGTTAATAGTTTATATGTTGTCGGAAGACATGTAATTGTTCTGTAGTTTTTCGGGTTGTTTGTGTCACCATTCTTGGGTAGAAGAAATGTAATTCCTTTGGTCATCCATGCAGGAATTTTAGTGGGATCGTCAACCATTTCTTGAAGTTCTTCGGCTAGGAATTTTATCTATACCTGGGAATTTCCAATTGTGTGCTTTTTTTAGTACATATTTAACATCATCTTCTGCAATTCCAGACCATGTCTGTTCGGGTTTATTTTTCATTCGTTCTATCTCTTGCGTAATCCAATGTACTTCCTTGCTAAGTTCTTTAGGGCAAGCCCATATCTGTTCCCAGAACTGTGTGACTTCTTCCATTCTGGGGGGTACTGTCACTTCAATTCTTTTTTTACCTATTTCCCTGTAAAATCTCTTTGTATCAGTCTGAAAAATCTTGTTTTCTCTGTAAAATATTGCTCTTTTCTCATAGCGTCTTATTCTTTGAGCCTTCAGTTGGATTTTTGCTTTATTTTTTCTTTATTTGATAAGACTTCATTTTCATTCCTGATGTTATATTTTCTTTCGGCTCTTCTGCTTTTCCTAGTTCTTACATTTATTCCTCTACTCAGTTCATCCAGTATTGATAATTCACTTCTAAGTTGTTCGATTTCTTTTTCTATTTTTCTTTTCCAAGGTGGATCTTCACGTCTACGAGACTGCCTTGTTTTTATTTTGATATTCAATTTTTTTGTTGCTGCTGTTGCTGATGCATATATTATTTCGTTAAGATTTGTATGAGGGTCTTCATCCAGTATTGATTTCAGTGCTGCATTGTAGAGTTTAATAGTACGGAGGTTATGTTTTGTTGGTTGTAATTTGGAGAGCTGTTCACGTTCCTCCATTGTAATATTTTGTATTTGACTTAGATGGTTTTTTATGTCTATCTTGGCTTCCTGTATATTGTTCTTATTTTCCGTCAAATAATTATCTTCGATGTGTTCTGAACTCGTTTTATTTTTGTCTTTTAACTGACTCAGATCACACCTTTCCAGCACTTTTAAACTTACAGCATTATCTTCGCAGTGATTTGCGTGTTTCACGGTTTCTACATTATGACCTGTGGCTTGTTTGATGTTATTACTTTTTATTTCTGGTTCCGGTTCCTTTTCATATTTTGTTGATTCGTCTCTTCTTGTTACAATTCTTTTAATTTCATTGATTTCAGCCTCTGTCAGTCAGTTATTACGAATAATGTACCTACGTACATTGGCTAATTTATTTTCGTCAATATACTTTCTATTTGCTTGACCAACTTTTTCACGCCAAATGTCATATGTTTGGCGAGTCACGTTTTTTTGAGGTTTGAGTAACGCTTCATGAAATGCAGTCATAACGACTTTGTACTCCTCACGAGACCATTTTATTTTTTCTTTCTTTAAATATACGGTTGTAGATCTAGCTGGTGAATTTTCAGGACCATCGTTAGGATTATCCTGGTTGTGGGGACCTGAAGATTCATTCTTTGTGTAGGAGTTTGTTCCTATGGCAGATTTTTCGACCTCAGGTAGGTTCCCTCCTGAAGGACGGGCTCCCTGTTTATCCACTGGAAGAGCCATACTGGACTTTTTATTTCTATTTGTATTTTTCATGTTTTTCCCACGAGTGACGCACGGGTCCAAAAGTCCACCCAAAGTTGCCCGGCATGTTGGGTAACGGTCTTTTACAAACAGGGTCCCGAAGCCTGTAGGGGATCGTTTGTGACCTCATAACGCAGTAGCCATTCACTCCTCGGCACGATTAACACCTTGAGTTGCGGGTTGTTGTTCGGAGTTTTCCTTCTCCTAAATGGGCTGCCAAGCAACATCTGACATAGACGCGATTGGAATTCAAGGAGAAAGACGCTGGTTAAAAAAAACCTTTGGCGTAGCAACGGCTCAACGAAACAACACATCAATACTAGAGTATTTTGTTAAACAAAAAAAAAAATTTATGAAATATCGACAGCTAAAGGAAATATAATACGGATGATTTTATTTAGATTCATTTAAAGAGCAAATAGATAAATTAATTAAAATAAAACAGAATTTCATAAAAAAAAAAAAAAAATTTCGATAATATCTGAAGAAAAAAAAATCCTGTTTATATTAAAACAGAATTTCATATTGAGAAAAGGAAAAATTCAAATAGAGAGACGCTGGTTGAAAAAAAAAAACAAAAAAAAAAAACAAACATACTTCGGCGTAACGGTCGTTCAACGGAAAAAAAAATGTAATAATTTGTTCGTCCACTCTATCATTTATTTTTTCAATAAAGTCGCTGGTCAGAAATAGGGTTATCAGAATAAGATAAATTAAATAAGTAAATTAAATCAATAGATAAATAAAAATAAATATATCAATAAATACGTAGACTTTCTATAAAATAATACCATATAAATTGTTTTTCATCGGATTTAATTTATTTTCTTGTTTTGTTTTGTTTTTAAGAAAATTATAATAGTTAAAAAAAAAAGAAAATTTCGATAATTTCTAAAGAAAAAAATCCTGTTTATATTAAAACAGAATTTCATATTGAGAAAATGAAAAATTCAGAGAGAGACGATGGTTGAAAAAATAAACAAACTTGGACGTAACGGTCGTTCAACGGAAAAAAAAAAAACATCACTGCACTTAGTGAGTATTGTTAAAATAAAAAAAAACAATTGTTGCTACTATTAACCATTGTCCTTGCAAAAAAAAAAAATTCAAAATTTTTTTTTTAATAGGAAGAAAAAAATGGACATGCCTTTGAGTTTACTACCGTAACATTTAAAAATAATAATTTGTTCGCCCACTGTATTCTGTGTTATTCTTTCATTAAATCCAACGAGAATAAAATTATCGAAAAATAAATAAATATATAAAATGAACGAACAAATATTATTATTATTATTATTATTATTATTATTATTTCGTCAATTCCATCATAATTCGATTTCTGCTATGATCCACCACCTACCAAGTCTGCTGAAAGGCCTAAGAGAGGTCGTGGTGTGTTGTTATGGTTATATTTTATGTTTTTCTCTCTCCCATAACATTACCAGCGTTACATAGACTTCGCCTTAGTGTGTGGAATGTACTTAACCAGACAATTTTTTGTATATCTCGTAAGCTGGTGTTTCCAAAGATTCTTTTAATGTGTTATTTTCTTACATTTTTTATTATTCAAAGCGTACCAACTGTCACTGGAACTATTCTTGTTTTCAGTTCCACATTTTTTCTATTTCAATTTCAAGGTTTTTATAATTTTATAGTTTTTTCAAATTCCTTGGTTGCTATGTAACAATTCGCTAAACAGGCCATATCAATTAGTAGGGAAGTTTTTTCATTTTGAATTTTTACATTAATGTCTGGCTTTGCTGGGTGATGTTCATAGCAGTGTTTATTTACTTAAACCTGTCTGCGTCTCCTTCACAAACATTCGAGGTGTCCGCACTTACGTTTACAGCGTAGAATCATTCCTTCAAACTAACTCACATCTTAGTCTCATGTGAAACTAACCTTGACCCTTCTATCCCCTCTTCTGAGTTTTACGTTCCTGGTTACCTTCCCCGTTTCAGGAAGGGCTCCAATGTCCATATGCATGGGTTTGGTGTTTATGTCAGCAAACACCTCCCTCCAGCTAAGGTGACATCTCTTGAATCCCTGGATCATTCTTTCATGTCTCTCACTTCTAAGCTCGTTTAGTTACCAAAGAGCAGGTTGGGATTCGTTCTGAGACTTCCTCTGTGACGTCCCTTGGAACAAGGTTTTTAGTCTTCCTGTCGAAGACTGCGCATCCGAGGTCTCCTCTTGGGTTAAGGCTGGCATCGATGGTTTCATCCCTGCCAGGAAATCTTAGCTTAAATCTGATTCGTCTCCCTGGTTCTCGCCCGCTTGCTGGGCTGCCATTGCCCACCGGAATCATTTCTTCCGGCTCTATTGTAGCTACGCGTCGGACTAACACAGGCACCCTTTTGCCTCAGCTCGTAATAAGTGTAAAAAGATACTTAACGAATCTAAGATGTTGTTTGCTGCCACAATGAAGAAACGCATAGCATCCTGTAAGTTCGGCGCCAAAGACTACTGGCGACTCTGTAAAAGCGTGCTTAAAATGAGTAAGTTCTCAATAACCCCCCCTAATCATTGAATTTGAGGTCCTCACCTCCTCAGTGGACAAGGCTAAATGCTTTGCTCGCAGATTCTCGACTAATTTGAGACTGGATTCGTCTGGAGTTTCTACACCCGACTTCCCACCTACAACTGAGGCTGAACGGAATGACGTCTACACTACACACTCGCTGGTCTCTAACATAATCTCAAAACTTGACCCTCACAAAGCGAGCAGAGGGGAAGGAATCCCAATCATAGTCTTGAAGAAATGTGCCCCTGACCTCTCCTGTGTCTTTTCTAAGCTCTGCAACATATGCCTATCTGCTTCCTGCTTTCCTGCCTGTTGGAAGACTTCCTCTGTAGTTCATATATTAAAGGATACTGGAGAACCCTCGGACCCCGCAAATTACCGCCCTATCAGCCTTCTTCCGATCTTTGGCAAAGTGTTCGAAGCCATTATCAACGCCGAGGTGGTTCAGCATCTCACAGTCCACAAACTCCTGTCGGACAAACAGTATTGTTTCCGCTTCACCAGGTCTACTGCTGATATGCTAACGACCATCACCGAGTATATGTACCAGGCTCTCGAAGCTATGGTATAACTGGACATTTGTTTGACCTAATCCAGTCTTTCCTCTCTGACTGCATTTTGAAGGTGGTATTAAACGGACATGCCTCCCAGAACTACCAACTGAATCCGGGTGTCCCTCTATCCTAAGTCCTACGCCTTTTCTGATCTACATTAATGATCTCTCTGATGCAATAAGATCCCAACTAGCCATGTACTTGATGACACCACAGTTTACTCTCGCCTCGATCAAAAATCTGGTGTGAGCGACAAAGATAACCTCGCTGCTGAGCTGGGAAAGGACCTCCAATCCGTCGTGGACTGGGGTAAGAAATAGCTCGTAAATTTTAATGCTTTCAAAACGAAGCTGCTATCAATTAATCATCATAGACAATTGCACCTACCTCCCATTAGCATGGAACAGGCTTGCTTCTCAGAGAGTAAAACACTACGCCTCCTTGGCTTCACACTCTCAGCGGACCTCAGGTGGTATGACTATATCGAATTCATTGCTAAATCCGCTGCTATGAAAGTCGGTTCTCTGTGCAGGACCCGGAAGTTTTTTCTGCCTGAATCTTTCCTGCACATATATAAATATACCATTTGAATACTGCTGCCACATCTACTCGGGTGACCATGCTTTTCTCATCGGGCATCTTGACAAAATACAACGGAAAATCTGTAATGTGATTGATACCGACTTGGCAGACATACCTTCCCTGTGCTTCTTCTAAAAATACTTTCACGGCTTCTGCTCTGATGAACTTAGATCACTCGTGCTCCCTAGGTACGAATTTGCACAAGATACTAGATTAGCAACTACGTCCCACCCTTTTACAGTGAAACCGATAAAATATAACCGCAATTTCTACTCTAACAGCTTCTTTTCTCACACTTCCCGCCCGTGGAATTCCCTTCCACATACTTAATTCCGAGACATCTACAATATCCAGGAGTTTAAATGTAAATTCAATAGACACATCCTAACACACTAACTCGCATCCATTCTCTCAAACACTCTTCCCATCTACGCAACACTCATCCTCGCCATCCTTACCCGTATATCATCCTCCTTCTGACATTTCCTATATCTAACCACTCTTTCTCATCACTTTCCCCAGTGTAACCCCCTGCATAATAGTGGTAGTGGAATACCTTGCTTGGGGTGAACTGATTAAAAAATATATATGAATATTATTATTATTATGAACAACAATATTCGATGTATTATTTCTGTAATTGTTTATTTATTCATTAATCACCGTGTTTATTGTGACCATGCTAAATATTACGTCACTGGACATCCTTAAAACATATTTCAATTTTTGTCTCAAATATCTATTGTCACACACCTAATTTTCCAGTGTATCTTAAATAGATTTATGCACTTCTACCCCTAGCCATATTTATCGAGATGCTACTTAGACTGAAGCATATATTAATTCCTTTAGGCTGATGCATACTCGCAATTGGGGAAACCGCTGATATAGAAGAAAAAACAATTACAAATGTTTCATATACCAATTGGGTCCTTCCATCTTAAAAAATTTCTTGTTCCAGCTTGCTATTATTTTATGAGAATAGAATCCCTGTACCCCAATAGCTATAGAAGGGTTAATAGTTATTATTGGCATTATTTGTAATTTTTGTGAAGTTTTTTTTTTTATTCATTTCACCCTGTGCAAGGCGGAAATGCCACTGATGAGCGGGAGGGGGGTTACATAACTGTAAAAAGATTAATTAGAAGAGAGTGAGGAGTACAAACTAGTTAGAAAGGAGCAATAGAAAGATGAGAATGCAGGTGTGATGACAGATACATAGGTGAAGAGAAAGGGAAAGATATACGGGGGTGGGGAGAGCGCTAGAGTCCATTGATTAATAGATGAGTATTGACATTGCATTTAAATTTCTGGAGCTTGTAGCCATCAGCAAAGCAAGAATATGGGAGCGAGTTCCACAGACGGGAAATGCGAGAGAAGAAGCTGCAGGAGTAGAATTGTCGTCTGTATTTGGCTAACCTAACTGTGAATGGGTGGGAACCAGTTGCCAGTTTGGTTGCACGAGTAAACACCTGATGAAAAGGCACCAGTGACTTAAGTTCGTTGGAGCAGAAGCCATGAAAGTATTTATAGAACAGACAAAGGGAGCCACATTTCGTCAGTGGGGAAGTGGCTGCAGTCGAGCCACCAAGTCACTACCTATCACATTACAGACTCTCCTTTGGAGCCTGTCGAGAACACTGAGGTGAACGGCAGGGGCGCCTGACCATAAATGGCAGCAGTACTCCATGCACGGAAGGATGGTTAACTTGTATATATGCAGGATGGATTCAGGCGGAAAAAACATCCTGGATCGGCATAATGACCCAACCTTCTTAGCAGTGGATTTAGCTATGGATTCGATATAGTGGTTCCATTTGAGGTCTGAAGAGAGGGTAAGGCCGAAAGGCGTAGTAGTGGTTGAGTTTACCTATTATCATGTCCAAAAACTCATTCACGTGAAAATGAAGAGGTAATATAGTGTTCAAGTTTCGAAGTTAGAATTTGTTACTGCTCCTAAAAATGAACAACGGTCAATATGCTTTTTTGCAAGAAAGAGTGTTTAAATGAAGTCATCCAGATTAACTTATCATTCAAACAAAGCACACACTGATAAAGAGATGAAAATTTGTCATACTTTAAAACCTAACGACACACATTTCGCAATATAAAATCTATTTACTCTCTTATGATAAACCAATCACAAAAATCTTATGATCGACTTGTTTCTTCATGTAATACATCCAGGATGATTGCCAGAACAACTCATTTTGCTAGACATAGAAGAAATTATTCGTACAATAGTAAATCATCCTTACCCAAGTGGAATTGTCGGAAGATTTATTTTCAAATCATTTCACATCAAACAAAGCAGGAATACAGGGGGTTACAGAGGTTGAAAACGAAACAAATGAGGTTTTAGAGGAGTGATGAAAGGACAGAGGATGGACGGATTTGAAAAAGACATAAGTTAGCGATTTACGTTGCATTTAAATATCTTTGAATATCGTAGAAAGAAGCAAGTCAACAGAAGGGAAAATACGAGAAAATAACTTCTCGGAGTAGATTTTTGAGAAATTGACTGAAGTCGAGATATCAAGTCAGAAAAAAAAAACATTACAAATACTTTTTTTTTAAAATCATATCACCCCGAGCAAGGCAGTAACGCCACTGATGTGCAGGGGGCTACATATGAGTGAAAAGATTGGAAAAGAGAAAACCGGAAACCGCAAGCTAAACAGGAAACAAGGGATGAGCCTCTTCACCTGTTCAATAGACGAGGGTGGAGTGTGAACCGGGCGATAGTTCTTTGAATTTTGTCAAGAACCTTAATAAGAATAACAGAGGCATCAAACCAGATATTGCATCAGTATTCAACGCGCGGTCAAATGGTAGCTTTGTACACGAGCAAAATAGACTTTGACGAGAAACATTTTATGGCACGGTACAGAGACCAAACTTTCCTTTCAATAGATGCAACAATTGATTTAATTAGTCACTCCACCTTCTGTCAACTGATAACTTGAGGCGGCGAAGGCGCAAAGTGTTGCTCTCAATGTATCTAGCGTCAGCCATGCTGATAGCAGACAAAAAGGCTTTCATATGATAGTTACATGCGAGAAGTTTTGATTCCACTTAATAATAATTCTGTAGAAAGGGAAACCGATTAAATATCCGGGGACGTTAAAGATATCTTATATAACATATTTAAAAATCAACACATTGGTTAACAAATCGACGCCGCTCCAGCATTAACAAGACTATACAGTGGCTTCCTTATATTTAAAATATATTTACAATATATTTACAATCTCTTTAGTAGCATACGAGATGCATGCTTGGGGGATCATGTCTCAAAATAGATATAACTGACTGGGCGGAAAATTTGATTACCATTTACTTTCTGGGGTGGATTAATTGCTATAAAAAACAAACTCTCCAGCAAATTAATCTATAGCTAGAGGAAGAAGAGATGGATTCATGCCTTTCCAAATTTTACTTGCGCACATGTTAATACAACGGATTCGACTGGAATTTGAACTCGGCTCTTCGATTTCTCGTCCCGAGCTGATATCTACTGCACCTTAAAGTACATCCGCAATGGCTTACACAATATATTTATACTACATTGCATAAATCGTCGTCATACTTTACTTGCAAGAAACTTGAGGGACCTGATTCATAAATTTCCTAGTACTGTTATCACAGCCGCAAATAAAATAAAATGCTTTGGTTATTTATTGATTGACGTCGAGCCCTTAGGTGCAATATTTCACTTTATTTATAGCAAAATTGGTGTTAAAAAATAAGTGTTAAAATTGGTGCTAGAAAATTGTCAATTTTCTAACACAATTTTTTAACTTGTTATTAAAACACAATTTTTAACACTTTTCATTTAAAATTTTAACACTTATTAAAACACAATTTTTAACACTTATCATCAAAACATATATTTTAACACTCATAATTAAAATTACTGTTGGAAAAATGACAATTTTCTAACACCAATTTTCTTAATACCAATTTTTACTATATATAAGACAAACTATTACTCGAGAATTTCATTCATCAACCTGACGAAGGCGTAGAGCGCCTAAAATTCGTTCACAACTTCACTGACAGCTTAGGGCTCGACAACATTCGACAAATAACCAAATAATTCAACAATGTTGCTCAAATTGAATATGAATACGTTGAAAAATAAAATGGCTTCCTGCTATTTAGCGAATATTTCGACCACACTGCAATAACAATGATGAATAATATGCAAACTGAGGCGAAATGGTTATCTAAAGGCAAGTGTTCTAAGCGATTTTATTCCCTTTTCAACACTTCATGCAATTTCCCACGAGAATAAATATGGTCATTTGAATGATGTTCTCTTCGCTTGCAAATGTGACATTGCCTACTTAGCAGATTTAGTCAATTTATTCAATGATATGAATTTGAAATTGAAAGGCTGTGATGTAAATCTTATCAGAGGGAAATCTGTCATTTGCACATTCATAGACAAGCTTGCACTCTTTAGGCATAATGTTGATTGTTGGGATCAAGGTCAATTTCTAAATCCTGCTCAACTATAAAATAATCATGAGGCTTATAACTCAGTATTAGATGATGAACTTTTGATTTATTGTGAACTTTGGAACTCTTTGTATGTGGATATGAGCTGTAGATAGCAATACCTCATTCAAATAAAAAGAACGTCCTGGCTGAAAAACCCATTTCTTTACAATTATAGAAATAAAGCCGACTCTGAAATGCAAGAGGAAAAAATTACTAAGAAAATGTAAGCCTATCTTTAAAAAACCATACGATGAATATAAGTTACAAAAGAAGATTTCCTAAGGTATCTAAGCTGTAGGAAGCTATAAAACATTTCTTCATTGCTTTTCTAGATTGTTAAATGTGGTCTCTACGCAGTGACACAGCTTTCTTCCGAAACAAAGATAACGCCTGCAAAACGAGATCTACAAAACGAGATAGACAATCCCTTCTAAGCTCATCAGTTGGTTGAATTTGCAATATTTCTCTCCCTGACTACTTCTTGTTTGTAGCAGCGGGCGAGTTTTCAGGCTGACTGTATTTCAAATCTATTTTCAACCTGTCTCTCCAATACCCGAGTGTCGACTAATTTAGTCTAAAATTCTGATTTCCTTTAAGAAGCACTCACGAGCGGGGTTGGGAAGAGGGGTATAAATGTGTCCTTTCCTTTGCTGTGTAACTCTTACCAGCTCAAAATGAAAACAATTATATTTAAACATTTCGAATTCCAATAGAAAGGGGAGAAAACACAATCCCTCTATTTGTCTCTTTGCGTTTATCAACTTCCCTGGTAATAGAGTACACAGAAAATTGCCAAGGTATCATTTCGCCCTAGGTTCACACATCGTCAAAATCCACTGGCATATGTTTTGACTAGAATCACTATGATAAATTCGTTTAAAAATAATTTTGTACTCAGCATATTCCACACCTGTGTTTTTCTACTTGTTAACATTTTGGCTACTTTTGCCGATAAAATACTTATATTTTAAAGTTTCAGAGAAATCTCGTCTCATCATGAAAATCACTGAAAACTAATATGTATGTATGTATGTATGTAAGCGTTATTGTGTGTTTGTAAATTATTTTCAGTAGGATTTATTATATATACCGAAAGTTAAGATATCAATGGTTTACAAATGCGTTTATATTCCAGAATCTTCATGAATAACCATTATCTGGTTGAAAGCTCAGTAAACATATCTCGAGGACTTATTGTGACCTAATTCAAAGTCTGTCAGAAAGTAAGCGATTAATAATCAATACTTTTTAATTCATTTATTTTATTTAAAATGAATATTGTTTAACTTGTGAATGTTATACCATAAAAATCTAATCATCATTGAAACAATATTGATTTTTACAAAATTTTTTCTGAATATTGCTAGCTTACTTTGAATAATGAGCTTTTGTGTCCTCACGTTTTGATGTTATTTCTTTTCTTGTTTTAGGCATAGTTGACATAGAAACCAGCACTGCATGATTGTCAGTTTCACATTTTACTATAAAACGAGTAAAGCTTTGTGTACACATCCACAACTCTATAACGAACAGTAACTAATGAATGATACATAAATTATTTAAGATTTACCTCTGAAAATAAGATACCTGTCATAATGTATGTTTTTTAAATATGTAGTTATTTTTGCGAAAATCGATTCTATAATATAGAAAACAAAATAATAAGGTTCATTTAAATTCTATTTAAGCCAGTCTACACAGGGCTAAATAAATAATAAATAAAACAATACAATACGGTTGGGCCTTCTATTTCGAAAATAGTGCTTTTCTATGCATTTTTTGTGTGGAGATATTAAAAATTTACTCAAAATATTATCTCATTCTTTCCATTTGTTTTCATTTAAATAGTATTTTTTTCTGGTTATAAGTCATATGATTTCTTTTATTATTCCAGAAGTGAATAAACATATCATATCTTTGAATTAATCAGTCCGTTCTTTCATTGAAATAAAAAGTTATGTAGAAATTTGGAAACCTACAGTTTAGAATTTTTGGGTCAGACGTTTATTCATATGCAACATATTTAAATTTACTTGCAAAACTAGCTCATCTCTATGCATATATTACTGACAATGTAACGTGAAATGTTCAAAACAGCGAGATTGGTTTCTGAAAAGTAAGTATACATTGACTCTATTATAATTTTAAAACAAATAAAATCCCCCATATAAAATTAGAAATTTGAAAAATTATTTTGAAATTACCACGAACTGTTTTAGTAAAAGACTTCAATCACACACACACACACACACACACACACACACACACACACACACATATATATATATATATATATATATATATATATATATAGTGTTTATAAAGGAAAACTCAACACGTTATATTAGTTATAAACTCTAGTTCATTTCAATGAGCTTAATTAGCTCATATCATCAGAATCTGTTACAATATTTCCTCCATCTGGCATAAAATTTCTGCCGGAATGAACGTTTTCTTAAAATGAAGAGGGAACATAATAGAAATAATTGTAATAAACATAATATTACAAACAAATAAATAAATGACAATAAATGTAAGGGGAAGGAGGTACGAAAGAGGAGAGATTGAGTGCAGTTCCAAATATGGGTAGTATCCGTTTGAAGTTATTTTGACCGTCTAAGATGGCATGACTTCTGAACAAAAAAACCATTTCCCATAAACCTAAATAAAATTAAATGGTAAAACGTTCATTCCGGTATAAATTTTATGCCAAATGGGGGAGATATTGTAAAAAGAGTCTAACAGTATGAGCTAATTAAGCTCATTGAAATGAACTATAGTTTATAACTAATATGTATGACGTGTTGAGTTTTCCTTTATAAACTTCATATCGCTCTGGTTAACACCCATCGAGCTCTCTATATGGATTTACCTATTAATAATTTATATTAAGGAAATCTTGTTGGATTATCCTCACAGTTTACGGACTGACAACTATATATATATATATATATATATATATATATATATATATATATGTAAAAGCACAAAGTGTTTGTCATTTTAACTGAGCAGAGCATGAAGCTAAGTTAAAGTGACAAACACTTTGTGCCTTTGTGCTGCAGGGCCTCGGAGATGCTTGTCAAATTGGCATTGTACCAAACACAACTGAAGTCTCCACACTTCATATATCAGATGATATATCAGATGGTTAAGGGTGGGATGTCAAAATGGGGAAGGATAAAATATTTATTAATGATTTATTAACAGAATAACGAAATTTTAAGAAGAAAAATATAATTGAAATTTTATTAACTAAACACTATATGATGTTTGTGAGAATAAAAATGTTCATCGAGAATTCATGTAGTTTTGTCGTTAAATTTGTTCAAAGGGAAATGTAAATATTTAAAATCTCCCACAGAATATTAGACTTCATATTTGATAGTAGCAGAATGTAAAGTCTTGTGTTCTTTTCCCTTTTTCTGGAGGTTGGCGAAAGGGCGAGAGAGAAGGTGAAACAAATAAAGAAATTGTACTTAGAGTGACTTGTTGTTATTGTTGTTGTTGTTTCTTTGGCATTGTAAAGTAAAAAAGAAGAAAAGAAAATTGGATGTAAAGGAGAAACGTGACCGAGTTAGATCTTCTTTCTTAAATTTCTTGTTTAAGTGTGAAAAAAACTTTAACTAACATTATGTATCAATTTTCTATTTCCTTTCCAATTAGAATCCAGAATTTTACGTTTCACACTGACTTGTGAGATTTGCCTTCATCTGGAGTTTTCACAAAATGTTTTTACTCGTTTGAATCCGATTTTACAGGTGTGCAATTATATTTTGTTTGTTTTAGTTAGCTGTTGGATGATATAGGATTTGTATACTATAGTGTTGATCAACGTTCTATCTCCAGCCCAAATCGAGCAATTTACGTTAAAAAAATGCTTGCCATATATATTTCATGAGTAAATCCACTAAAAAAGCAACAGCCTTAAACATTATCAAAATTGTACAATACATATATATATATATATATATATATATATATATATATATATATATATAGGTTTCATTGAATAATATAGACAAGTTCTGTCTATTTATTTTGTGTAAGATCCTTTCGTATGATCTGATTAGCTTGATAGTGTTGTCATGGAAAGACGACAAGAAATCGCAATAATTGTTGATTTATTTATCAGGCCTGAGCTTTCGGCTTACATAAGCCATTATCAAAGGATGAACATTTAATGTTCAGTGAACATAGAACAATTAAATTATTAACAGAGTGGAGTTATACGAGAAAATTAAACAGGTCCATTTTTGTGTCGTACATGGCTGCAGGCCGAGAAAGAATGGTGGTAGTGGGTTTTTGGTCAATTGAGTGTATAGTGACATGAGGGGATTGGTCTGGGGACTGCTACTACTATGGTGTAGGGGGTAAGTATAATAACTATGACCTCTCCCGTCGAAACCTGTATTAATGAAAAAATACACACAATATTATTAGCAGAGTGGAGTTATACGAAAAAAAAAATATTTTGTCATCCGCAGACACATATATATATATATTATGTGTGTATTTCGGTAGCATTTTTTCATTAATATAGGTTTCGTTTAATAATATAGACAAGTTTTCTTCCCGGCGGCTTACATTACACTTAAATGACAATTCAAACATATTCCGACATTTAAAACACCACGGTTATCAACGCACACTTCTCAGAAAAATGCTTGTCGACAATACATGTATACTTAGACAAGAAAATAATAAACGAAAACTCAAAATCCTAGAAGCTATCTACATCAAACAGCTTAAACCTAGCATAAATAAAATAAATTTCTATATCTCTACTAACATATTCCAATGCCTGTAATCGAAGGGAGAGGTCATAGTTACTACGCTTACTCCCTCTACTCATAGCAGTAGTAGCTCGCAGACCAATCCCCTCATGTGACCAAGAACCACACCACCACCATTTTGTCACCGTCTGCAGCCATCCGCACGTTAAAAATGGACTTGTCTATTTGGTCTAATTTTCTTTGTTTAATTCCACTTTGTTAATAACTTAAATGTTCTATGTTCACTATATGTTAAATGTTCATTCTTTGATAATAGCTTATGCAAGCCGAAAGCTCAGACCCGATAAAAAAATCAACAATTACTGCGATTTCTTGTCGTCTTTTAACGATAGCACTATCAAGCTTATCAGATTATACGAAAGGATCCTACACAAAATAAATAGACAAAACTTGTCTATATTATTCAACGAAATCTGTATTATTAATATATATATATATATATATATATATATATAGAGAGAGAGAGAGAGAGAGAGAGAGAAAGAGAGAGGGAGAGAGAGAGGAGGAGGACGAGATTGAATGAGAACGTTTTAATTGCCAGCCTAATGAAATGTGAGGAATAAGATTTGTGATATTTGATATTCATTATATATAAGTATTTTGACTAAATTGAAGTACGAGGCATAATGAAGTTATTGCAGTTATTGCCAGAAAATGTTAAACAACCAAATATTAACTGTTATTCATTTTAATACTATCTGTTCTTGTTATGGGAACATCTGATTTAAACGGTGTTATATCCTCAGTTGCTTAACACATCTACATAGAAATACCAGGAAAAAACTTAAATACTGAACCCTTGTCGTATAGTCATATTTATATTTTAATCCAAATATATTCAGTAATTAACTAATAAATTGACATTGCCGATAGAAATAGTTTGTGAAAAGGATTATAAAGACGTAAATCTGTTTTTAAGGTTTTATTGAAATTTTATTTAAGTTAACACATGTTCTCCATAATTAGCAATACAAAGGGTAATATGATTTTGCAGTTCACGGAAAACATTTGGCAACTGATTTGCAGTAATGCCTGAAATCGCTTTAGTTATTTTAGCTTTCAAATCTCCTTATGAACTGAGTTAGGATGCGTACACAGCTGTTTTCACATGACTGCATAAAAAAATCTGGCGAACGTGGAGGCTAATAAAATGGTCCACCCATTTCAATCTATCTGTTTACTTACCTAAAAATTGTTGCAACTTTTGTGCTAAAGAAATATTCAGTAACTATGCTTAAAACTAGGTATATTAAAATTTATAACATTTTTACAGATTATTTCTATCACAAATACATATAAAATTACAAATTTTGAAAATGTCCACGGACTTTATGGACACCCTGTATACACACACACACACACACACACACACACACACACACACATATATATATATATATATATATATATATATATATAATCCTCTATCAACTCTGAATGATACCTAATATGTTTTATTAGTGTTTGTATTTAAGACACCACTCATGGTAAAAACCTAGGCCGCATAATAACTCGTTTACAAATGAAATATATATATATATATATATATATATATATATAATTATCTGCATACAACATACAACCCTATTTCACTGGATCACAGCTCATCAGTACAGCTAAATTAATAGTTTGCTTAAAGCCTGGGTCAAAATCAAAATGATTTGGCACCAGACAGATATCTTTTTACTATGCCCTCGGTGCACGGCGACAAAATGCAGCTTTCACAGCAGATTATTCACAGGATGAAAATTAACAACCAGTAACCGAGAGCATTCAATTTAGTCGCCGATCCGAACTGAGTTCAGTTCATTAACCGTAGAAAGTAACATAATGCCGAAAGTTGTTCTTGTTTTTATTAACTCTATCTCTCTCTACAGTCCTCTATCGACTAGAGAGAACATGAATAATTATCTGCATACAAGCCTGTTTTACAGTATCGCAGCTAATCAATGCAGAATGATGAACTCTTTCCTTCAAACCGGAATCGAAATCCGACTGATTTGTTATCAGACGGATATTTTCCGATTACGCTAAGGTGTATGATGACAGAGAAAAATACCTTTCACAGCAGGTTATTCACAGCAACTAAACAAACAGCCATATCCAAGACCGTAAATTTATATAATTGCGATGATGCGTTTTGTCCTTAAGTCTTTCATCGAGATAAATGTGTTTTTTAGTGCGACTGCTCTTGCGTTCGAACGTGGAGTGATGGGAATTAATCTTTATATATAATCTAGCGGATTTCTTAAAAAGTCATATATATTTCCTACAATATTATTCTTGATATATGAAAATGTATATGCCATTTTTCTCATATATATATATATATATAGAGAGAGAGAGATATTTATATATATATATATATATATATATATATATATAAGAGAGAGAGAGAGAGAGAGGTGGGGAGAGAGCATAATAATGCTTAGTTAAAAAATTACTGATGTTTCAGTAGTTTACTAATAGGAAAAAATTTGGCCTAGCAGTTTTTTTTAATGCTTGATATCAGTATAGAGCGTTAATAGAATTAATGTGGGTTGCCTTCACGAATATTTGAAGTCGGCATGACTGAAACAACACTACTCAGTTAAGTGGAAATGTTTTGATTCAATAGCAGAATAAACAGCATTCCTGAAGAGTGAAAGCATCATAAAAATGACTACAAAGATTTTGTCTATTTAACAGAGCAGATTCATGCCGACTTCAAAGCTTCGTAAGGACACAGATATGTTTTCACTAGTCAGGTCTCTTTGCAAACACTCCTGATGAGTGAGAACGCTCTATGTACACACCAATATCGAGCACTTTACGATAAAAAAACAGTTTGTTAAAACACTTTTTATCAGTAAAACCACTGAAAACACCAACCTTGGCGCAAAACATTATTACAAATAAACACTATATATATATATATATATATATATATATATATAGAGAGAGAGAGAGAGAGAGAGAGAGAGAGAAAGAGAGAACGAGAGATCATGTATATTTTCTACAATCAACAAAGGCAATAATTGTAATAGTTTGCCGAACACTTTAAAAGTACACTCTTCATTGCAGTTTACAGAAATAAAAAAATTAAATCACATTATTTATTGCATATTGACGAACTTCCTAACACTTTGTTGTTTCCAATTTGAATTAAATCAAAAACTTTTTCCATATATCTGTACTGCTTTTAACGACAACCAATAAATTTCTTGAGCTGGTTTGCCACAAGAATCTATTTGATCAATATGGCCTCTCATTCGCGCTTGCGTTTTAGTTGGAGTGAGACATGTATATGTCTCTCTGTATCAATATGTCCACCTTTGTTTAATAAGCATCAGCTACAGGTTTATAATCTTTTTTTTATAATATATTTTATTACGCCGCCCCTCTGTTACTTATTGCTTTCTCATATCCTTCTGTCTCCACAATGTCTAGTTCGGGCTGAAACTTAACTTCAACATTCGGATCTATGTTACACTTAAAATAGGTTGTGTTTTATGCAAATTGATGCTTTATATTCTTCCTATTTTATTGCAATAATGTTCTTTCTTTTATTCTTAGGAAATCGTGATTATGGTAAATGTTTATGTTTAAGTAAAAAGAACAAAAAAAATGACTAAATAACACACTTTTTAAATTGGTTATATATCCTTCTTTGAACATAGAAATTTTGACATCAATGAACAGCATAAAATTATTCCATGTTGCGTTCATCTACATGACAATAAGAAGCGCTTTTTTTAAAATCATGTTTTTATTAAGCCGACAGATGTTATTGCTTTAAAATTTTTAGTGTATATATTTGTGTAGACGCTCTGTTTATTTATTGGACTTCGTCTACCGATTTGAATGTTCGAAAAATTTTAACGAAAACTAGGCGCTCTCCGGTAGAATTTGCACCTGCGTAGCCTTTGAAAAGAGAATATTGATTAGATCCTACCTGCTTTAACAAACTTTACAAAGAAGAAATAGTTCAACATCTTACTAACCATAAACTATTCTCAGACAGACAGTACGGCTTCCGCTTCGCCAGGTCCACAGCCGATATGCTAACGACCATTACGAAGTACATGTACCAAGCCCTTGATAAATCCGGCGAGGTTCAGGCTGTAGCCCTGGACATCTCCAAAGCTTTTCATAGGGTTTGGCACGCTGGCCTTCTACGCAAGCTACAGGGCTATGGTATCACCGGACGCTTGCTTGATTTGATTCAATCTTTCCTATATAAGCACATAATGAAGGTCGCCTTGAAAGGGCATGCCTCTACATCCTACTGCTCGAACGCTTGAGTCCCCCAGGGCTCAATCCTAGATCTGACACTCTTTCTGATCTTCGTAATGGATCTCTCAGTCGTGATGAAGTCTCAAGTAGGCATCTACGCAGATGATACCACAATCTACTCCCGCATCAGTAAGAAATCCGGCGAGGCGGACAAACATAACATCGCTGCTGATCTTGAAAAAGATCTACACACAGTGGTAAGAAGTGGCTTGTAAATTTCAATACTTCTAAAATAAAACTGCTATCTGTCAACCATTACAGGTAACCTCTCCGCCACCCCCATAAGCATGGACCAAGCAATACACTGCACCTTCTCAGCCTTACCCTATCTTCCGACCTAAAGTGAAATCATTATATTGAATCAATAACTAAATCTACGACTAGGAAGGTTGGGTCACTGTGTCGGGCTAGGATGTTTTTTACGCCTGAATCCACCTTGCACATATACAAATCAACCATCTGTCCATGCATAAAATACTGCTGTCATATCTGGTCAGGCGCCCCTCAGTGTTCTCGACAAGCTGTAAAGGAGAATCTATAATGGGCTAGGTCTTGAACTCCAGCCACTTTCTCACCGGTCGGATGTGGCTTCCCTCTTCCCTCAGTCTATTCTACAAATAAATTCATGGCTTCTACTTCGGCCAACTTAAGTCACTCGTGACCCCGCCACAAGAATTTACTCGTGCAACCAGACTGGCATCAAGGTCCTACACATTTGCAGTTAAATCAACCAAATGCAGCCGACAATTCTACTATCAGCTTCTTTTCTTGCACTTCTTGTATGTTTTTCGAGGCCTGTCTATCAGGATCAAAGTGTAGTGTCTGTTCTCAGATACTCACTTCCTGCTCGCCGGCGTGAAAGTAATGACTATCTTTTGACCATCTTTGACAAGCAATGACCTTCTAAAACCAGCTTTGTACCCAGTTACCGCGTATACTTAATTTCCTGACGGTTACAACCTCCAGGAATTCAAATGCAATGTCAATACCCATCTCTTATCCATTTGACTCTCCTCTTTTCTACATCACCCCGTATATCTTGTTCTTTTCCCTTCTTTTTACCTTCGCAACTGTCTTCACACCTGTGTTTCCATCCTTCTCTTGCTCTTTCTCTGACACCAAGTATAACTGTTCGGTCTTTCTCTTTATTCTCCTCCTGACTAAACTTTTACTCTTCTGTAGCCCCCTGCGCATCAGTGGCGGTAACGCCTTGCTTGGGATGAAACGATTAAAAAAAAAGGAAGAACTTTTGCTGATCTAGGAAATCTGAATAGTTCTTTTAAGCGAAAACTGTCACGAGATTTTCATATCTACTCGGTTCCGTACACAAACGCAGGCCGGTAGAAGAAAATAAATAAATAAACCACTTAATTAATAAACGAGGCGTTTACCCAAATACAGGTGAACACTAAAAAATAACATTTAAAGAGATTAAATCTGTCATATTAAGAAATAAAAAATCCATTACTTTTTGAATAGGTACCTCCAATCATTTTCGATACCGAAATTTAAATTTAATTTTTAAAAATAAAAATATTTTCTTAAAGTTTAATTTTAGCTTTAATTGAAAGCCAAGTGTAAATATACTAATTCCAGTAAGCTAAATATTTTGCTGTATTGCAAACCAATATTATATCGATTGGAATCTAATTTTTTTTATTTGAAAAAAATTCAATCATTCGGAAATTTTTCAATTTTTGTAAACAGTAGCCATTTCTCAGTTTTTAAAATTCTTGCAAAAATAAAATATACATTATTTTATTTAAATTCTTGCAAAAATTATTTAAAATTTTTAAAATTTAAATTAAAAAATTTAATTTAAATTTAAAATTTTTTAAATTTTTTAAAATTATTTAAAATTTTAAATTGTTTAAAAATAATTTAAATTCTTGCAAAAATAAAATATACGTCGCTGAAACATTATTTTATTTAAATTTTTGCAAAAATTATTTAAAATTTTTAAAATTTAATTTAAAAAATTTAATTTAATTTTAAAATTTTTAAAATTTTCAAAAATTATTTAAAATTTAAAATTATTTAAAATTATTTAAAAATTATTTAAATTCTTGCAAAAATAATATATACCTCGCTGAAACATTATTTTATTTAAATTCTTGCAAAAATTATTTAAAATTTATAAAATTTAATTTAAATTTAAAATTTAAAAATTTTTTTAAAATTATTTAGAATTATTTAAAATTATTTAAAAATTATTTAAATTCTTGCAAAAATAAAATATACGTCGCTGAAACATTATTTTATTTAAATTTGCTAATTTAAACTTACTTTACTTTCATTGGAGACATGTATGACGTTCTTACTGCATGAGATGTACGATAAAAGCGTTTCTTAATCACGGTAGTCCTTTTATCAAGGTCATCTGGGATGACGAATGATTTAGTGACAAGCGGAAGTCGTCAGAAGCACTAAATATGGCGGCCAGACATGACATAATTGTATGTAAACGTAATCAAATGTTTTTATTTTTGTTTAACTACATAGTAAAATGAAAAAATTAACATATTTTCAGTAATTATATAATATTTTGTTAGAATTTTAGTTAAGTAAGCTTTATTGCCCTACTTTTTAAATGACTGCTTTCTCTATGTTTGGATATGTCTGTAGTGAACCGGGAGTTATCTCTTCGGCGATTTAAAGCACAATGGCAGAAATGCGTTTCTGCGCAGAAAGATTGACGTAAATATATTGTTGAAAAATTTTTTTTTAAAATATGTGCATATATTGATCAATCGGTTAACAAAAAATGCATATGCGAAAGCGATCCTCTTCTGACCTCAAACAAAATACAATTGAATTTGTCTCCTCTATCAGAGAACCCAATTTCGGAATTCCCTCGACTATGTTAAGCACACACGATTGGCTGACCCTTTCATCCACGTTTTCGTGCTGATTCTTTCTATCTTTCCATCTTCTTCAAAAAGAAAAGAACATTTTGTAAAGTCAGACAGAAGAAGACACAGGAAACAAACATTACTTAAACGGCTTGATCAAAGCCATCAACGGCTACAACTATATAGCCGCTCAACTCAATACACAATTATCTCGTCAAATTTCACTCTATTATTGCCTTCATAAATTCAACAAACTAAGCTCTTTTTGCCAACCTTGTACCAGATAAATTACATTATTAAACTCTTTTCTCCTTTTCTATGTGCCGTGTTCCTTCAGGACATAGGTGATCATAGACTTCCACTTGGTTCTGTCTCTTATCGTTCTCAATATTTTTTCTTCTTATCTCTTCTAAGCCCCGCTCCGCCACCCATCTGCTAAGACGTAACAAGTACGTCTCGCGCTGCTTCCCCCTGTCTGTCCTTCCATTTATCCGAGCTGTGAGCATCAAATTCTTCAGGCCCTCTTTCCTCATTATGTGTCCCAGGAACATCATTTGTCTCTTCCTGATATTTAGTATGAGTTTTCATCTAGTTTGCATCCTTTCCAACACTTTATCATTTTGCACACGTGCTCTATCCATGATATCCCCAGTATCCTTCTGTAAAACCATATTTCTACTGCCTCAAGCCTCTCCTTCATCCTCGATGAAATCGTCTAACATTCACTTCCACACAGAAGCATCCATGAGATTTTCCTTCATTTGTAATATACGTTTTGCAAATATATATATATATATATATATATATATATATATATATATATATATAAGAATAAATATAACTTAGAGCGAACAGACCTACCTAGGTTTCACCTAACGGATCATCAGGGCAGCCTAAGACCTACAGAGGCGCTACGCAGGAATTCTTTTAAAACGAGATTTTACAATCACACTAGTACTTTCAAAAATGAGAAATATAGGCATTGGACTACTCTTGCTACACATGTTTGGAATATTAAAAAACCTCTAAATACTGACCCCATTTTAAAATGGGAAATACTTAAGCGTTGTTCAAAGTATAGAGCTGGAAATAAGTTCTGTAAATTGTGCGGTGAGGAGAAGCTAGCGATGGCGCTATTTGAACCCGCACAGGATGTATTTAATCCTAAATCAGAGATTTTGCACAAATGTAGACAGACTAAAAATTGGCTTCTTGCTTAGTTCTTTTTACGTTTGATACGGGTATAACCTTCAATATCTAGATTTTTTTGTTTTTGTTTTTTTTCGTATTTGTTAATAAAATGAATTTCCCCTTCGATGTGCATTGGGTGCCTTCTATGGCTTAGTCATGTGGTTGTTGAGTATCTATAAATTACCACTTTATTTCTACCTTATTAGCCGACTTTACCCTGACGATCCATCAGGTGAAACCTAGGTAGGTCTGTTAGTTCTAAGTTAGATTTATTCTTATTTGTTTGCTCTACGATTGTATTGAGCGCTTTACTGTTAGGGTTCTCATCTCGGTTTTTTTTTTCAACGAGTATTTTGACGTATGTTCAAGTACTTAGTTTGTTTCTTTTTTATTTCCCCTTTTTCCCCTCCGAATTTATACTCGGTGGGTTTTTCCAGACGGATTGAAATATAGTATAACAATCATTCTTCTTCTTCTTCTTCTTCTTCTTCTTCTTATTATTATTATTATTATTATTATTATTATTATTATTATTATTATATATATTGTAATGGTTGTTCCTCATCTGGTAATAAGTTGAAATGAAAAATAAAAGGTGAAAACGATTTATTTTTGGTAATATGATATGTAAGTGAATGTGGTGGGAGTTTAGTACAATTTAGCCGGCAGTTTGTAGCCATAGTGATAGAGCCTTGTGTTAGGAGAGGGATGCGGCGTAGCTTAGTTTTGGACAGGTCACTTTTTAGTTTTGTCTGGGTAATTCTTATATTGGGATGTAAGGTTTTTTAAGGAAGGGTAGATACTTTTTATTTTACTACTATCTATGTGTGGATAGAATAAAGTTGCTATTAATGTTGTGTGAGTTTATTTTCTTTTATATATATGATGTTTTTTTCTAATTTTCAGTGTTAAACATGGGTATTTGTTACCGTTAATTTTTGGTTAATTAAATTTTAACGAAAAATATTTTCGATGTTTACATAACACTGATAATTCGTCTCTACGGTTCAACAGTTCGCCATTGTTGGGGTACTTTAGAATGTGTAGCTTTTGACTTAAGCATAAAGGGCAGATGTCGTTAAGCGAGTTGCAGGTTCTAGTTTTTCCAGGATTTTCAATTTTACTTTGGGTTTCCTTTTTACTTTGGGTTTCCGTTTTACTTTGGGTTTCCATTTTACTTTGTGTTTCTGTTTCATATATATATATATATATATATATATATATATATATATATGAATCAATCAATATACATATGAAAATAAGGACACGAATAAAAATATTATTCATGTAATCATAAAACAGTGCTCAATGTAGTATATACATTGGGGCTATTTTTATCCATGTCTTTATTTTCATATATATATATATATATATATATATATATATATATATATATATATATATATAATCGCCAATTCGGTCGGGTTTCAATCCTGAGTAAAAAGGTTATCGGCTGTCTAACCGTACTGATGAGCTGCCATACAGCGAAACAGATCTGTCCGCGGATGACTATTTACGCTCTCACACTTTGACAGTAGCTACTCTGGCATATACCCATCGTTCAATCAGCAATGAATTAGAACTCTGAGCTATTGGGCGTGTATAATGATAATACACACGCTAAAAATTCTACCTCCTTCTACCGAGCGCCCGTAGCTCAGAGGTAGAATCGCTGACTGACGCTACTTCCGTCGGGTTTCAATCCTGGGTTTAAAGTAATCGGAGTCTAACCGTACTAATGAGTTGTGATACAGCAAAAGAGATCTGTCTGCGGATGACTATATATATATATATATATATATATATATAAAATATGCATGCAAAACGTAGATTAAAAATAATGGAGAAATCTTAATGACATCATTTAATAACACGGTAAAAGTGTGCTTAACCTGTTCGGAAGTTAACATACACATTTATTTACAAGTATTACAAAAGTCATTTTTGACAATGGCTAAAAGTATAGCCAAAAGCGCTAGAAAATTCAAAACATGTAACCAATTCTAATGTAATGGAGTTTGGAAAAGAAAAAAATCATAGGCACCCATGAAAAATTATATAAAAAGCTTAATAAAAGTATCTGTCTGTCATTTTTTAATGAAACCCACATAAAAGAGAAATTCTTGCCCAAATACATTATATATATATATATATATATATATATATATATATATATATATATATATATGTATGTATGTATATATATATTAATCATTTTACCCCGAGCAAGGCAGAAATGCCACTGATGAGCGGGGGGCTACATGACTGTAAAAAGATTAATTAGAAAAGTGTGAGGAGTACAAACTAGTTAGAAAGGAGCAATAGAAAGCTTAGAATGCGAGTGCGATGACAGATACAAAGGTGGAGAGAAAGGGAAGGTTATATGGGGGTAGGGAGAGAGCTAGAGTCCAGTGGTTAATAGATGAGTATTGACATTGCATTTAAATTTTTGGAGGTTGTAGCCCTCAGGAAAGCAAGAATATGGGAGCGTGTTCCACAGGCGGGAAGTGCGAGAGAAGAAGCTGCAGGAGCAGAATTGTCATATATATATATATATATATATATATATATTAATTACTTAGTTTTTGGTCATAATAAAATTAGACAAATTCATATTTTTACATTGAGTGTTCAATGCAATTGTATTGTAGAATGTTTAAATATTTTCATTTGTGAACGAGTTATTACGCAACCCATGTCTCTACCATATGTGGTGTCTTCAGGTGATTTTTCAATAAAGAATTAATGTAGAGACGTTGGTCTATTGACTAAGCAATTATGCGGCCAATTAGAAGTTTCGTGAAGGCACCATTGTGATGTCCGCGCTAAGATAAGGTCGTAAGGAGTGAGGACATTACAATCGTTCTTTCACTAAACATTGAATTCGGCATAACTTTATTCAGTTATGTGATGACCTTCTCTATTTTAATTAATAAGCGTAAATTACATGACATTTTTATTAAAACATGACATTTTTACTAAAACATGACATTTTCACTAAAACATAACAAAAAACAACCGGTTTCCTCCCAGATTTTATCAAGTATATTTCTCTTAAAAGGAAGACATGGATATTAAAATTTATTATTTTAATCTACATGTGTACTATTCGTAGGAATAAACTTCATAAGCCCTTCGATAAAACCAGTGTTTAGTAAAGATGTGATGTAATTTACGTTTTTTCCGAGCTATTATAAAGTTATGTGCGGCTAAGGATTTGTTCATATATATATATATATATATATATATATATATATATATATATATAAACTGTAAATTTGTCGTTGAACACGTTTCAAAAAACCCATCGAGTACAAACGCGGAGGGAAAAAAGGTAACAAAAAAAAACCGAATTAAGCACTTGAACATTAGTCAAAGTACTAGTCGAAAGAAAAAAAACCCGAGACGAGTAACCTGACACGTAAAGCGCTCAATACACAAGTAGAGCAAACAAAGTAAGTAGCTAGCCTAGAGAGCCAAAGAACCTCCCAAGATTTCATAAAATTGGATCTTCAGGGAAAGTTGGCTAAAGAGGCTAAAATAAGGCGATAAGATATAAGAAACTCCGCGACCACGTGATCGAAACAGAAGACGCCAAACACTAAAGAAGATGGGGGGGGGTATAAAATTTTATTTACAGAAAATAAAACAATTACTTACGATGAAGTTTCATTACAAAAATGTGTGTCATTCGGTAAGATTCGAATCTGCGACCCTTATCCACATAGGACACATTCTCGTAATAAAAAACTGTCGTACATAATCATGCCGGTAGAAATAAATATATAATATTGTTTGATGATAAACCGAATATCTACTTAAATACGAGTCTCGATAAAAAATAATGGTCAAACAAATCATTTCAATTTGTCGGTTGTTTATAACCAAGTTTCGTTAATTTTCGTTAATTACGTAACATTTTTACATTTTGTGACATCACTATACAATTCAAAGCAGAGATAGTTTGATTATAATAACAATATCTACTTCAATATGAGTATCGATCTAACATATATATATATCCCATTTTTTTTTTGCAGAACGTATTTTGGGGCTAATAAAGCGTCGACCCAATTTTGGCATCTCCATAAGAATGAACGTTTTGCTCAGCCAGGCCATGTTTCATCGATCGGATAAGTGATAACTGGACGAAGCAATAACTTGTAAAACAGCGGGTGGGGTAGGACAAGACATTTAAACATTTTCGATAGATTTTCATCTGTTTTGCAACATGTGGCCAAGTGTTGTCCTGTTTCGAAAGACTTTGGCGTATCTCTGCGATTTTTCTACTATGATCGGTTCAAACGCCTTAATTGTAGTCGATACCCATCTCTCGTAACGGGTTCGTTAACTTCGGGTATCTCATTATAAACTACACCCAGATGATCCTAGCAAATGCAGAGCAGAAGTTTTGCTGCCGATGTTGATGCATGCCAAGCTTATTCTATCTTCTACGCTTATTGTGCCCACTTTGTATCGCTTCCCACGATACAATGCAATAAAATATCCTTTTATACTACTGAATCAGCTGTTCACACATGACTAGACCCCACTCGACGTCTCTCGACTTCAACTCGTACGGCACGTAATATCCTTGCTTTTTAATTATTCTTAATGCTTTCAAAAGTTTTGAAACTGTTGTATGATCAACTGTTCATGATTCTGAATGATCAGGTTACGATTCATGAAGTAATGCCTTCAGTTTTTCGTTTTTAAACTTTTTTGGAGTGCCAGATTTTGTTTTATCTAAAATATCAATATCATTATTTTTGAGTCATCTAAACCAATCTCTGCCTCTTGTTTCCGACAGAACATGGTCGCCGTAAATTTCAACAAATCTTCAGTATGCTTCAGCTGCAGATTTCTTTTAAATAAAATAGTGCACTAAAATTCCCTCGCATGTACACTTTATTTGTCACGAAATCCGACAGGTTTAACGCTAGGAAATACAAAATTGTTTATTCTTTGGCAAAATTATATACACTGAAGTTGGAGCTTGCTTATAGCACTTCCTTACAGATTCAATGCCATCTGAAAATAATAGCACAGTTCTAAAAACGCCATCAGTTGTAAAAACAGCGACAAATTATTTGAGGTCATAATATATGTAACATTTCTTCTTACTAGGTACGAATAATGACATTTAATCCCCAAGAGTAAATTAGAATAATGAAAATTATTCTCAGAAACTAAACTATATATAAATAGATATGAAAATATCTTAAAATCTATAGTCGGTATATTCTTCTTGTCTTTTTTATTCTCTCCTTTAAGAATCTGAGTTGTTTTATTTTCATTATTCCATTACTTTCTAAACTTGACAATGAAGATAATTTGCTACATCTTTTTTTTCCAAAATATTTCCTTCAGAGATTTGTTCACGTTACGCGCAAAATATTACGACACGTCGAAATATAGTCACTTACAAGTTGAGTGTACGAGGTGCTCTGTCTCTAACTTCAAAAAATCTATCAGCTTGTATTGTATACTGATATACATATATAATATATGATATCAAGCATATTTGAAGAAAGCTAAAATCATTCTGAATGTCTACCAACGGACGTTCACTTCTCCGACTCTTCCCGACCGTTTTCTTTCTCTGGGGTAAACTCAATACCAGCGGCTGTTATCTCTCCTCAAAGACAAAGTCAGAATATCACAATTTCAACTAAAACCTTGACCATCTAGACTTCCTATTACCAACAAATGAATGAAGATCGCAGTTCGGACGAGGAATTTCTGCCCGAAGCATTGCCGGCAAGAGCAGGCCAAGTTAATATAATCCGACTATCTAATTCCTCGTCACAGGCAAATATCTTCGCTATTGGACGAAGTATCTCCCACCAGCGCTCTCGATAAGCAAGCGGTCATATCCGGTGATTGCCCGAGTCACCGTCTACGATGAAGTTTGGTCAATTGTTTATTTTTGGAAGCAGACATATAATACCGTGTAGCATTATGCGAGAATGGAAATAAGACCTTTAATCAATAATCCACCTTTATTGATCTTTGATCGATATGACTATATATATAAACAATTTTATTATATGAAGTGATGCGAAATGACCATTTTTTTACAAGAAATTATTATCAAAAAATTACTATTAGGAAGGCATAGAGTATAGGCAATATGTTGCTGATAAGTCAAAATAAACTCGTTGCAAGTGTATTTGAATAAAGAATTACCCTAGTCTTTTTCCATATCTTGTTGCTTTTTTTTTTCTTAGCAAGCATTCTTCTCGGGTCAATTGAAGTAAAGGCGATAATAGTAAGCTTTTCCTGTAGGCCAATCCAAAAATGCAATCGTTTTGATTCTCCCGGAATGACTAAATTTATTCGTGCTAAGAAAAATATACTATATATATATATATATATATATATATATATATATATGTTCTTGTCAGCCATCTTGTGACGTCATAACAATCATAGCAGTACATCGTCTTTGTCTGAATCTTAGAAGGTGAATGTTGTAATACATTTTATCATAAGAAAAGAGTCCAAGAAAAGCAGAACTCATGTGTTAGAGACGTTCATATTCCCTGTTCTTTTTTTTATTTTATTTAAAGCCGTTGGGTGGATTCTCATTGTGGAATTTCGAGTAGCTGTATGGTCATTTTGGAGAAATACAATACATATTGGTCGTGATGTGTCTGTGATGATTCCATATATCAAGAGTGTTCCAATGAACACATTCAGACAGATTCCTGAATGATTATTGAGTTTAAAACGAATTGCCGATCATAAAACTAAGTAATGAATAAGCAAAAAAATATTCAAAATCAAAATTTCATATCTTCCAATTACACACCTATTTTTACTTGTTATACTATCTATAGGATGTGCGTTGTGATACAGTGGATATTGGCTCGGAACGAGAAACCGAGAAGCCGAGTTCGAATTTTAGTTGAATCCATTGTATTCATTTACGCGCAAATAACCTTGGGAAAGGTACTAATCCGTCTCTTCCTTCCAGTTATGGGTTAAATAACAGGACAGACTGGGTTCTATATCCTTGGTCGGCAACCAGTCTACCACAGAAAGCAATGGCGACCTACTGCGGGATAATCCTCTGCCCAGTCAGTCATGTCTCTTTCGAGACATGATCGCCCAAGCGTGTATCACGTATGGCACTTAACTGACTGACTGACTATCTATTCAGACAGATTTTTTAAGTAACATCTCCAGAATATTTAAACAAAATATGTTTTTAAAGGGATATTTTTAATTTTAACTTTTGTGTGCCAAAAAACAAATTAGCGATATGGAATTTCTCTGACGATTAATTATTACGTAACTGAAACGGAATAATGCCATCGGCTGCAATTATTCTATTGTCTTTAACACAACTGAAAATCAAAAATCAATTGCGTTGGGTGCCGAAAAATGCTTATCACCATAATATATTGAAGAAAATTAGCAAAACACCTGGAGGCTGCGCTCCAACTTCCAGCTGTTTTCTTACGCCCCTAAACAAAAGTATATTCACTTTTTAATATTATTCATTAAAAAAAAATATTTTCAAAACAACTAAATATAGCCGTATCTAAGTCATAAGAGTATGCCATAAATCTGCAAGAGTCAGGTAAGCAACAGACGTTTCTATACAAAATTATTTAACCAAATGGATCGTTTCGACGTCGACATAAAGCTATGAAGCTATCCGCTGATTGGCTGCTTTTTTACGGTCAATCAGTGTAAACCTCCTGTGAGGTTTTCTCGGTGATCGTCCGGCTGGAAATGAAATGAGGGTGAACTGAGGCGTGTTTTACTGGCGAGCTGGGAAAATTAGTTGTTCAGCTCAGCTAGACAACTGGTCTCGGTTGCCCTAAATTGTGGCTCAAAGCAACGATTGTTGCACTTAAAAATGAGGTATTCTTGATTTCTGAACATTGTCGTGAACAAATATTTTAATTGTATATATAAATATATATATTTATTTATTGCATCAGGGACAATTCAAATAAACCCGCACACACATTCATAAGTACATATACACACACACACGTGTGTATATGTATGTGTGTATTTATGACTCTGTGCGTTTGTGTGCATGTGTGTGGTTGCGTGTGTGTAGTAGTGTGTATGTCTAAATTATTTTCAGACAGAGTTTATCTGCAAGAGAGAAAATTGAATAAAAAGACAAAAGAGAAATATCCTACGCATTTCATATAGAGACTTTATCTAAGCAATGTAAGATTTCTCATGTTGCACGTGTTTACATAGAAAAGCTAGGATGTTATTGGGTTATTACGCCTTTTATATGTAGGAACGTTCATGAATATTCATCACGTAGTAGAAAGGTCAATCAAAACATGTGGGGGACACAAAGTTTCAGGAGTCAATGTCTGCGAAAATGTAAGCAAAATAAAAAAATTTTAAAGCCTTGATATACCAATAATATCCTTGCTTCTGTGTATAAAACTTGCAACGAAATTAATAGTACATTGACATGATAAAATCTCCCAGACCACGAAAAATACCACGAAAAATATTTTTCTTTAGTCTTTTTATTCATATATATATATATATATATATATATATATATATATATATATATATATATATATATATATAGTACTGTACAAAAGTATTAGGACAAGAACTGTTTTATCTTTTATGAGGCACAAGACCTACGAAATCTCAGGTATTGTAGTGTGATGTTCTGCCTACCATAATATAACTAAATTCTTCTTTGTGTATGGGCTGTAATTAACAAGACAAATTTTTATATATCTCTTAAGCTGTGGTTTCCAGGGATTATTTTAATGATTTTGTTCCATTTTCTAATATTTCAAGTGACCTATTATTATTATGTCACTTTTCTTATTAATCGGTTTCTGCTATGTGTGCACGACCTACCAAGTCTACAGGAAGACCTAAGGCAGGTAGTGGTGTGTTGTTATGACACTGTTTCATGTTTTTTCATATCTCGCTAACATCTCTAGCGTTACATAGAAAAAGATCTTCTCAGTGTGTCGGTTGTACTTAACAAGACAATGTTTTCTATATCTCCTAAGCTGGAGTTTCCAGGGATTCGTTCATGTGTTTTTGTACCATTTATTATCATTCCAAGTTCACCCACTATCACTGGTACGATACTTGTTTTCAATTTCCACATTTTTTCTATTTCAATTTCCAGGTCTTTTTATTTTGACAGTTTTTCGAATTTCTTTGGTTGCTATGTTACAATCCGCTGGACAAGCCATATCAATTAATAAGCAAGTTTCTTTCTTTTTGGTTCTTGCACAATAGTGTCCGGCTTATTTGCTTCAATCTTTCTGTCTGTATAGATGGTGTAATCCCATAGTGTGCTGGGTGATGCTCATACCAGTGTTTGTTTACATATTTTGCATAGTGTTTGCACATTGTCCAGTGTACATATTGCCCTACTCTATTGTCACGAGTTTTATATTCATCTGGGACAAGTACAGAACATCCTGAGATTAGATGGTCCATTGTTTCTTGATATTTATCCCACAACCTGCATTTTGGATCCTCATTATGATGTATAATATTTGCCTGAATATTTCTAGTAAAAAGACTTTGGTCTTGTGCAGCAAGAATAAAGCCTTCAGTTTCAGACTTTAATCCAGGCGCTCGTAACAATCGATGAGTATTAGCTTTATGAACATTGCGTTTATGAGCAAATTCTTGATATTGGCCATGCAGAGGTTTGTCTTGCCAGGGTTGTTTCATCTGTTCAAAAACTTTATCCTTGTTTTTCTTTTTCATATTTTTTACCGCAATATTTGGTTCCTGGCTTCTGATTTTCCTTTTTTACAGAATCTAGTAAATGTAAATCTTGTTTGTATTTACTGCCTTCATTCATTATTGAATATTTTTTCTTTCTGTTTCTTAACTAATTGTATCATCAAGTCCTTTGTTGTTTCTATGTATGTTAGTAAGCCAATAGTTGTTGTCTTGTATGACAATTCTAGCTAAATAAGAACTCTTCCTTCTTCTTTACGGGTTATGTATAGTCGGTCTGAACCAACATTTGAATGATGCATCTTATGTTTGAAAAAGAGATTTCTTATCTTAGAATTCATTAGTCTGATATCGTTTAGATTCCAGTTGAAGATGTTGACGCCTTGGCACATTTATTCAAACTGAATTTAATTCAAATGTCTTCACTGAAGCATTTTACAGTTTACAAAAAAACCTTCCAACTCATAATCATTCGTAGTATACAACTTTAAGTCATCCATGTAAAATACATAGCTTATGTTCTTTTGGGCTATTTTATAACCACATTCTGTTTTGTTCAGATGACTGGTTAATGCTTATACTGATATACAAAATATTAAGAGTCACCTTGAAATATAGGTCTGTTGGTGTTTATTTCACCAGACTAATAGGTTCCATTTATATGAGTTACAGGGTTGTTTTCCATATCGACATACATTGTTTGATGAAACTGATGATTACGGTGATACCTTGTACATATTTAAAGTCCCTATGATCCAGGAATGTGGTACACTATCAAATGCCTTACGATAATCTATCTAGGAAGTACTAAGATATTTCTTTGCATTGAAGCAGTTTTCCAAGATCATCCTATTAATAAGTAATTAGTCTTTACATTCGTAACAGCCACGTTTGAACCCTTTTTGTTCAAGCGGTAGTATGTCATTTTTTTCAAGAAGAAATATGTCTGTTTTGTTAAAATAGATATTAATAGTTTGTGTATGTCTGATGGCATGTAATTGGTCTGTAGTTTTTCGGGTTATTTGTGTCACTATTCTTGAGTAGAAGAAATGTAAATCCTTTGGCCATCCATGCAGAAATTGTAGTGTGATCGTCAACCATTTCTTGACGTTCTTTGGCTAGTTTTTTATGTGCTGTATTTAAATAATATAGCCAAAAGTTACGAATATTAACTATACCTAGAAATTTCTAATTGTGTGCTTTTTTCAGTGCATATTTAACATCCTTTTCAATGATTTCAGCCCATGTCTGGTCTGGTTTATTTTTTATTTGTTCTATCTCTTGTGCAATCCAATCTACTTCTTTGTTATGTTCTTTAGGGCAAACCCATATTTTTTCCCAGAAGTGTATAACACCTTCCAGTTTGTGGGGGACTGTCACTTTAATTCTTTTTTTACCTATTTCCCTGTAAAATTTCTTTGCATCGGTTTGAAAAATCTTTTTTTTGTCTGTAGAATCTTGATCTTTTCTCATAGCGTCTTATTCTTTGAGCCTTTAGTTGTATTGTTTACTTTATGCTTTCCTTAGTTGATAGGACTTCATTTTCATTTCTATTTGTTGTATTTGCTTTCGACTGTTCTGCCTTTTCTAGTTCTTACATTTATTCCTCTTGTCAGTTCATCGAGTACTGATAGTTCACTTATAAGTTGTTCGATTTCTTTTTCTATTTTGCTTTTCCAAGATGGATCTTCATGTCTGCAGGACTGCCTTGTTTTTAATTTGATGTTCACTTTTTTGTTGCTGCTATTGCTGATGCATATATTGCTTCATTAAGATTTATATGAGTGTCTTTTTCATCCAAAATTAATTTCAGTACTGCATACTAGTTTCGAGGTTATGCTTTGTTGGTTGTAATTTTGGAAGCCTTTCTCGTTACTCCATTGCAATATTTTGTATTTGACTTATATGGTTCTTGATTTTTTCCTTGGCTTCTTGTATACTGTTCTTGTTTTCCGTAAAATAATTCTGTTCAATGCGTTCTCAACTCGTTTTATTGTTGTCTTGTAACTGACTCAGATCACACCTTTCCCGCACTTCTAAATTTACAGCATTATCTTCACAGTGATTTGTGTGTATCACGGTTTCTACATTATGACCTGTAGCTTGTTTGATGTTACTACTTTATATTTCTGATTCCGGTTCCTTTTCATATTTTGTTGATTCGTCTATTCTGGTTGCAATTCTTTTTTTCTCATTAATTTCACCCTCTATCAATCGGTTATTTCGCATGATTTATTTTCGTACGCTGGCTAATTTATTTTCGTCAATGTCCTTTCTATTTGTTTGTCCAGCCTTTTCTCGCCAAATGATATGTTTGGCGAGTGATGTTTTTTTGAGGTTTGAGTAACGCTTCATGAAATCATAACGACTTTGTACCTATCACGAAACCATTTTATTTTTTCTTTCTTTAAATATGCAATTATAGCTCTATTATTATTATTATTATTATTATTATTATTATTATTATTTATTTATTTATTTATTTATTTATTTTACCCTCAGAATCTAATTATTTGTTATATAAACTTATCCAAGTTTGAAGCATGCACCTCAAGTGACAGTAAAATAGCCTGTCATAGTTGAAAGAAGAATATATATACGATAAATGGGTTCCTTTTCGTAAATTGAATTTAAAATTAAGGTACGTTAAAACCATGAATATGTAGAAATAAATTCAGCTTGGAAGATTTGAACGCAAACAATAAAACCATTACTATCATGTGAGAATCGAATTGTAAGAAGACATTACTTTTTCAAATATATATATAATATTATTAGATTTCTTATGTTAGAACTGATTGACCTAGAGTCATAGGGATTAACTAACAATGTTTGTCTCGTTATTATCACATCCAATTTCTGTTCTGCTAAACATTTACTAGATAATGTGTGTTCACTTTTTTCCCCTGTGTTCGACTTGCATTCGATATCTCATGTTAGTGTCCTATTCTTTAAATTTAATTTCTTCATTTTGTTTCACAAAAATATCCACTTTCTCTTACTTCTAAATATAAGTGTTTTGTTTTTGTTTTTTGTTTTTGTTTTGTTTATTTTTTTGTTTTATTATGTTTAGAACTTCGTGTTTGCTTATATGTCCTGTTCATGATAGCCTTAGCATATTTTTATAGAACCTCATCACTTCTAACTCAAGTTTCCACTTCATCCATGAAGAAGTTGTCCAATATTCATTACTATTCACTCAGTCCATCGCGAAATCAGAATCTTTGCAGTCATACCGACTTTGTACTCCTCACGAGACCATTTTATTTTTTCTTTCTTTAAGTATACGGTTATGGATCTAGCTGGAGAATTTTCAACACTATCTTTGGATTATTCTGGTTGGGGGGGGGGGCGAAGCTGTATTCCTTGTGTAGGAGTTTGTTCAATTGGCAGATAGTTCGACCTCAGGCAGGTTTACTCCTGAAGGATGAGCTCCCTGTTTATCCACTGGAAGAGCCATGCTGGACTTTTATTTCTAGTTGTAATTCTCATATTATTCCCACGAGTGACGCACTGGTACAAAAGTCCACCCAAAGTTGTCCGGCACGTTGGGTAACGGTCTTTTACAACAGGATTCCGAAGCGTGTAGGGGTACGTTTGTGACCCCATAACGCAGGAGCCATTCATTCCTCAGCACAATTAACACTTAGCGTGCCGGGTTGTTGTTCGGAGTTTTCCTTCTCCTAAATGGGTTTTCAAGCGACAGTTGACAAAGAAGCGATTGGAATTCAAAGAAAAAGACGCTGGATAAAAAAAAAATTATTGAACGTAGCAGTCGCTCAACGAAACAAAACATCATTACATTAAAGTATTTTGTTAAAAAAATGTTGCTACCATCACTAGTTCTTGTTGGAAAAATAATTGTTAAGAAAAAAACAAAATTAATGTAAAATACAAGTTGACATACGTTTACGTTTATTACTGCTTTGTAATATAAAAATAATGATTTGTTCGCCCACCTGTATATTCAGATATTTTCATTAAAGTCGTCGAAAATAGGTTTTATCAAAAAATTAAATAATTAATTAACTAACTTGAATCTATAAATAAATAAAAATAAATAAATACGTATTCTTTCTAAGAAAGAATATCGTAGAAATTGTATCTAACTGTTTTTATCGTATTTTTTCTGTAGTTTTCTTTTGTTTTCTGTCTTTAAGAACAATTATTATAGATTTGAATAGACATTATTTCCAAATATCGACAACTAAGGGAAATATGAATAATAATAATAAAGTAGTTGATGAATCTATTAGGATCATTTAAAGAAGAAACAGATAAATTAAATCATATACGAAGAAAAATTCATGTTTACGTTAAAATAGTAAAACAAAATTTCATATAGAAAAAAACCAAATAAGTTACGTTTTCAAGAGTTTCAAAAAACATGTCATTCTCGTTGTAATTCAAACCGCGCTATTTATTATTATTATTATGTCATTTTTCATCATATTTCGATTTCTGCTTTGGTCTCACTGCCAACCAAGTCTGCGGGGAGACCTAAGGCAGGCAGTGGTCTGTTGTTATGGCTCCATTTCATGTTTTTCTATCTTCCCTATCATCTCCAGCATTACATAGATAAAGTTTTCCTTAGTGTGTGGGCTGTACTTAATAAGACAATTTTTTGTATATCTCTTAAGCTGGGGTTTCCAGGGATTCTTTCAATGTGTTGTTTTGTTCAATTTTTTATCATTCCAAGTGCACCTACTATCACTGGCACAACTCTTGTATTCAATTTCCACATTTTTCCTATTTCAATTTCCAGGTCTTTATATTTTGACAGTTTTTCAAATTCCTTGATTGCTATGTTACAATCCGCTGGACAAGCCATATCAATTAATAGACAAGTTTTCTCCTTCTGGTTTTTAACAATAATGTCTGGCCTGTTTGTTTCAATTTTTCTGTCTGTGTAGATGGTGTAATCCCATAGAATGGTTACATCTTCTATTTCTGTAACCGGTGCTGGGTGATGTTCATACCAGTGTTTGCCTACAGCTTTTCCATAATGTTTGCACATTGCCCAATGTAAATATTGCCCAACTCTATCGTGGCGATTTTTATATTCATTTGGGGCAAGCACAGAACAGCCTGAGATTAGGTGGTCTATTGTTTCTTGGTGTTTATCACAAAACCTGCATTTTGGATCCATATTATTATGCATAATATTTGCCTGAAAGTTTCTCGTGAAAAGACTTTGGTCTTGTGCAGCAAGAATAAAGCCTTCAGTTTCGGACTTTAATCCAGATGCACGTAACCATCGATGAGTATTAACTTTGTCAACATTGGATTTATTGGCACGTACTGGATATTGGCCATGCAGAGGTTTGTCTTGCCAGCGCTGTTTCATCTGTTCAAGAGCTTTATCTTTGGCTTTCATTTTCATATTCTTTGCCGCAATAGTCGGCTCTTGGCTTCCGTTCTGCTTTTCTACAGAATCTACTAACTGTAAATCTTGTTTTCTACAGAATCTACTAACTGTAAATTATTATTATTATTATTATTATTATTATTATTATTATTATTATTATATTTTTTGATTTCTAGTGTATACTTATTTCTTTCTAGATCTCAACCTGAGGGGAAAAGACATCATGACGTTCTTCTGACGGGCTACTTTCCATGGTACGCAATTAACATGCACTCTACATTGCTGTTGTGCTGGTTTTATATATCCACCAGTGCAAGCCGACAATATTAAATGCTGTCAGATGTACCTTATGACGTTGCATTGCGTGAGGCATTTAACACTTTTCTTTATTTTCAATGTTTGGCCTCCACATTGTGGGTAAATAACTTATGTACCCACACTCACACAATCCATTATATGCGCACTCACACACACACATATATAATATAATAAAATGTATTTTTAAGTTATTCTATTGTTGTGGGTAAACAGGATAGTTCATGTGCAAGTATAAATGTGGGCATTGATAACCACATTCAAATCCACTGTTACTTTTACTTATAATAATTTTGAAATATAACCGCCTACCAATAACTTTAAGGAGAATACAATAGACCTTGCTACCCATAATGCACCATTGGTTAGTTTATATAAATAGTCATATCAACACATAACACTTAACATAACACTTATAACATAAAACATAACACTTATATAACACTTATATAATATGACACTTATATAACATGACACATAACACTTATAACATGAAGATTGCGTTCAAGCATAAAGTAAAGTGTTGCCACTGGGTGTTGACGTCAATGTTCAATTTTATATTTAGATATATTCCGGATATTGGGCACTGGTACCCATAAATATGACACACACACACACACACACACACACACACACACACACACACACACATACACACACATGTATATATAAAGAGAGATAGATAGATATATATTCACAAACGTTATTTAACATAATCATTTTTTAGTAATGCACGTGTTAGAGTTGTCTAGAATAATTGACATCTATCGATGTCGTATTTTGACTGTCATTATACAAAAGTTTAGGTATTTTGTATTTTAAACACTCACGAAAACCGTAACCCAGTAAGATCGTATGGGTACCACATGTATTGCCGTAGAATTACCTTTGGTGATATCTGGGCAAAATATCCTGACCGAGCTAAAAAAAAAACATGTCAGATTTTCAATTCAGAGTTTGATTTCAGAGTTTGTCATTCCCCTAGACCGTTTGCTAGCCAAGTCTATAGAACCCAGTCTGCTCTGCAATTTTCCTCAAAGTGTTTATGTAGAAAACACGTATTCGTATCTTTCCCAAGTTCCCGACTTGTACCTTTTTCTAGTAAGAGTTTTTCCGATATTTTTTTTTAATATGAGTTTAGCTAATGTTAAATTAAAATATTCAGATTTAACACAGAAGTTTATTTATTTTCACTGTCAAGTTTTAAGGCAATCTAAAATCTTCTCCAACATAAATTGTTAAAAAAAAGGTAAAATTATTTATTCATCACCAATTATTAAAATAAATATAAAAGTATTTATATATATATATATATATATATATATATACTATAATAAGACAATTATTTTCAATATTTACATTGTTCGAACTGTTCTCTTTTTCTTTGTTTCCATATGAAAACCAATATTACGGAGTGCGAGAGAAAAACAATTACATACATCAAGATTGTAATATGAGCTCATAAAAATAGTTTCAAAGACATTAGGCCTAAAAGTCCCCAAAATTCATACTGTGATGTCTTTAAAAACATTGTCATAGATTGATCCAGTTGCTTGAATTGATTTCAGTACCTGACTAAATTAGAGGTGAGCAAAATAACTTACGGAGTTGATTTAAAATGATAATTGATACTGACATATCTGGAAGTTGCATTGCTCTCTGGTACTAGAACAACCTACCCCAAAGAAAGAAACAAAATATTCAGTTCGAAATTCCAATCATCTGAAGAATGTCGTGAATATGGCAACAAAGATGAAGAAAACAATCCAGACAATGTAAATAGTGTAAATATAAAAGCCTGAATATTTTAAGCACTTCAGCCAAAACATTTTTTGCAAATCCAAGACCTACCGGTAGGTTTCAGTAAAGACAACAGTCCTGAACCACAGAATCCATAGAAATCAAGTCACACTGACGATCTGAATCAGTAAAAAAACAGGCAAATATTTGTAGGCAATATTTATAAATCGTTGTCACTGGATTTAATATATTCTTAGTTAGGGATCGGCAAAATAGTCTGTTCGTCTTTTAGCATTTTTTTAATGAGTCATCTCAGCAATAATTTACGTTAACATTGTTTTCATTTCAAAAATATTCAAATATTTCAAATTGTCTTCTCATTAGTATTCCTGCGTGGATTTTTATTGAGCAATATATATAACATTATATGTGATAATTAGTATTCTTTATTATATATTCTATACGAACAAAATATTGATACCCTTTTCATTTTCACCTTTGTTTCATATATATATATATATATATATTATTCAACGAAAAATTATATTTTGAAGACAAAAATATACTTAAAATATTAAATGCTGTATGTAAATAATTATTCCTCAATATATATATATATATAATCATGGGTGGAATAATATTCCTTGTCCAAAGAAACACTATTTTTAAAAAAGTGCTCAATACAAAGTGGAGCTAATAATATTTATTCAGAAATTATAACATGGATATGTTACAATATCACTACAAAAGTAGCTATTTTGTTTCGACATTTCTT
Source organism: Ascarosepion bandense (assembly GCA_037127315.1). Taxonomy (NCBI): domain Eukaryota; kingdom Metazoa; phylum Mollusca; class Cephalopoda; order Sepiida; family Sepiidae; genus Ascarosepion; species Ascarosepion bandense. The sequence goes on along the minus strand of JBBBDQ010000122.1, from coordinate 580,701 downwards.
GTGTCTTGTCAAGTGACGGGGTTTATTTTAAATTGAATGGTTTCAAAAGGTTAAAAACAAGCAAAACCTCTTCAATCAGGGAGGCATTGTTGTATGTAAAATGTGGACCAATCAGAGTAAAGCAACTTCTAATTTGGAAAATATGTGGGCAGACGTAAAAATAATTTTAGTGGGTATTGGTATTAATATTTGATTAAATTGAGATCAGTATTATTAATTAACTATTATGTCTACTTTATTTTTTTTATTTTATTTTATTTTATTTTTTTTTGCGAAATTTCAAAAAAAATAATTTTTTAGTTTAACAATTTAGTAGATTTAGCAAGTTATTCATATATTAAACGAAGAAGAGAAAAAACGCATCCATAAATAAACCTACAAACATCCACACATAGAAAAACATACGAGTATATTCAGAAACACTAGCAAACAGACACATAAATAGATTAATACACCCACGCATATATACATACACAAATTACAAAATTTAGCCTTTTTCGACTTGTCAGTTTGTCTGTCAACTTTTAAACAGACTAAATTGCTACATATTGGATACAGTCAAGGCGAATTCATTACGTGGCCATCCCTGGATAAATGAAGTCGGAATAGACATAATCATATTTCAATGCATGAACTTATAAACAGAATTAAATAAATACTTACGCAAAAACACAAGCTAAAGTTAAATGCGTATGCATGTGCAAATCGTCATGCATATACATATATATGCTAAGCTCCATATCGTTCATATGAAATTATGCCTGTGGGCCAGAGTTGTCTAGCTCGCGTGTTCGTGTGTCTCTGTGCACGTCAATGGTTGTACAAGTGTTACTCTTTTCTGTGTTTGTATAAAAGGCGTTACGACAACAAATATTCATCCCACCTTCACAAAACTTCATCAATATACGCATCTCTGCATATATGCAGTATTTGAAATAAAAAATTAAAACAGTTTGTTAGACGATCAAAAAAGCGTGGAACTCAAAACAACAAACTTACACCGAAAATAAATATATCGAAAAATATCGAAAATAAATATATCGATAAATATCGAAAATCGATAATGGAAAACATTGGGTTATAGAAAGAGTTTTCCGATTTTAATCAAATATATATATATATCATGGGTGCGATTAATTATTTGACGGCTAAATTATCCAAAAATAAAAAAATATTTTTACCAAAATTACACAAAAATATCTTAAAATACGAAAATGTAAATTTCTCCATTAAAATAGCCATTGGCTTTAACATCGGCCTCCAGACAACTACGGACAACTGCATCTCTACATACGGCCCTCTTGTTTATATTGGTGAAAACTGCCATCATCCTTGCCTTCAGTCCATCTTGATCTTACAGGGAGTTTAGTTGAACTCTTGCGCAATGTAATAATCAGGTATGTTGGAGTCTAGGGTGTTAGATGGCCAGATATCAGGAGTGATGTGGTTACAGTCAGAGAGTCATTAATAGGTTCTCCTTCTTGTGTGTCATGTTGCAGAATCTTATTGCCAGACATTGTATCTTCCAGCAGCCACATTCTTGACCCAGGGTTGCACTACATTTTCGAGTCAATTAGCGTAGCCCCCTACACTCACACACACTATGTTGAGTCTGAGGCACTGTTAAAACATAACGTCGGTATCACGAGTGAGCAATCCAAACATCTTCGTAATCACTAAAAGAGTCATCCAACCCATTCCAAATCTTCTGCACTGTCCTCAAATTGACCCCTATATACTCTCAAATATTTGTATTGGAGATTCTGACGAGAATTCCAAGCGGTACAGCATCCAATTATCAAATTTATGGAGGAGCAAATTGTATCATGGGTCTCTTTTTTGCACAGATGGTGTCTAACTGACCTTACTATACTGTACTGTCGATAAAATCAAAGACAAACAACATGCAGGCGCGATATTAAAAATATAAAATGGCGACAATTTTCCCATTGCACCGAGTATATACTTTATATAAATACTACATTCAAACGTAGGATACTATCATATTTTTATCGTGATTTCTGTCATTAGCGTCTTCTACTTATTGTGTAAAATTTCTTTTTAGTCCTTCGTTTTCTTTTTTAGAATCTTTGTCATCACGTACGTGATCACGTCATGTCTAGTAATTTTGGCGCCAAATCAAACTTTCTAACAGATGTAACCGTATCGAATATCACTAAAAAAATTCCACATCTCAAATGTATACTCGACTTTTTATTGTGTAAGTTTACCAGCTTACCTTTAATAATGGCCGTAATTAAATAATAGACTATTCTTGCATTTCACTCAGTGTATGTTCATTTATGTGTGAGTGTATACGTGTGTGTGCGTTGTGAAGAGGGGCGTGTTATTCCTACAGGAGAAAATTATATTCGACAGTAAAAGAGAAGTTTAACATTGTTGTGTTGACTGTTTTCAAATTTTCATCATAATACTTTTTTCTTCCATTAAATATTACTTAATCAATGATGGGGTGCTAGTTCATCTTCAAGACATAGGAATATCATTTCAATTTTATTTTTCCAAGCACAAAACTTCCACATCTACAACGATTTGCATATATATATGAATTTACAGATAAATAAGATAGAGATATAGATATATCTGAATTTACCGAGAAATAAATAAATAAAGATAGATAGATAGATAGATAGATATGTAGGTTATAAATCCGAAAGAAAAGGCTTTGAGGATCCTATTAACATTTGATATTAAAATTCGATTCAGCCAGAACGCTCAATGTAATTAAATTTATTTATTTACAGAGTAAATATTTATTACATATAAAAAATGTCAAATTTTATAACATCGGATGAACATTTCAACGAATGAGATTAACACTTGTCCCATGAGCGATAACAAAACATGAAAAATAAATTTGTTTGTTTCTCTTAGGGTGTGTGTGTGTGTGTGTGTGTGTGTGTGTGTGTGTGTGTGTGTGAAAGAGAGAGAGAGAGAACACGTGTGTGTGTGTGTGTGTGTGTGTGTGTGTGTGTGTGTGTGTGTGTGTGTGTGATTTCGATTTTGGAAAATTTTAGTTTTTTATAATGTAATGTATATAGTTGAAAAGACAATAAGAAATTTACTGTTCCTTAACGTTTATTTTTAATTTTAAACGGCTCAATACAAAAGTAGAACTAAATATTATTCTAATGTAATTAATTTAACTTATTAATTCAACTTATATTATCAGAATTATGAAACATTAAAAAATTACTAAATTATAGAAATGAAATAATTGAGTTCTGCAGACATTTTCTAAGCTTTCGACTAGATAATAATTAAAATTTAGAAAAAATAAAGAAATATAAGCATTAATATACATGAGAAAAATCGATAAAATAATGAGTTTAAAATGATGTCACACTATACATAAAAGATTAAGGATTTATGCAAACAGAAATAGGTTTCAAAATGAGTAAAAAAAACTAAAAAAACTAAGGTTGATGCAAATAGAAATAAAAATAGATTGTAGCAGTAGTAGTAGTAGTATATAAAAGAAGAAATAGAGAAAAAGTTGATACCCATTTAGCACGGATACGTTAAGAATAAATATGAACCAGGAATTTGTGATCCTAACCAGAAGCTATTTATATTTTGTTAGTTAAAAAAGCTTTGCTTTAAAAAAAAAATCTTCCGTTAGTCACCCCAAAAATCATCGTTTGATAATGGAATCAAAGTAGAAATATGATTCCGAAACATGGGAAATGATGTGTCGCAAACATGATAAATCTTATATATACATATATATTGTGTGTATGTGTATTTAGGCGGCATTAACTTTTCATTAATGCATGTTTCATTAAATAATATAGACAAGTTTTGTCTATTTATTTTATGTAATTTTTTTTCCATATTTTCTTATAAGCTTAATAGCATTATCATTGAATAAAGAAGGAAAATTACAGTATTGATACATAATGTTTAATAATCCAATCTGAGCTTTCGGCTTACATATAATTTGTACCAAAATGTATAAATAATTGTATAATATTGGAGAAAATATTAAGAATTAATTATCCTATGGTAATTCTGCATAATAAATAATTGCATTCTGGTACAATTTCTTGGTCAGCCTATGAACTTTTCAACAAGCCACATAATCTGGAAATTTTACAATAAGTCTATAAATAAGTAAAGGTACAGAGAATTTGAGCCAAACATTTAAATAAGATTAGCAGAAAATATTATTATTGCATTATCTTTGGTAGTCGATTCAACGAGCCAAATAAGTTAATTTGATCGAATGTTCGAAATTAACTTAACTGGTTATAAAACCGATTGGGATTTTTTAGAAGATTCTTAAGAGAAGTATGGCTTTGACAGTTTTAATTCCTGTCGGAACTGGTCTTTCAAGTTATTTTTTATTCTCTCTTACTATTTTTTCCTTTTTTTCTTTTTGCTCCTTTCGAAAGTATATAAATTCTGTATTCTTCCTTCTAATTTTCCTTTTCATTAAATATTTTTTTGTGTTTCATTTTCTAAATGATATTCTCTGTGGTGTTTGCGTTCTTAAATTTGTTAAAACTTTCTCGTTTGAATTCGCTTTTTTTTAATTATTTTCTTTTTTTTTTTGCTTTTAATTTCTTTTTTATTCTACTGCTGTACTATCTGACCATATATGCTTGTTTAATGGGCTTGACCTTTTTCCGCATACCTCCACCATTTAATATATCGGAATCTGTAAGTATAAAAAGCAAGATGTTTGTATGTCTGTCTGTTTGTATGTATGTATGTCCTTTATACAAATCCACAATTTTTATACAATTCTTACCAAACTACGCTTCGATCAGGTCATGGCCAACTTATTTTTCCGATTTCCCCCAGTATCTATATAAATAAAAGACAAGGTGTTTGTGTGTCTGTCTGTCTGTCGGTCTGTCTGTCTGTATGTCCTTCATACAAATCTTCAAATCCGATTCTCACCAAACTGTACACAAATATTCTTTAGGCTTCCGATCAGGTCATTGGCAACCTTCTTTTCCGATTTCACCCTAATATCTACATATGAATGTCAAGATGTTTGTGTGCGTGTGTTTGTCTGTCTGTATGTCCTTTATACAAATCCACAATTTTTATCCGATTCTCACCAAACCAAATACAAATATTCTTTAGCCTTCCTGTCAGATCATGGGCTATTTATTTTTTCGATTTCCCCTTGATATCGGAGAAAATGATACTCCGATATCCGTTTTTAGTCTCAAACTTAGTAAATATTCACAGACGACTCATTTCCCCGATATTAGAAATCGATACTTCCGATATTCTATCGAATCTGATCAAAAAACTGATATTCAGTCATCAATATGGCTCATTTTCTCCAATATTTACTCCCGATGGGCACGATATGTTTTCACAGACTTACTTAGGTTAGTTTATCCTTTGATGATTTATTTGACTCCGATATTGGAAATCCATACCCCGGTATCCTATCGGGTCTGATCAAAATCAGGTTTTCAGCCCTTTTATTGTGTTTTTTGCTTCGGGTTTTGCTCTAAGTAGGTATAATTATAGTTCTTAGTCTTAGCTATAATAACATTTGCGCAGAGGAATTATTTAGCCTTAAAAATTTAGTTTGCGACGGAAAACGTATTTGACGTCGATAGCGGAAATCAAAGTTTTACTTACATCCTTTAATTTTTCTTTCAAGCTACTAATTCGCTTTGACTGGAAACAAATATTGCTTTTTAGTTTTTCGTGCCTATGCCCAAAGATTCTGAGCTCCAGGACCATGGATTAGTTGTAAAACTTTCATTTCACCCGAGCAACGCCGGTCTATGCTGCTAGTATTAGTTAATTATCACATGGTTAAAAACTGTTGGTATCCACTTCAACTGCCCAAATAAGCTATTTTGATCTTCTTCTTCTTCATGTGCTGTGTTCTTTCAGAAAGTAGGCGATTATAGCCTTCCTCATGGCTTTGTCTCTTATTGCTCTCAAAATATTTCCTCTTGGCATTTCTCCCAAACTCCGTCCTCTCATCCCTTTGCGAAACCTATCAAATAGGTTTCACGCTGCTTTCTCCTGTCTCCCTTTTCCTCTATCCGTCCTGTGAGTATTAAATTTTCTAGGCCATCTATCCTCATAAAATGTCCCAGAAACCTCATCTGTCTCTTCCTTATGTTAAGTATGAGTTTTCCCCTCGTTTCCATTCTCTCCAACACCTCATTGTTAGTCATGTGCTCAGTCTATGTTATCCTCAGCATCCTTCTGTAAAACTATATTTCTGCTGCCTCAAGCCTGTTCTTTGTCCTTGAGGAGATCGTCCAATATTTACTGCCATACAAGAGGATATATATTGCATAGCAATCCAGCACACTCTTCTTTGTTTTAAATAAGATTATTCTGTCTCTCAGTACTTGGTTTAGCTTTTGAAATGCGTCCTTGGCCAAGCCAATGTGTCTTTGGGTCTCCATGTCGCACTTTCCATTCTCTGTCAGAACACTACCCAGGTATTTGAAGTTTTTCCTTGTTTTACTTTAGTTTCTCCAACTTGTAGTTGGCATATCGGGTTCTTCTTTTTCTTGATGACCATAGATTCAGTTTTCTTGAGGATTATGCTCAATCCTTTCTTCTCACTTTCTCTTGCTACATTCTGTAGGAGGTCCTGCTGTCTCCGTTCTCTGTCAGCTATCAGCACTGTGTCATCTACATATCTTACAGTGTTGAGATTGTGGAAATTCGAAAAATCCAACAAAACTTGTGTGTGAAACCGATTGAAATTTTTGAATGAATTTTCTAGTAGTATGACTCAACAAGTTTTAATTATTTCTTGAAATATAGTGAATATTTCTCTATATTTCTGAGATGAGTTAGTATTTACAGTATATACATAATTCGGACTATTGTACTCATCATTGTTGGCATTCAGGTTGTAGGAATTTGGAACAGAAATATTTATTACAATCACTGAGGTATATATCACCAGCCCTTCGTGTAGACCCTCTACTCGTAGTCATGAGTTATCTTCCTTTAACCCTGTAAGTTACTTGCTCACCACTGCTGTAGCTTGGCATTAAACTCACAACTCTTTGGGTTCAGTCACAGGAACTAAAGGTATGCGTTCTTATGGACAAGAACAGCTGAATTATTGGGAATTATACAACTAATGTTCACTAACCTAAATTTTACCAGAGTTCATATTGCAATTTTTCATGTCAATTATTTTCTCTAGTATTTTTTATATTAATTGTTTTCACTAGTATTTTCTACTAGAGTTCATATTGCAGTTCTGACACTAATTATTTTTTCTGGCACTCCGTATTACTGGTTCCAATTCTGAGGCTCTACGCAAAGGGATGGAGATATATACCCCTGTGATTGTAATAAAGGGTTCTGTTCAAAATTCCTAGCACCTGAAGAAGGCCGGAGCTTACAACGCCCGAAACGTCGTACAAATAGAAACAAAGATGAGGACAATAGTCCGAATAATGTAAATACTGTATATAATTGATATATCAGTTTCAAGTTGCAATTTAGTAGCTTTTTAATTAGGGGTGGATTAGGGGACGGTAGTTTCTCTATCGTCTGGTTCATACCTACCCTTCTATTAAACAGGAGTAGAAGCTCATTCTTTCTTTCCTGATTAAGAACACCTCTCTAGTTCCTTGCATCTCCTCAGGTCTCAATAGTAGGACGGTTATGATTTTTTGTGATATTTTAGGAGGGTGGCAAACTCTCTTCATGTTGATGGTCCTAGGTTGGCATTTTTCCGGATGTTGTTTTCCCAACAGATAGACGTCGAAAATATTGCGTTGGGCCAAGAGTGATTGCTCTACTTAAAAGAGAAATAATATCGAGGTTCTTTCATTGCTATATTACGCATGGATTGGTGACATTACAAGCACGTCAGATGAGAAACCATTGGGCCACGATATGTCGCACTCTGCATCATTTCCCTTCCGATACATGTTACATTTGACGACTGACTCACTCATAACACACTCCTTATCAAAAATAATTTACCATGACTATAAACAATCAAAGATATAAAACTTAACCAGCCGAACAAAACACAAATCAACACCTCATCATTTTCTTTCTCCAACATTCCTGGTATTCTTATCAACGTTTGCAAAGTGGAATCGTTCCTCTTTGAAAAGTGCTCAGACACTTTCACAGCTCACTGTGAAAAAAATATCAACTCTGCAATCTCCTCATCTGATCTTTCAATTCCTCTCTTCAGAAGTGACTATTCATATGCATGGACTGGAAACTTACGTTATTGAAAATATTCTACTGGCTAAGGGGCTCTTTCTTGAATCTCCACACAATTCTTACAAGTTTCTCTGTCTCTTAAACGCAGTCTTCTATATAATTTTTCTCTGTCACATCTCTTCCTCTTATGATTATTGTGTGCTAAAAATACAGACAAGGTAGTTTCCATAAACTTGTTTGAAAATATATTTGTGTTCGGTGAATGTAATGCTCATTATGCCAATTGGCTTAAACACTCGTTCTATTGATCTTCTCTATAATTCAAAATCTCAAGCAAGTGGTTGATTTTTCAAGCGTTTTCCTAGTAACCCTGAAAAAGACATTTCACTTATAGATCGCTTCCTTACCTCTATCCATGAATTACGTCATGCTATGCAGCCCTGACCTTTTGGTAACTCTGATCAGGCCGTGGTGTTTGTAAGCATCACTTCCCACTTTTCCACCAGCCAAGAGCCTCTTACATTTCTCTTCACAACGAGCAGATTTGGAATCATTCCGTAATTTTCTTAACCTTACTTAAAATAACGTTTTAATCTCCCTGTTCTGTTATTGCGTTTCTCAGGTCACACAGAAAATTCCAGGTTATGTTATCGTTCATGTTCTTGGTTTTAAACTGTATGTTCGGCTGCTATTGCTCTCAGCAATCACTTTCTTCCGCTGTACTGGAGTTACACTGCTGACTACGGCATCGGTTTAATAGTCCCTGCTAGTAATGAATGTAATTGTGCCCTAAATATAGCAAATATATTGTTTCCTGACATAACAAAACAATGTAAAGTATATGTCAAATTTGGTTTCTATATATTTCTGGTGGCTCTGTTAGTGTGTCCTGAGACCCTCAACCCCTCCTCTAATTAATCAATTAGAAGTTAAAATTAAAAGGGTGAATGCTTTGCCCGTAAATTCTCTTCCAAATCAACACTTAGTTAATCTAGGGTACACACAGAAGATCTTTTAGAGAAAAGGCTTTATTGAGTGATATCTGCATAATCTCGTCTCTAGTCTCGGGCATCATATATAAATTAGACTCCCATAAGGCTAGCGGTGCTGATGGAATTCTAACCGTTGTCCTAAAGAAATGTTTCCCTTGGCTTGCTCCAGTTCTCTCTAAACTCTACAAATATTGCCTCTCTGCTTCCTACTTTCCATTTTGTTGATTTTTTTTTTATCTATAGTTACTGTTTTAAGAACTTTGTTGATTCCTTTAACTATTAGCATATTAGCCTCTTACCACTTTTCAGCAAAGTATTCGAGGCTCTAATCAAAGCGAAAGAGGTAAATCATCTAAACCTCTCACGATCTACTTTTTGGGTGAATATGTATACCAGGCTATTGATAATAATGGAAAAGCGTAAAGTTTGGCTCTCGATATCTCAAAAGCGTCTGAAAATGTTTGGCGAGCTGCTTTTTTGCGCACGCTCCGGGGCTATGGTAGTAGTGGACGAATATTTGATTTAATCTACTCGTTTTAAATCAAATCGTGAAATGAACGTCGTTTTGAACGAGCACGCTTCCAGATACTTTCACACGAAAGTGGGCGTCCTGCAAGGCTCTACTCTAGGTGCTAGCTGTTATTCATCTTCATCAATGTTCTTCCTAATGTCATCAGTTCCCAAATAATATTTATGCAGATGATACTCTGGGATCGGTAATTGAGAATTAAAAGCAACTTTCTTCTTCACCTTTACAAAAATTCACAATGACGTGCGAAATCCTAGTTTTGCTAAATAGAAAAAGGATCATGTGCTTAAAGAAAAAGTTGAAACCGGACTTCGCGAGTAGATGTTAAATTGATTTTCTGATGAATGGAAGCGATTTGCAAAAAAAAAAAACTTCGCAATCCAGTGCGAAAAATTTAAATAACTATAAATGTCTTCGATCGGCGTCAATCAGACAGTCAGAGATAGGAGCAGCTTGAGAAAGACACAACTAAATTGTAACGGAAGAAACTTAAACCACGACCCGGACGTAAAGTCGCGTCTCTATTGTCCTCTTTCTCTGTCTTTCTCGTGCGTTGATTCCTTTTGCTTCTTTTTTTTCCAGTCAAAGACACTCCAACCAAACAAACGCTCATACATACTAGCATACGTACGCATGAACTTTTTCCAACAAAAGACTACGACGAATTCTACCCTTAACTTCTTCATAATATTTGTAATTGCACATTAATTTCTACAACTTATGTTATTCTTTTCTTTTAATAAATTTCTATTTCAACATAAAAAATATTTTTTTTTATTCTTCCACTCATCCACACACCCACACTATTCCCCTAATCCACACTTTCCAACCTGCTGACAATCGGATGAAAACCTTTGGATAATTTTGATGATGATTCAGAATAAATCCTAAGCTGTAGGGAGTTTGGTTATGTATGTCACAAGGCCGAATCAATAAACATTAACCATCTCCCTATAGACCCAATAACGTTAACTCCCGTCTCAATAGACTGAAAAGATGAACCTGACTACTGTTTTTGAAAGGGAAATTTAATCAGGGTTAACTGAGGCAAGAAATGGCTTGTAAATTTTAATGCTTCTAAAACAAAACTACTTGCATTTATCCTTCATATACAGACCATCCTGTTTATTAAATAGCAACACTCTGCAACTCCTTTGCCTCATGTTTTGAAATCGACCTGAAGTAGAACGATTACATCAAATACGTAGCTACGTCTACTGCGAGGATATTTGAGCCACTGTGTCGTGTCAGGAAGTTTGTCATTTTGTATTTATAATTTGTATTTATAATTCTACCACTTGTCCGTACATTGAATACTCTTGTATTTAGTCGGGTACTCCTGCTATTCATTTCGGGGTTCTTCAGTCCTACATTGTTACTGTTAAAATAGTTAAATATAACCGCCACTTTTACTCCAAAATATATTTTCTCGCATTTCCCACGTGTGTAACGAGACAGCAATTAGCAATGCAGTCGCGAGATTACAGACTGATGGCCTTTATTCTGTGCGAACAAAAATTGAACCACTCAAAAAAAATAATAAAATCCCTAACAAAATTATATTTATAAGCGCAAGGTTGGAGAGGATCGAACTCACGATTTGTAATTAATCTAGCGAGAGAAGATTGCTAGCCATTAAACATCGTTGCAGGAACCAACCAATCCCTATAGATGATTGCTTCATAAAACCTATCGTTTCATGATCTCTAACAATTTCATGCGTAAACATTACAACTGTTCTGTTGAGCTGGGAAATAGAGTTGAGTCTTAACAATGTTTATCACAAATTGGACAATGGATTTCAATTAAGTTCCCGCAAAGCTGACTGGAAACGAGATTGATTGTGGAAATGAAAACAAAGCGCCTGGCATTCGCTAAAAATCATGAACATTGCAGATAAGCATAATGGAAAAAGTTTATGCACTCTGGTGAGTCCATACTTGCTGCACTTTTGGGTGCATTCCTATTATGTCAGGTCTCAAGGAAAGAGATATGACGAAAAATAGACCATACAAACTATGGATCACCCTCACAGCAAGATGAGAATATTTACAGAAAAAAGATCCTATCTGCAGAAGCTTAAAGCATGATTATGATCCAAGAAGAAAGAAACAAATAAAGAGCAAGATTGTCTTAAGAAGAGAAAGATCGTTACGTTTAAATAACCTGGCAACACATTATAGCTTATTCTCATAAACATTTGTAGGATAACATCGAGAATAACGACGAAGAGTGACAGAGACCTAAGTATTGAAAATTCTCTTAGGAAAACTATCAATGAGTCGAAACCATTTGGATTTTGTAGTATATTGGTAGAATTTGAAGAGATAGATAGATAGATAGATAGATAGATAGATAGATAGATAGATAGATAGATAGATAGATTTTAGCAGACAGTGATGCCAAAACACATATGAACATTGATAGATGAATGAATGGAGTGACATAGATAAATAGATAGATAGATAGATAGATAGATAGATAGATAGATAGATAGATATGAACAAACCGATATAGATATGATCAAACTGAGAGAAACAGTGAGACAGGTAGTTACACACACGCACACACACACACACACACACACACACACACACACACACACACATATATATATATATATATAGAGAGAGAGAGAGAGAGCGAGAGAGAAAGATACTTGAACAAACTGTGATTGACAGAGAGGTAGGAAGATAAAGATATTAAAATACTGAGATACTTAGATATTAAGAAATCGAAATAGATATGAACAAATATAAACAGATAAGTAGATACGTAGGAAGATGGTGATGGACATGATTCGTGAGATAAATATCTAGCTCAATGAGATAGATATGAAAAAAAATAGATAGATAGATAGATAGATAGATAGATAGATGGACCAGTCAGTCAGTCAGTCAGTCAGTCAAGTGCCATACGTGATATACATTTAATCAAAGAAAGAGACATGACAGACTGGGCAGAAGATTATCCCGCAGTAAGTTTCGATTACTTTCTGCGGTAAACTAGTTGCCAACCAAGGCTATAGAACCCAATCTGTCTTGTTATTTAACCCATAATTGAAGGAAAGAGATGGATTAATACCTTTCCCAAGGGTATTTGTGAGTAACTGAATGCAACTAGAATTCGAACTCGGCCCCCCGATTTCTAGTTCCGAGCCGATAACAACTGCACCACGACGCATATCAAGATAGATAGATAGATAGATGTGAACAAATGATATAAATACATGGGAACAAACTGATATATATATATATATATATATATATATATATATATATATATATATATATAGTGATTCCTATGAGCAAGCTCTGATAAATACATGAACAGAAATGCACAAATCGATACTAAACTGTGATATATAGTTAGGTTTGAATAAATATATTCCTATATCTTTCGCTGCGAGAGGTGGATAGTCCAACTACTATTAGTTTTAATGGAAAAAATCACTGTGGAAAAGTACGACCACCATAGAAAAAATACTTGATAAAAACCATTGTACTTAATGAGCGCAGCATTCATCACCTGCAACATATGCAGCCGTAACTTCTACTCCAAAAGTTTCTTTCCTCGCACTTCCCGACTGTGGAATTCTCTTCCAAACGATTGCTTCCCCGACGGCTACAATCTCCAGGAGTTTAAATGTAAGGTCAATAGACACCTCCTAACACACTAACCTGCTCCCATTCTATCAAGCACTCTTCCCATCTGCCTAACCCTCATCCTCGCTATCCTTACTCATCTGTCACCTTCCTCCTGACATTCCCTATGTCTAACCACTCCTTCTCTTTACCTTCCCCTATGTAGCCCCATGCGCCATAGTGGCAGTGGAATGCCTTGCTTGGGGTGAGATGATTAAAAAAAAACATCAAAATCACATACCTACAAAGCATACTACTTCAAAGATAAAAAAAACTTATAGCTATCAGGTTAAAGCCCTATTTAATCTTCTTACATGTAGTCTGATCCCGACTGATGTCAATTCGGTCGGGTTTCAATCCTGGCTAAAAAGCAATCGGATGTCTAACCTTACTGATGAGTTGTGATCCAGATCTGTCTGAGGATGACTATTCTATGCTCTCACACCCTGATTAAGCACTCTGGAAAATCGGTAGACTTTAAAAAAGTAGCTACTCTAGCATCTATGCATCGTTCATTCAGTAATGAATTAGAACACTCTTTGTTTCTGGCGTGTGTTCACATGGTATATCACACGCTAAAAGTCTTCCTCCTTCTACCAATCGCCCATAGCACTGAGCTAGAATCGCCGACTGATGTCAATTCGGTCGGGTTTCAATCTTGGCTTTTTTTTTTTAATCATTCACCCCGAGCAAGGCGGAAACGCCACTGATGTGCAGGGGGCTACATAAACGTAAAAAGATTAATTAGATAAGAGTGAGGAGTACAAACTAGTTAGAAAGGAACAATAGAAATCTGAGAAAGAAGGTGCGATGACAGATACATAGGTGGAGAGAAAGGGAAGGTTATACGGGGGTGGGGAGAGAGCTAGAGTCCAGTGGTTAGTAGATGAGTATTGACTTTGCATTTAAATTTCTGGAGGTTGTAGCCGTCGGGAAAGCAAAAATACGGGAGCGAGTTCCACAGACGGGAAGTGCGAGAGAAGAAGCTCCAGGGGTAGAATTGTCGTTTGCATTTGGCTAACCTGACTGTGAATGGGTGGGACCCAGTTGCCAGTCTGGTTGCACGAGTAAACACCTGTTGAGGAGGCATCAGTGTCTTAAGTTTGTCTGAGCAGAAGCCATGAAAGTATTTATAGAAGAGACAAAGGGAGGCCACATTTCGACGATGGGGAAGTGGCTGCAGTCGAGTCGCCAGATCAGTACATATCACATTACAGACTTTCCTTTGGAGCCTGTCAAGAACACTGAGGAGAACGGCAGGGGCACCTGAGCATAAATGGCAGCAGTACTCCATGCACGGACGAATGGTTGACTTGTATATATGCAGCTAAATAGCAATCGGATATCTAACCGTATTGATGAGCTGTCTGCGGATGACTATATATATATATATATAAACTTATTTATAAATGGAACTTTTCTCTGTGTGTGTGTGTGTGTGTGTGTGTGTGTGTCCGTTACCTATAAACTCTGAAACGACTGAACCGATTTTCTTGAAAATTTGCACAGTTGTATTATAGGCGTCTGCGAATGATCTTAGCTCGGTTTTGTGTCAAGGTACCCCTGATAAATATCAAGAATCGATAAGCGAAAAAATCAGCTTATATAAGGAGTGGCCCAATTTTAATCAAACTTGATACACTCAAATACAAAGGCATAAGAAACGATATTCAGAAGTTTCAAGATTGCAGAAAATCGATAATATATATATAAAAGGCAAGATGTGTGTGTGTGTGTGTCTGTTTATCTCCCTGTATGTTTTTTTTTCAACCCTTTTATTTTAGTTTTTGCTTCGGGTTTGGCTTAAAGTAGGTATAATTGTAGTTCTTAGTCTCAGCCATGATACAATTTACTCAGAGGATTTATTTAGCCTTCAAAATTCAGTTTACGACGAAAAAACTTATTTGATATCAATTCCAGGAAATCAAAATTTGACTTACATCCATTCATTTTTCTTTCGGTCTACGGTTTCGTTTTAACAGGAAAAAAATATTGCTTTTTAGTCTTTCGTGCCAACCTCCAAAGAGTCTGAGCTCCCGGACCATGGATTAGTTTTAAAGCTTTCATTACACCCGAGCAACGCCGGGCTTTACTGCTAGTATATATATATATATATATATATATATATATATATATATCCGAATGAGTACAGAACGAAGAAAGATTTTTTTTTAAATCAACAATTTCACACTTACATACCAAGTTCTTCAAATGTCTAACGGTCAAAACGGAAGTCACGTTCCCTTCATTATCAATAACCCCAACCAACCCCACAACAATAACGGACCAAATATAAACAGCGGATGATTCCAACTCTTGCTTTTTGCTCCTGACGAAATGTTGGAAACCCAACGTTGAAACAAACATATGATTGTAGAGGAGAGGACATATATACAAAAAATATGTACATGATCTAAAACATAATTTATAACAAATATATATATATATATATATATATATAATTATTATTATTGTAAAACGTTCTAAGAAAACAGTATCACTAATAATGACTAAAACCATTAAGTCCTACGGTTAACAAAACGGTAAATTTAGTCGTCAATCCCAAAAGGTAATACCAAATGGGGAGAGGAGAATCAAAAAAACAAACAAACAAAACAAAAGCTGTGTTCGAAAGAAAAAAAACCCAGGACGAAAGCCTTAACAGTAAAGAGCTCAATACGAATGTACGAAAGTAGAGCAAAGATACGAACTAAATCTGAAAGTGAGCCAAAGCCGACCTCGGTTTCGCACACTTTTAGATTTAGTTCGTATATATATATATATATGTACCAAACTTTACGTTATATCGCTTGCGCTAATTTCTAATAATTTTCTTATTTTCACAGTGTACAACATGAACACTATGATGTATTACTTAAACAAATTGCATGCAAGTAAGACAAAATTGGTGTTATATAACAATCTTTGTGTTATGGCCCTTACGTTCATTTCTAATTCTGGAAAAACTTTTTCCTATTTTTTACATAGAATTAATACAAAATTGGTGTCATACTGAAATATATTTCATGTGAACAGAAATATTATTTTATTTCATTAAATAATTTATTAACTGGCAAATTTAAATATAATTACATTCTTTATCAACTGTCTTCTGTTATTTCTCTAGTTCTTGAAACATTGTTTTTTTCTTATTTTTCACACGTATGTAATTGTTTCGATTTTCGCGGCTTTATTGCCTTTATTCTGGTAAAATTTTAAAAAAAAATTTTATACTAGTCCTCATCAAATACGAGAGACACTCAATTTAGAGAATTGGCGGTTAAATGTTAACGGAGAGTTTGGTATGGAATATAAATAAAAAGGTTTTGGTAAGATATGAATATTATGAGGATGAGGATGATATCGAATTATCCTTGAAATGATTGTTGAAGACAGTAGAATGTGGCACGCATTAACTTGGCATTAGGTTCAAGCTCTAGAATTTAAAGACTTAAGACTTAAAACTTAAGAAGCACTGTACACTTTAGAGCTAGAAAGTTATGACTATTCATTGCTTTCAAATTGTTGAAATATTTGGTTTTGTCACTTGATTGTTATTCTGATATTATTCGAGAATCAAGAACGTCAAAAACTTCTGACTAAAGTTTCATTTCGTTTTATAGCTTTGTGTGAAAGTAAATTTTCTCAAATTCTGTATATATCCTCGGATAGACGATGACCTTGCGTTAAACGTAGTCTCAAGCAATAAAGGTACTTCCCGATAATAGTGGTAAATATGATGCTGGTGATGTTCGTATCCGCGTGAGACGCAAACACATATTGAAATCTATAAGTTGTTCGCTGAATTAACGCTTACTGATCAAATTATTCCGAAATAATAATCATAAATGCGTGCGGAAGCCAAGACACTAATTGAATATCTTAAGAAATGACTAATTAATGGGTCTGTAGTTGTGTACGAAATAGCAGCGGGTCATTGCTTCAGGAAGAAAAATTACAGTTTCTGAGTTCAACTAATGTTAATGTAAATGTACTATTAATTTTTATTTGTCACGTAATTATTTCAGTCAATATATCTTAAGAAAAACAGTCTTATTTCTAAAATGATAATTCCTGTAATCCTGGACTGCACCCCCCATATATATATATATATTCTAATATGGACTATTAAATATAAGAGACAACGAATGTCGATTATGTTTAATCATGAGCCGTTCTAAACATCGTATTTTCGCTTTAATTTCAGGTGAAAATAAAGACAAAAATTCTCTAAAATATGGATAATTTTTATTAAAGTGGTTCTAAGATTTCGGATCATATAAGCCATCTTCAGAGAGGTTACAAGGACGTTAACATAAAAACATCCACCATAATTTATTTTCACCTGAAATTAAAGCCAAAATATGATGTTTAGAACGACTCATAATTGAACATAATAGTCATTCATTCTCTCTTATATTTAATAATACATGTTTAGAAAATTATCTACTGCTTCGATACACTATATATATATATATATATGTATATATATATATATATATATATATATATACTGAGAAGATAGTCAAATAACTGAGAGTAGTTAATAATGCCTTCCTAAAACGAAAGCAGCATGTGGACAAGACCTGCTATCCAAAAATGCGATTCTACCAGTAAACAAGTAATCCCCTTTGATCGAGAAGCACTATTCGCATAACCTCTGCCCAAAGATATTTTACCTTTAATTTACATTTAAAATTAAATTTTAAGTTATTAATTACCTATTTTGAATTACCTACCTGGTATGTTGAATTCTGCTTTTTGTTTTTTTTATTTTTGTCTTTTTAATTTTTGTCATTTTAATTTTTGTCTTTAATTTTTGTCTTTAATTTTTGTTTGAATTTGTTTGAATTCTTGTAAGTGTTTCTACTAAGAGAGGTACTACTTTTCTTTTAAAATGATTTTGGCTTTTAAATTTCGTTTCGATGTAAATGGTGAAAGGTTTTTAGTAATATTGCTGTTTGAAAGAATTTTTAAGGTTTGGGTCAGTAAGCATCGGTCAATCTGACCCCCACCGTCCTCTTAGCCTTTGTAAAGAAGCATGCGCTGTAGGCTTTCCTTTCTCTCTCTTTCGATTTCAAGTAGCCTAAGATTGTGGGTGACTCGCCTAAAATATCTGGGAAAATTAAAGAATGGAATCTTACTTTGTCGCGAAGATTATTCGTTTAACTTTTTCAGTTTGTCTTGCCTACCTGGTATGTTGAATTCTGCTTCTTGTCTTTTCAATTTTTGTCTATTTCATTTTTGTCTCTTTAATTATTGTCTTTAAGTTTTGTCTTTAATTTTTATATTTAATTATTGCTACTAAAAGAAGTACTATTTTGCTATTGTAGATGATTTTGGCTTTTAAATTTCGTTTCGACTTATACTAAGTTAAAAGTTAAAAAAAAATTTTAAATAACTTTTTTTAATTGGAGTAGATAGTACCCACTATTACCCGGTTTTGGACTCCACCCCCTTCTTTTGAACAGGAGTAGAGGTGATCGCCTTGTTTCTTGTTTAGGAATGGGTTTCCGGTTCAATTTCCTTCTCCTTCGGTCATAATGTTAGTTCGGCTGGAATCTCTTTGCAGTTATTGTGCATGGTGACAACGTCTCTTTATTCTGAGGGTACCGAGTTGGCAGTTTCCTGGTTGCTGCTTCCGACTGGTAGTTAGGAACCAGAACTCTTGCGTAGCGTCTTGAGAGGCCAATCTGATCAACAGTTGAATAATATCGGGGTTCCTGTAATGCCATTTCGCGCATGGACGGGCGTCCCTGCATGAACCATCGGTGAGCATCCCCGAGGCCACATTATGCTGCAGGCTGCACCAGTCTTTATCCTTCACTTGCTGCAATGAGTGACCGTCTGATTTTACTCTAGACCACTCTCCCTCTCTCTCCAACCAAACCACTATGAAATCAAACAAACAAAATAGCAAAACTAAACCACCTAGGCAGAAAACGCCCAAACCTATGTCCGTCTCCTTCACAAACATACGTGGTATCCGCGCTAACTTTAACAGCGTAGAATCATTCCTCCAAACTAACTCGCCTGATATGATAGCTATATGTGAGACTAACCTTGACCCTTCTATCCCCTCTTCTGAGTTTTTCGTTGCTGGTTACCATCCCCTCTTCAGGAAGGATTCCAATGTCCATATGCATGGGCTTGGTGTTTATGTCAGCGAACACCTCCCTCTAGCCAGGGTAACATCTCTCGAATCCCTGGATCATTCTTTCATGTGCTTCCGTCTCTCACTTCTAACCTCGATTAGCTATCTCTTTTTCCTTTACTGTCCCCCTCCTCCTCTGACTGTTCGGTACTTGATAGCGTCTCTACTAATATCGACAAGGCCATTTCTTCTCATCCATCTACCCATATATTTGTGTTTGGTGACTTTAACGCCCACCACATCAAGTGACTGGAAAACTCTGTCACCGACCTTGCTAGGATCCGCACCATGAATTTTTCAATAACCCACGCTCTTACGCAAGTGGTGGACTTTTCCACTCGTTTCTCTAATAACCCTAACGGAAGGGACTCTTTACTAGACTTCTGCTTCACTTCCATCCCAGACTCTTGCACTACAAGACAGCTCTGCCCTTTCGGAAACTCTGACCACGCCGTAGTTTCCGTCAATATCTCAATCCAAGGCTGAATGCTTTGCTCGTAGATTCTCCACTAGTTCGACACTGGATTCGTCAGGACTACCTACTCCCGACTTCCCACCTAGAACTAAGGCTCAACTGAATAACGTCAACATTGCACCATCGCTGGCCTCTAAGATAATCTCAAAACTTGACCCTCACATAGCGAGCGGTGGTGACGGAATCCCAATCATATTCCTGAAGAAATGTGCCCCAGAACTCTCCTCAGTTCTCTCTAAACTCTATAACTTCTGCCTACCTGCTTCCTGCATTCCGGCCTGTTGGAAGTCCTCCTCTGTAATTCCTATATTTAAGAATACTGGTGAACCCTCGGACCTCGCTAATTACCGCCCTATCGGCCCCCTTCCGATCTTTGGCAAAATTTTCCAAGCCATTATCAACGCCGAGGCATCTCATGGCTCACAGGCTTCTCTCG
Organism: Ascarosepion bandense; assembly: GCA_037127315.1. Classification (NCBI taxonomy): domain Eukaryota; kingdom Metazoa; phylum Mollusca; class Cephalopoda; order Sepiida; family Sepiidae; genus Ascarosepion; species Ascarosepion bandense. Next base: position 560,314 of record JBBBDQ010000122.1, on the reverse strand, counting down.
GACAAACAGTACGGTTTCCGCTTCGCCAGGTCTACTGCTGATATGCTAACGACTATTACCGAGTACATATAACGGGCTCTCGACAAGAATGCCAAAGCACGAACCGTTGCCTTGGATATCTCTAAAGCGTTCGACAGTCTGGCATGATGTAATTTTATGCAAACTGCGGAGCTATGGTATAACTGAACATTTGTTTGATATAATCCAGACATTCCCCTCTAACCGCACATTGAAGGTAGTATTAAATGGACATGCCTCCCAAAACTACTATACGAACGCTGGCGTCCCTCAAGGCTCTATCCTAGGGCCCACGCTCTTTCTGATTTACATTAATGATCTCCCAGAGGCCATTAGATCAGAAGTAGGCATGTACGCCGATGACACCACAATTTACTTTCGCCTTGATCAAAAATCCGGTGTGGGCGACAAAGCGAACAGCGCTTCCGAGCTTGAAAAAGACCTCAAATCCGTAGTGGACTGGGGTAGGAAATGGCTCGTGAATTTCAATGCTTCCAAAACGAAACTGCTATCAATTAACCATCATAGACAATCGCACCTACCTCCCATTAGCATGGAACAGGCTTGCATCCCTGAGAGTAAAACACTACGCCTCCTTGGCCTTACACTCTCGGCGGACCTCAAATGGAATGACTATATCGAATCCATTGCTAAGTCCGCTGCTATGAAGGTCGGTTCTCTGTGTAGGGCCCGAACATTTTTCCCGTCTGAATCTATCCTGCACATATATAAATCTACCATCCGCCCGTGTATTGAATACTTCTGCCACATCTAGTCGGGTGTTCCTGCTACTCTCCTCGGGCTTCTTGACAAAATACAACGGATAATCTGTAAAGTGATCGATCCTGACTTGACGGACGGGCTGCAGCCACTCTCTCATCGGCGTGACGTGGCTTCCCTGTGCCTCTTCTATAAGTATTTTCACGGCTTCTGCTCCGATGAACTTAGGTCATTGGTGTCGCCTAGGTACGAATTTACACGAGATACTAGATTAGCAACTAGATCCCACCCTTTTACAGTGAAACAGATAAGATGTAACCGTAATTTCTACTCTAACAGCTTCTTTTCTCGCGCTTCCCGCCTGTGGAATTCCATTCCTCATGCCTGCTTCCCCGACAGCTACAATCTCCAGGAGTTTAAATGTAAGGTCTATAGACACCTCCTAACACACTAACTTGCATCTATTCTCTCAAACACTCTCACCATCTAACCAATCCCCCATTCTCGGTACCCTTACCCGTTTACCACCCTTCTTCTGACATTTCCTATATCTCACCTTCCTTTTCTCATTACTTCCCCGACCCTATGTAACCCCCTGCGCAATAGTGGCAGTGGAATGCCTTGCTCGGGATGAAACGATTTTAAAAAAAAAATTCATGTTTGAGATTTACTACTAAATAGAAATACAATTAAAAAACCATCTCAACTTTACAATATGTAACTATTGTGAACTACACGAGAAAAAAACATTCAAATCACGGAGCAATCGGTTTTTCACGAAACTCCGAGATGTGCTTCAGACGTAGGATAACACACACACACACACACACACACACACATACACACACACACATATATATATATATATATAATTAATTTTTTTTTAAGTCTATATATAGTACAAGATGGAAAAGTCCATCGTACATGAAATAAACAGTTACTTATTAATCACTCATTAATCCCGGCCAGACCCAAGTGGATGTGTTCAGCCACACTAATTAGCTGTCACACAGCGAAACAGGCTTTTATGTGGAGGACTAATATATATATATATATATATATATATATTAGAAATACTACAAGCTATTTTAAAATAATTGATATTGCTACATAGAAATGTCTGTTTCGAGATTTAAATATGTTATTTCGTCCTCGGCCAGTGTTCAGTAACTTACGAGGAAAGGAATTACATTTGAAAATTGAAAGCAATGTTTGCTTATTCAAGTGTTATTACGGAGGGAAAGAAGACAAAATTTGAGACCTTATTAGTGTGTCTAATTTAACTAATCAAAATGAACTTCGATTTTGAAAATTTAAAATATAGGTTAGATGTTTGAGGATGTCTGTTAATCATACATGACTTGCATAACTGTCATATTTACGGCCGAGCTATCTACTTCCGGCTATAAGAACACGTTTTACTTACGAATAAATACTCTTAGAGATATATGTACCCCTTTTTTAACCGTCTTACAATTGTAGGTCAATCTACAACTGTCCCGTGAAAAACAAATATAGTTCTACAGAAATAATCCACCAAGCCTGTCTCCCCCATGAATAAAAATAATTATCAAGTTTACATTGGATTTCAGTGGGAAAATTTAAACAATTTTTATTACTCTTAGAATTTTTTTCCAAATCCGAACTTGAATTTCAGACGTCTTTTTCCCGAAGTGATAGTGGGTTGGAAACCAATAAGTTTTGGCTCTCACTTTAAGATTAATGCAATTTATGTTTAGCTAAAAAATAAAATAAAATAAAATAATGAAATATCCTATGTAAAACCTGCTTTTAGATTTACGAAAGGAATTCATAAAGAAATGTTGCCATAAATTAAATTCTAAAATATAATCCAAATTTAATTTGCCGCTCGATAATAGTTACCTTTGTTCTTTTTATTTACCTTAGAATTAATTACAATAAACATATATATTTACCTCTTTCAATCCTTACCTTTTCGAATAGAATTGTTAGATATAGTAATCGGTGCCTTAATTTCCAATTTAAATTTTTAATCTATAATTTATTTCCCCTGATACGATTGCTTTATTTCCGTTAATTAACCTTAACCTCCTATTTAGTTTCATAATTTTAATTGTTCTTAGTAACCTTATATTAAGTTTTTCTTCTTATCAGCAATAGCATCAGGAAGAGACAACTGAAGTTCCTGGAACATGTAATGAGGAAGGAAGGCTTGGAGAACCTGATACTAACAGACCAGACAGAGAGAAAAGAGACAGAGAAAGCAGCGGATAACACCTTTGAAGTTGCCTGAGCAAGTCGTGTGGTGTTACAGAAGAAAACGTGCTAAGAGCCACCAGGGATAGGGAGACATGGAAAGCCATGATCGCCTATATCCTGAAGGGACATGGCACATAGAAGAAGAAGAAGAATGGTTTAGTGATATAAATTTTACTAACTAACCCATATCTGAGGCGAAAAGTGGATTTGTACTTTTCCAAATAGTATTTGTACATAAGTGAACAGAATGAACTCAGTGGGAATTGGAACTATCATCTATTATACCAATTACCCATTCAAGCTTGCAAAACCTGTTTTTCTAAGCTGTCACCCATCTAGGTACTGACTAGGATTGATGTTGCTTAACCTTTGTGATTGTATGAGAAACAGTGTTTTCAACGTGATAAGCCAATTGTTAATGTAAATTAGTTGAAATCAATAACTAAATAAAGTGCACTGAGCAACTGAGAACACGTATTTGTCAAGTTATGAATAAAAGATAAACTAACCTAACATAGTATGGAAGGCCATGATCGCCTACGTCCTGAAAGGACAAGCCACATAGAAGAAGAAGAAGAAAACATTGTTCGGACTATTGTACATCGTAGGAATAGAACCCTTTATTTCATCACCGAGGTAGATTTTGTAGTTTCCTTTACCATGATTTGTAACAGTTTTATTTGTCTGTATTTTTTAGCAACTCAGCTCTAATTTTTTGCTTGTTGTAATTTAACTCAGTTGTGACCTGATATTGAACTCACAATTTTTCGTAGATCAAATCACTGGATTACTTCAACCAACGTTTTCATCTATTCTGGCAACAGTGTATGAATTTTAGGGATTTATAAACCTAATGTCGCAGCATCCATTTTATTTTTCCAGAGGTCATATTACAATTTGTTTTTATTGTTTTTCTCTAGCACACTGTATTACTGGTATCTATATCATATTCATGTCTATGCTTGGCCACCTTTGGAAATTGTTATGGTCTATCATATATGCTGATTGCTTAACTTTGCACTAAAGATAAGGACAATATTCTAAACTATATAAATAGTGTAAATAGCAGTGTAATGCATTTGAAGTTTTCAGAAAGAATTGTATATTTTCAATTCCCAATTATTCTCCACGAATTGCTGTGCCTGTTGACTTATATAAACACTTGAAAATTCTACCTCATGTCTCTGAATAGAAAACAGATGCTTCGAGAGTGGCCAATAATTTGTGATACAAATAAACAAAAATTAGTCCTAATTAAGTTGGATACGAAGAGTGAGAAAAAATTCTCAGTTATATCAATAGCCTGTTACACTCTTTCCACTTGAATCAGATTTGCAAACTCGTGTGCTTTACTTCTTTTTATTAAGACTTTTACTGGGAGTTTAACGTTGGTAAATCCCTCCAAGTAGTCAGGTTGGTGGGAGATATGTATTTTTTATCAAGAAGTTCTTTTCTAGGGTAATGCCTTTTCCTCTCTATTAGGTGATGACGTATTGGACAGATAGAAAAATAGGGGAGGATATGCGTTGTGCTGTAGTGAATATCAGCTCGGAACAAGAAATCGGAGAGCCGTGTTAAAATTCCAGTTATGTTCTTTGTATTCTTTTACACGCAAATACCCTTTGAAAAGATGTTAATCCATAGCTTCTCCATTCAGATATTGGTTAGTAAACAGAACAGACTAGGATAGATAGCCTTGTTTGACAACCGGTCTACTGCAGAAAAAATGAAACTGTGAGAAAATCTTCTGCCCATTCAGTCATGGGTCAAAATAGAAATGATTGCCCAAGATTATATTTGACCTTAACATTGCCAGGAAGATAAAGCAGTTTGCGTAGGTCAACACACCTACCTTTAAAAACACAAGTTACAAATGCCTTGAATGGTAGTCGATGGCCTATGCTACAATGGGAAGACGACGACGAGGACGACGACGACGACGAAGAAGAAGAAGTTCAGATGGAGACATGTGTTCGTGCTAATAACTTAATCGACAGTTCCATCTCACTTTCACTCATATAGTTTGTACCAACTCGTGGTATAGATTTCAGGTACTGTACAATGAAGTTTTATTGCTGGGACCGTTTCCCCGTATCATTATTATCAGTTAGCCGATTGATCAGGGTAAGATTCGAATCCGGGTGTCATGATTAAAAAGGGAGCGCTCTATTCACCCCTGGATTAGATATTTTGGTTTAAGCCTTGATAAAAGCAAGTATATCTAATTAATCAATTATTAATTAAACAGATAAATCGCTATTTTTACCTATAATGTTCTCATCTAACTTATTTCTAAATAAAATTTGTCTAGGCTACATTCCTCAGAATATGAACACTTAGCCATTCGTCTATATAACTATAAACACTTCTCTCGACAATTTTTGACATCCGATATTTTGCTAGATTTTAAGGAATAGATCGAGACGAGAACAAATCTATATCCCAATGTACAATTATTTAAACAAAACGACTCAAATTAATTCTTATAGAAAATAGCAATCATGTGCAATATATATATATATATATATATATATATATATATAATACATTTTACAAAATGGGGATCCTATATTACTCATAAAACGGGATACAGAAGTATCACAACATTTGAAATATGCTAGGCGCCTTTCGACAGAATATCTTAAGAACAAAAATCGTTTGTCGAAAATATAAGACTGAGTAGCTAATAAGAAATATTGTATTAAGGACCGAAGTTAAAATGTAAGATTAAGAGGAACAAGGAAAATGGCTTTTATAAATAAGACTAATTTATGTTTTTATTTTTGTTGCATGCACAGGGCAGTTTTCTGCATGTTAATAACACATTCTAGTATATTCAAGTGTAGTCTGTTCCGTGCCGCGTGTAATACAGAGAAAAATTCAAAAGAGTAATTTTCCTGCAAACAGCAGAATTTATTAAACGATTGCCAAATGCGGAGGCATGTAACTACGAACACCCGGATGTCACCGGCTCTTTTTCTACACACCTGACCCAGGACATGTTAGACAATTTTAATTTCAAACATTTGGATTGTTTTGCCCACATAGGCGACCTCACATCGACACTTATATTGATTAACACTTAAATTGCAAAACGTTCTTACGGCAAGGAGGGAAAGCTCTTCTAGTTGGAAAAAAAAACTCCAGACCATAACAACGCTTAATCGTAATAGAAATTTTATCGACGGTAGTCTTACATATACAGGCCATTGAAATGGACAATAAATATTAGTCTCATTGAACTTAGAAATTTTTCGTTCAATGGCAGATGTAAACACAGTCGGGATATCAATTCATAAGAAATAGTTGTTTAATTTTTTTAGCTCAGCATCGAGTTTGCACTCAGAACATATCATTAGAGCCCAGTGAATAAGACAGCTAATGAGATTAAATTTCCTGCTTCTGGGAGCAAAAGAGTCCCAAGTTAAGAAAAGCCCAGATAAGGTGAATTTATGGTAAACACAAATAAGAAAGCATGGAACTGTTATTTCTACTAGAACACCCAGGAAAGGTAAATGATTGTACTCTTCTACCTCCATAGTATATTTTAACGCTGGATGGAGATTATTCAAATGTGAAAAGAATTCTTTCGCCTTACTACTATTAGGAAACTACGTAAACGTATGGTAAACATGGCGGCAGTAACAATAGTGTTTATCAATCTTATCAGAAAGCTGTTTTTCAAAAATGTTGGTCATCAGAAATCCCAATGGATTACCCATCCGACTTGTATTTTTGGTTAATCGTCGACACAGTACGTGACTGAGATGCTCTAAAGCGCATTGCATCTAAAAGTTTCTCCTGCCAAAGAGGTCACAGTTTCGAATCCAACCGGAGAGCCCATTTATTAATAAGATTTCTCGAATATTTACGAGAGTAGACAAAATTAAATATATATACCGATTAATTATTAAATAGAGAGTTTAATCAAATATCGATATGCAGTAAAATTACTTTTAAACACGTTGTATTAAACGATAGAGACAACTTAGTCTTGCTAATTTTTTTTTATTTTCTCATATTTTCTATTGAGTCTTTTTATTTCCGAATCATATTTATGCAAATATTGTTCATAGGTTAACCGAGTACTTTCGAACGTCATCGTTCATCCACAGGGTCAAATTTACAGTTTTAAACATCAACAATTGCCTTGTAGCAGAAAACGTCTTACGAAATTTCAAGAACTAAATAAACGTTAAGAGATTTTTTTAAAAATCCAAGGGAAGTAATAAACTAATCACGTGCAAGCGTGAAAATATGTGATCAGGTAGAGGCGTGAATTATCAGATAATATGGAATATTTAGAGTTGCTAAAGATTTTTAAATACTGTAAAAAAATACATTAGGGAATTTAGAATTCAAGGGAAGTAATTATGTGAATTATCTAATTAGGCGGAGGCAAGATTTATAAAAGAAAATATACTCTCAACATATACCTACGAAAAAATTACTGTAATAAAATATGTTGGATGAATAAGTAAAAATCCACTAATACATTTTATTTTACAAACACACACACACATACATATATACATATACAATATATATATATATATATATATTTAAATTGTGTGATTTTGGCAGCATTTTTTCATTAATTAAAGCTTAGACCCGATAAAAAATTCAACAAATACTATGATTTTTTGTTGTCTTTCAACGACATCACCATCAAGTTATATCAGACGGTATGAACGGATCCTACACAAAATTAATAGACAAAACTTGTCTATATTATTCAATGAAACCTGCATATATATATATATATATATATATATATATATATAGAGAGAGAGAGAGAGAGAGAGAGAGAGTTAGAGAGAAAGACGTAAGTAAATAGAAGGAGAAAATGATTGTTAGACTACTTAATCTCTTTAAGTGTTAGTTCATATAGTTTTATAAGTTTTTGCAAAAAATACCGTACACACAATCTATCGCTTTATCTTGAATAGATTTCTCGAATATCCATTCCGGTAGACAAAATAAATAAATATACCGTTAAAAAATAAAACAGAGTGTCGAATCAAATATGCGTCTGCAATAAAATGAAAATATGTTGAATAAATATATAAAAATGCACTAATACATGTTTATCTTGCATACATATGTACTTGTGTGCGTTTAATAGCTTTTATGTCTTGTTTTTTAATTACATCAAATGTTATTAAAGGTGTAAATCGCATTTTAAATAGACATCTCGGTTTTAGTATTGTTTTAACAGTGCGTATTACGTCTATCAGCCTGCTCATTACAGACGTCGTAACAAAGATTGCACTTTGTACGAGAAACTACCATACGGTTGTCCTTTAAGACTAGGCTACGAAAACTGTCACAGTTCAATAAATATCTATTTTCCTTTTTTTAAGAGTGGTACGCTTATTCCCTCATATTATTTTTAGGAAAGCCCATCATTCTGTTATGTGCCGTGTCCATTCAGGACGTAGGTGATCATATCCCTCTACATATTCCTGTCCATTGTAGCAAATAAAACAAAATTTCTTAATTTTCTCTTATTTCTCTTAAACCCTGCACATATTTTCTCAAGCCCATCAAGTATATTATGCACTGTTTTTCTCTTTCCTTTTATCAGCACTGTGAGTATCAGATACACCACGCCCTCCCTCCTCATTACATGTCCCGGAAACTTTAACTATCTCTTCCTGATAATAAGCTTCCTTTTTTTACCTTTTTCTCCAAAATCTCGTATTTGTTCACATGTTCAGCGTACGAAATCCTCAGCAACCTTCTGTAGAACGAATATCACGTAACATTTCAGTACTCTTTTCTTTGTTTCCACGGAAATTTTCCTGTATCTGAATACTCTGCTCAGATTTTAGAATGCGTCGTTTGCCATCCCAATACGCCCCCCCCCGGATCTCACTGTCACACACCCCGTCTTCTGTTAGAACATTACCCTTGAATATAAATTTTTGTACCTGCTTGATATTAGTATCTCCGATCTGTAATTGAAATTTTGGGCTCTGTTATTTTTGTTTGGATGTGCGTTGTGGTGCAGTGAATATCGGCTCGGAACGAGAAACCGGGGAGCCGAGTTCGAATTCCAGTTGATTCCATTGTATTACGCACAAATACCCTTGGGAAAGGTATTAATCCGTCTCTTCCCTCCAGTTATGGGTTAAATAGCAGGACAGATTGTGTTCTACAGCCTTGGCTGGCAACCAATCTACCGCAGAAAGCAATGGCAACCTACTGCGGGATAATCTTCTGCCCAGTCAGTTATGTCTCGAAAGAGACATGATCGCCCAAGCGTGTTTCACTAACTGACTGACTTTTTTTGTTTTCGTCTTTTTTTTTTTTGATTGATGACCATGCATTCAGTCTTTACATACAAAACGTAAGCAAAATAATTTCTAAAGTATTAATGGATTTATCTTAAATTCGACATTTTCATAACTTCAAACGTTATAATAGAAGACTCAGTTTCGAACCCTGGCAGAGATAACATTTTCTTCACTGAGAATTCTTTCATTGCAATACAGACTCTTTATAACAATAATAAGCATAGAATTTCTATTTGAAATTCATGTACATTAGATTAACAATAAATCCTATGTGTTTTCCCCTACATTTAGAGGGTTCATTAGGTGGCACTCATCTTCGTACTGTCGAAGTGTGTGTTATATCCCATTAATAACGGGATATAACGGTTGAAGTATTTTTTGCGGTGTAGAGAACCTACACTCGCCTAGCTAATTGTTGGTTATTCTCTTAACCAAAAACGAACACCTAATTGTGGCTTCCGGTGTCCCTTAAATATTCGAGTACATATTGAATTGTTGCTGCGGTTGAGAAACCCTTCAAGTGCCGATTGACCATAGCCGTTACCCTAAAGAAGAAGAAGAAGAGAAAGCGTCGGCCCAACAAGTCCTTCAAGAAAGAAGTTTTCGGCTACGGTAACCTTGTCTTGTCCGCATCCCGCTAATTCGAATGTAAGAGAACGACATTTGTATTTCTACCTTCTCGTAAGTACTTTGTGTCTATGTTCGTAAAGCACACCTTCCTTTTTCCTTCTCGGATAATTCGTGATATGGTCGCAATATTTTTATTGTATGTTCGGCGATCAGTTTTGACGCTAAAATACTTATAATTTTAGCAGTTCTCCTGTCCTTATTGTACATACTTCTAATGTTAATCATTTATTGAAGTGCACATATTAAATGTAAAAAACCTTTTTATGTATTTTAATTTTATATTTTGTAATAAATACTTTTTTAATTGAGAGGCACGCATTTAAATCTTAATTGGTTTGCCGCTGTGAACACGAGGTGATACGGTGGAGAGAGAAGTTGCCCCCCTTCAACGCGGGGGAAAAATTTAAGTAGTTTGAATTATAGCTCCCACGAGGATAATTTTTTATTCTACTGGAGTTGAACGTGTTGTTTTTTAGTAAAAGAAATAATTCTTTTATTCAGCTAAAACTATAAGAGATAATTATTTTGTTCTGCTAAAATTATTCTTGTATTTGACCATTACTTTATGTTTTATAAATTACTTTTTTTGTATTACAAATTCCTTGAGTTGGGCATTTATTTTTGTTCCTGCAGTTACATTCTTTATTAAAGATCTTGTTTTGTACAATGCTATCTAAATTTCAGGCGTTTTTTTTCCATGAAATTTCCAAATTACTAGTACAACTATAACATAACTTGATTGTGTTTCTATTAAAAATTTTGTTTAGTTCTGAGCTTTTTGGGAAGATTTTATTTATCTGTTTAAAAAATATTTGTCCTATGTTGGTCTTGAGCCTAAATTAAATGGTAGGTTGAATCAGATAAAACGTTATAATTTCTTGTAAGTTTTAAAATTGCGCGTTCAAAAATTCCCCTTCATGTGAGCGTTCCAAAATCTACCGTTACATTCTTAAAAAAAAAAACAGTAAACGGTAAAATCAGTTATGCAAATCGCCTGTAGACACCACATAGTAGAAACCTAGGTCGCGTAATAACTTGTTTACAAATGAAGAATATATATATAGTGACGTTTTTACACCCTCTACAATATAGCAATATTTTTTTCGCTTTCAACTAACATCACGCAATCGGCGTTTTATTTGCTTTTCCACAGGTATAGTACTTCGCATGGCAAGTGTCAATTATCGACAACCTCTGATACGGACATCACAACTGAAGTAATTCTCTACAGCCATTATTGACGTCTGTCTACTAATGTAATTACAGTTAATTGGGCAACTCCATTAATTCAACCGCTAAGCTAATGTAATTATTATTATTCGTTTTATTAACAAATGTTCGCATAATCGATGCTGCCTCCACGTTTTCTTCAGCACAGAACGAGAAGTAACGCTCAACTGTTTATACGATTCTTGTTCGTACTGATAAGTAAATTAAATGAATATTCATTCGCATACATACACACCCAATTGAACTTCAGTTTGTGTTGATGTCGTCAAGTATAAAGCGATGAAGCAAAAATGAAATAATCCGATATGTGTAAACAATTTGAAAACCAAAAATAAAAACGTTTTACTTTATAATAAATTTTCAAATTAGCTGAAAATCCTCCCTAGTTTTTGAAAAAGAGTAGCATTCTATTTCTTATTTGTCTATATTTCTTCATCATCTTTTATACATCACACCCAGAAGGTGCATAGGGCAGCTTTTTTGTGTTGCTGTTTCTGTAACAAACTGTTTCTTCGGTGCAGGGTTGTTAGCTCTGCACCCAACCCCCAAACCCCAAAACCTGGAGGACCTGTGGACCATTCTTGGTCCTTACGTTTACAGTACCTGGTATTCCCAAATGGTCACCCATTTAAGTACTGACCAGGCTCGATGTTGCTTAATTTCGGTGATCAACACGATATAGCCGTAAACCTATATTTCTTACATGAGGTAATATTTACATTATTTACACTGCTCGCACTGTTTTCACCATCTTTACTGCCGTGCTTATCACGTTTCGGCCGTTGTACACTCTGGCCTTCTTCAGGTGCAAATGATTTGGAACTAAAACTCTTTTTTTCAATCACTGGTGTATATAATTCTCATTTCGTGTGTGATGCTCCTTCAGGATGCTATCTCTCTTTAACTCTAAGTTTTTGCTCACTACAGCTCTAAACAGGTACTGAACTCACAACTCTTTGGTTCAAGTCACTGGAATTAATCAAAGCCTATATCCACTGAGCAGTATGTTCTCGAGAATATAAGCGTTGGGTAATTCAGTGACTGGACCTAACGTTGTGAGTTCAATACCTGGCTACATCAATGGTGAACTTAGAGAGTTGAGTTAAACGTAGATAACTACATGGTATCCGGATGTGCCATCGCACATGGAATGAGGATTATATACCCTAGTGATCGAAATAAATGATTCGCTTCACAATTTTAAGCATAGGATGAAGGCGGAGCGTACAACGACCGAAACGTCATAAACATAGAAATAAAGATGAGGACAACAGTCCGAACAGTATAAAGAGAAGTTTATTTCTTGTTTTCGGCATGGAATTGATTTTCAGCTTCCTTCAAAATTTACTTGAAATCTATCCATGTAACGTCTCCGCCTTAATCTCTAAAATTTTATTTACTACTTATTTATGTTTTCCTCAATAAATAGGTTCGCCTATCGTCCAGTTCGCATCCCCTATCGGTCTTTTGAATAGGCGTAAACGTCCTTCTTTGTTCCTTCTTTAGGACTGTCTTTCTTGTTCCTTGTAAAATTTACTACAACTTTACACTTGTTTACACGGTATGTGGCTTCCCTCTGTCTTTTCTACAAATATTTTAGCGGCTTCTGTTTGACGAGCTTGTCCATGATGCCTTCTATACATGAATTTACTAGGGTTACTAGATTGGCACATAGGTCCAACGTTCTTACAGTTAAAACAATAAAATGTAACAGCCACTTTTACTCAAGCAGTTTCACTTCTTGCACTTCCCGCCTGTGGAGCTCTCTTACGTATACTTGCTTCCCTAATAGCAACAATCTCCAAAATCGTCAATTGCCATCTTTTATAACCTTAATTTCCATATTGCTCTTATCTCTTCCCTGCCACTTCCCGTTTATTGTTCTTCTTCCTTCTCGCTCTACATTCACGTAACGACTTTCGCACCAGTGTTTCTATCTTTCTCTCATCCTTTCTCCGACACACTCTTTTTTTTTTAAATCGTTTCACGCCAAGCAAGGCATTCCACTGCCACTATTGCGCTTGGGGCTACATAGGGGAAGGTAAATAGAAAGAGTGGTTAGATATAGGAAATGTCAGAAGGGGGTGATAGGTAGTTTGGAGGATGGGAAGAGTGTTTGAAAGAATGGAAGCGAGTTATTTTGTTAGGAGGTGCTTATTGACCTTACATTTAAACTCCTGGAGATTGTAGCTGTCGGGGAAGCAGTCATGTGGAAGGGAATTCCAGAGTCGGGAAGTACGAGAAAAGAAACTGTTGGAGTAGAAGTTGCGGTTGCATTTTATCGGTTTCACTGTAAAAGGGTGGGATCTAGTTGCTAATCTAGTATCTCGTGCAAGTATCTTTATTCTCTCTCTTCTCGCTGTCCTTTTACTAGTGCGCTGGTGGTTACAAACAAGAAAAATAAATGTTTAAGCAGAGGGAGAGCGAAGAGAAAGAAGAACCAGATACTGGAGGTGTCAGAGAAAGGGCAACAGAAGGATGCGAATACTAGTGTAAAGACAATTGCCAGGGTTAAGCAAGAAAGGAAGAGAACAAGATACACTAGGCGATGGAGAAAGAACGAAAGAAGGACTGAAGTCAAGTGAACAAAAGATGAGAATTGACACTGCATTTAAATTCTTGGTGATTGTAGCTGTCAGGGAAGAAACTATACGGAAGAGATTTCAATAGGCGGAAAGTGCGACAAAGCAAGCTGATGGAGTAGAAGTAGCGGCTTCATTTAGTTGATTTAACTGTAAAAGGGTGGGACCTTGTTGCCAGTTTGATTGCTTGAGTAAATCCTTGTGGAGGAGTCCTCAGTGACATAAGTTCATTGGACCAGAGTCTATGGAGATATTTATAGAATAGACAGAGGGAAGCCACATCCCGCCCGTGAGAAAATGGCTGGATTCGAACTGCCAGGTCGGGACCGATCACGTTACAGATACTCCTTTGGAGCCTGTCGAGAACCCTGAGATGAATGGCAGGAGCGCCCGACCAGATACGAAAACAGTAATCAATACACGGTCGGATAGTTGATTTGTATATGTGCCTGATGGACTAAGACGGGAAAAACTTCCTAGCCCTACAATGTGACCCAAACTTCCTAGCAGTTGATTTAACTATTGATTCAATGTAATGCTTCCACTTGAGATCGGAAGAGAGGGTCAGACCGTGGAAGCGCAGTGTATTGTTTTCAAGAAAACTCGCTTGGTCCATGCTGATAAAGTTAGGAGGAAATGCTTGTGGTGGTTGACAGCAGCTTCGTTTTAGAAATATTGAAATTTGTAAGCAACTGCTTACCATAGTCTACCACAGATTGGAGGTCTTTCTCGAGAAGAGCCGCGAGGTTATCTTCGGCCGACTCGTCAGTTTTCTTATTGAGGCGGGAGTAAATGGTGATAGATGTTAATTCGAATTTGATCACGTCAATGTATATAAGTGTATCATACTTATAGTTTTTCTGTATAGGATTTAGATGATAATTTATATTTGTGTGTGTAAGTGTTTGTGTGTATGTGTGTGTGTCTGAATGTGTGTGTGTAGAAGAAATTATATATGTTTGGCGATTATCTGCGTGTTGATTTGGGAACGATTTTACGGAAACACCGTTTAGGAACATTTTACGTAAACACCGGTTGTGGTAGATAAACATACGTTAACTTCTTTAAAGAAGGTTTTGGTAAAGACTGGGGATGTAAGATAGTGTTTTTCAACGTGTGTTTGTATTTGGTAAAATATTTATATATTGGTAAAATATTTATATATTGGTAAAATATTTATCAGGCCTCTCTTGAAGTACTTTCGACGTAAAGAAGTATGTTCTATTTTAGGATGGTATTTGTAAAGAATATACGTTGTCGTGCAGGCGATATCGGCTCGGAACGACAAATCGGTGAGCCGAGTTCAAATTCCAGCTGAAATACCCTTGGAAAACGTATTAATTTGTCTCTTCTCTCCAGTTATAGGTTAAATAATAGGACAGATTGGGTTCCATAGCCTTCAAATCGCAATCAGTCTACCAAAGAAAGCAATGGCAAACTACTGTAGGATAATCTTCAGCCAAGTCAGTCATGTCTCTTTCGAGATATGATTGCCCAAAGCGTGTATCACGTATGACACTCAGCTGATTTGTAAAATTAAATTCATGGTTAATTTTGTTCTTATGTATTACGAGCGAGCTAAAAGGGTTATCTCGTTTTAAACACCTTATTATCTTCATTGTAATTAATTTTGATGGACGTAAGTGCGATACTGAGATCAGAAGGCGTATTCGTATTGCGAATTTTGCTTTCTAGAAGCTGAATAGAGTGTTAAGAGACAGGAAGATTTCGCTAGAAACAAAGAAGTGTGTATCGGATTGTTATGTGATGTATGTCCTTCAATATGGCAGCTAATCCTGGACAACCTCATCAAAGATGAAGAAACGACTTGAACCAACAGAAACCTGGTCCCACAAAAAGGTGCTGAGTATACTATAGACAGAACATGTGAACAACGACGAGGTTTTGGAGATGATGGACATGAAAAAGAAGCTGATACGTAATATCAGGGAAAGACAGCTTAAATTTCTGAGACAGTGTGGGAAAAGAGTTTTGATATTCTGACGTTCACAGGAGATATAGAGGGAAGGAGAGACAAAGGAAAGCACCTCGGTACATACTTGATAAGCTTGAGCGGAGAGATGGCGAAGTGGGATTTGAGCGGGACAACAGGATAAAGGTTTTTAACTACAACGGTTTTGGGTAGGTGGAGGGCCCGGATTGCCTCCGTCTTGAAGAGACGCAGCTCAAAGAAGAAGAAGGTGTGAATGCAAGGAGAAATGGAATGAGCTTGACTTTGCATGTTGACTCATAGATCTGTTTTTATAATTCAGCTCATAGTTGTATAACGTTTTTTTTTTATCCCATTCATTTCTTTCTAGTGAACGATCAAGTTTTTATTTTATTTTATTTTATTTTATTTTATTTTATTTTTGGCGCTTTTCTAACATTTAACACTTTAACAGAAACAAACATCGCCTTCCTACTCCAAAATAAATCGAGTATTCATATTTTTGGTTGATGTTTTTGCTTGCTATTTTTAAGTCTAATCTTATACCTCTCACCTTTTACTAGCTGTTCAACAAAATTCAAAATTGATACATTCTGCTGCAAACGACTACCAAGAGGATGCTTCCAAAAACACTACAGCTTTAACCCCTTAAACACAAGGTTCTACTGTCATCTTACATATATTCATCATCTGAATTTATTTCTTCGTCTTCAGCCATACAACAACCTTAGAGCTTTAAAAACATAAGCAACTATCCTGAGAGTCTCTTGTGTATGATATTAGATGAACATTTAGTAAAAGGTTAAAGAAGTATAGCTAAAGAAAGAAGTTATTTATTTATTCTTCTTCCGATGGTATTAATACGAAATGATCAAAAACCCCGAGTAGAAATTGAAATTGTTCCGCTGATTCTATTTGCTGCGTTGTTAATCAGTCCGCACAAAGACTAATTTATTTACGCTATTGCTTTCGCCGTGTCGAATATGAAGATGCCGGCACTTGATGTCTACAACCACCCAACTGATTATAAAAATAACCAATTATTTTCGAATGACTTCAATGATTTCCATACTTTCTTATTTTAATCGCATTTATAAAAAGGCAGCTGTATAAGAGGCATATCAAGGAGATTATTGACTGAAGATCTTCTGGAATTTGGAGTAGATGCATAAATATATGAAGTGTGTTGAAGACAATGGTGAATATAGGAATTTCAACGAACATTACGCTACAAACTCTCCTTTCATTCATCTTGGCAAAACTAAAAGAACATTATTTCCTCAACAACCTTGTAGACTGTGCTTAGATATTGATTTTCAAATCCATTTTTAAAATTATAACATTTGTTTCGAATATCGGGTGTGAATAAAAGCATAAACAAAGTGGGGGCTGAAAATTCTCTGGGACGAACTTGCAAAGAGAAAGAAAATCTTAAATTATTTCCAACAGAAAATGTTCATCACTTTATCGTCTTAAAGAAAAATCAGTCAGTTTAATGTCATACGTGATATACTTGGGAGATCATGTCTCTTTCGAGACATGAGTGACTTGGCAGAATATTTTTACGCAGCAGGTAGTTATTTCTTTCTGCAGTAGCCAACCAAGGCTATAGAACCCAATTTGACTTCCTAATTAACCCATTACTGGAGAAATATGAGACGAATTAACGCTTTTCACAAAGGTATTTGCACGTAAGTAGACATGTCTAAAAGTCTTTTATTCCTTTAGGCTTTCCAGATATATCGACTCATTCTTTCTGAGTCTAATATGACAGTTCGTTTTTTATATAAATTTACTCGAGCCACAAGATTAGCAACTAGATCCAACCCTTTAACTGTTGAACCAATAAATTGTAAACGCAAATTCTACTCCACCAGCTTCTTTTCTCGCACTTCCCGCCTGTGGAATTCCATTCCATTTATTTGCTTCCTCGACAGCTACAATCTCCAAGAATTTAAATGTAAAGTCAACAGTCATCTCTTATTTCAGTAACTTGCATCCACTCTCTCATGCTTCTTTCTCTGTCCACTCCACTCCCATCAGTTTTCTTACCCATCCCTTACCCACTTCTTGACACCCCTAACTGTTTCTCATAACTTTCCTCCTCCGTAAACCCCTGTAAAATGTGGCAATAAAATGCCTTGCTTGGGGCGATATGATAAAAAAAAAGGAATGTGCTTCTTGAATAAATACTAATGAATGACAATGCTGGGTACTGTTATTTGTTCACCTAATAGAACTTTACTGTTGCCTTTAGGTTTTTAGCTCAATGTCCACTTAGTTTTCAGTATTACGATTTTAACAAGAGATAGCAATACACTGATACAGCGTACATCCATTTTAAGATGTTTAGTACTACTTAGTACTACTTTAGTACTACTTAGTACTACTTTAGTACTACTTAGAATATTTTAGGATAAATTACATTATGCGGATGCGGATGTGATGCAGTAGATTTCCTCTCGAAATGACAAATCGGAGAGGCGAGTTCGAATTCCAGACTAACTCATGGCACTCACTTCCGTCATTTTTCCCTCCAGCTACTGGTTAAATAGAAGGACAAATTAGGTTCTGTAGCCTTAGTTGGCAAACAGTCTATCGCAGAAAGTAATGGCAATATACAGCGGGAAAATCTACCTACTTCCCATTCAGTCTTATGTCTTTCGAGACTTTATGGCTTAAGCGTGTATCACGTATGGCACTTAATGGACTGACTGACATTATTTAAAAACAGTTACCTAGGAATTTATATTAACTAACAGCTTAATATACTAATTTTATAAATGGGTACTATGGCCAAACTGTATAGAAACAAAGTAGCTGGTCCAGACGGCATTGTAATGGAGCTGCTGATGTCCCTGGCAGAATTTGGCATAGAAAAAATTACAGAAATTATAAATTGCATTTATAATTGTAGTGTAATACCAGATGACCTAAGCAAGTCGATCTTCATAGCACTGCCTAAGAAGCCAGGTTCCAATTACTGCAAACTCCAACGAACAATCAGTTTAATTAGCCACATTACAAAACTGATCGTCCGAATCCAGATGAATAGAACGAGAAGTAGAATTAGGTAAGATCTATGACAAGAAAGGTGCGGGATCGCCAAAGACATAGAACAAGAACACTATATATATATGGTTAGGATGCTCTCCGAAATGGCAATACGAATGAAGAAATGATTGTACCTGTGTTTTATCGATTATGCAAAAGCGTTTGACAAAATATGCCACAAAGAATTGATGGAGATGCTCAGCAGCCTCGACATAATTGGGAAAGACATAAAAATAATCAAGAATCTCTACAGGCAGCAGACTGCCTGCATGCAGACAGATAACGAATTCAGCAGATATACAAAGATAGAAAAGAGTGTAAGACAAGTATGTGCCTTTTTACCTGATCTATTCAACTTGTACCGCGAGACTGTTCTTAGGAACCTAGATTTTATGCCAGATTTTATGCCAGGATTTATCATCGGAGGCCACAATTTGAACAACATAAGGCACGCAGATGATACAGTCCTGATAACAGACATGGAAAGGAAACTACAAGTCCTCCTCCAGAAGGTAGCTGAAGAGAGTAACAAGAAAAAGCTGCAAATAAACTACAAGAAAACCGAATGCATGGTCATCAGCAAAAAGGGCAACCCAAAATGTCGAACACCGATGGGGGATATTAAAATCAAGCAGGTTCAAAATTTAAATGCGTACGAGTTGTTCTAACAGAAGACGGAAAGAGCGAGACAGAGATCTGAAGGCGAATTGGCATGGCGGAAGAAGCATTCCAGAAGTTGAGTAAAATATTAAGAAACAGGAAAATTTCGCTAGAAACAATGAAGAGAGTACTGGATTGTTATGCGATGTCGGGTCTTCAATATAGCAAGGAATGTTTGATAATATTTTCGAAGATGAAGAAAAAACTTGAAGCAGTTGAAATGTGGTTCTACAGAAGGATGCTGCGAATATCGTGGACCGAGCATGTGTGCAATGAAGAGGTGTTGGAAAGAATGCAAACAAAAAGAAAATTAATAAAGAACGCGTTCCAGAAGTTGATTAGATTATTAAGAGACAGGAAAAGTTAGGGATTATATCATTCCCAAAGACAAATGAAATTTTGAATGAAAGAACAGAAATTATTACTAAGTGTAACCATACAAAAAAATACCTATTAGATTCATGCAGCCATGGATAAAATCGTTATAATTTCTTGTAATTTTAAAATTTGCGCGTTCAAAAATTCCCTGTCACGTGAGCGTTAAAAAAAAACCACCGTTATGTGAGTGTTCTAAAAAAAAGTCAAACGGTAAAATCAGTTATTGCAAATCGCCTGAAAACACCACTCAGGGTAGAATCCTATGTCACGCAATAACTCGTTTACCAATGAAAAATATTAAAAAGTTCTACAGTATAATTGTATTGAACACTTTTTAATACAAATGTGCACTGGTCTAATTTTATTATGACCAAAATCTAAGTAATTAAACAATCAATATATACGCAAACACAAACACACACACACACACACACACACACACACACACACACACACACACATATATATATATACATATATATATACATATATACATACATATATATATATATATATATATATATATAGAGAGAGAGAGAGAGAGATAAGAGTCTTCATTATAATAAAGGTAATATATATACATTCTTCACTGTTCGACGTTATAATTTTCGCAAGACACAGTTAAAAAGCAATCCTCCGGAAAAAGCTTTCATAGCTGGTAGTAATGTTTAATAACTGATAATAAAGAGAATGAACTGAGCCGACGCTACCTCGCTTTTGTCTCTCTAATTAATTGAACCGGTGCTGCTTCGCTAATATATATCCCTCTATATGCGGGAGAGGAGTGGAATATATATATATATATATATATATATATATATATATATATATATAGATAGATAGATAGATAGATAGATAGATAGATAGTCATATTACCAAAATTATTGTATTTTTCATTTAACCTCATCAACTTTCTCTGTACATAATTCTCTGTACATATTGCGTTTTCTACCGAATTAATCTGCGTTTTGTATTTATTGAATCTAACCCCAGATCTACAACAATACTAATATAGTTTTACTTATAATTATGAAGCCTTAGGTACAGACATGGTGAAAGCATTTTACACCCAAGCGAGACAGGATGATTTCTGACTTTATACGAATCTCTTCTTTCGGCACATGCAAAAAATTACATCTAACCTAATCAATATTATTTTCTTTAATCTGTCTATGTATTTTCCTTTTCGTTCAAACACACGTAAAAAGGTAAAACTGAAATAAAATTTCTGCGTGGAAAATAAAAATTTTTCGAATGTCTTCGCTTCTGTGCGATGTATATATACAAATATCAATAAACCAGTCTGTGCATGCCAGGAAATCTTTTCTCGTCTGAAACAATACTGCACATTTACAAATCTACCATCCGCCCGAATACTGCTGCCATATCTAGTCGTGTGCTCCTGCTATTCACCTAGGGGTTCTTGACAAAGTTCAACGGAGAATCTGCAATGTGATCGATCTCGATTTGGCAGTAAGGATACAGTCACGTTCTCACCGCCGCAGGGTGGCTTCCCTGTGTCTTTTCTACAATTACTTTCACGGCTTCTGCTCTGATGAACTGGTGTCCCCTATATACGAATTTACTCGAGCCACAAAATGAGCAACTAGGTCCCACTGTTTTACTGCAAAACCAATAAAATATAAGCACAAATTCTACTCCACAGCTTCTTTTCTCAGACTTCAGTTTTTTATTATACCATTTAACCGTTCATCACCATTTTTCTTGATCTTCACAAATTTCCAAACTGAAAGAATTACCTTCCAACACTGAAGATAATTAGCATAAATCTTCTCTCCTAATTTCCATATAATTAGAGTAGATAGACTTAATTGGAGTAGATAGATTAATTGGAGTAGATAGATTAATTGGAGTAGGTAGACTAAGCTATCGCCCGGTTCACACCCCACCCACGTCTATTGAACAGGTGAAGAGCCTCATCCCTTGTTCCCTGTTTAGGATGTGGTTTCCGGCTTTCTCTTTTCAAATCTTCTCACTCCTTTTTCTTTTTTTTTTCTTTTTTTTCAATTGGAGTCAGTCAGTCAGTTAAGTGCCATACGTGATACACGCTTGGGCGATCATGTCTCTTCGAGACATGACTGACTGGGCAGAAGATTATCCCGCAGTAGGTTGCCATTGCTTTCTGCGGTAGACTGGTTGCCAGCCAAGGCTATAGAACCCAATCTATCCTGCTATTTAACCCATAACTGGAAGGAATATACGGATTAATACCTTTCCCAAGGGTATTTGCGCGTAAGTGAATACAATGGATTCAACTGGAATTCGAACTCGGCTGCCCGGTTTCTCGTTCCCAGCCGATATCCACTGTACTACAACGCACATCCGCTAATTGGAGTAGAGAGACTAAACTATTGCCTGGTTCGCACTCCCCCCACGTCTATTGAACAGGTGAAGATGCCCATCCCTTGTTCCCTGTTTCCGGCTTTCTCTTTTCCAATCGTTTCACTCTTGCGTAGCCCACTGCACATCAGTGGCGTTACCGCCTTGCTCGGGGTGATATGATTAAAAAAAATATATTTGGCTCTATTTTAAAAAATCATCACAAAATCAATCATCCTATACAATGAAGTAGATGTTGTTAATCTTATTCGGTTATTGTTCTTTCTTCACCTATGATTGCAGTCCTTTTGCGTCGATTTACTCTCGGTTAGAGTATTATTAATATATATTAGTATGTTAGTATAATATTAGTATATTAATAATTATTCCCTAAATTTATCTGTTACGCTGGCATGCAAAATAATAATGAAACAAAATACATGGTTCCTTAATTATTGGTTATGGTTCTTAACCGAAAGTTTCAATATTCACAATTCCTATGAAATTTAGATTTGCTTCTGTATAAGTGATCGAGATATAGAACTCTTCAGACTACAACCTCTTAGGCACAGTTGAGAGAGAGACCAGCAAAACTTTGTGTAACACCAAAGAATACCTAAAAGCATGAATTATGGCAACATTCACCAACTTAAAAAAGGAGACCGCCGGTCGACATGCATGAAATTCCTAAGTGGTCTGGAGACCGTGGTTGAAGCCAATAGCGAGTTTATTGAATAAATTTACAATTTCAGTTTTTCCAGATATTTTTGTGTATTTCTCGTAAATATATCTGTTAAAATGAGATGCCAGTGTTATTTTCATTTTTGTGTAATTTAGACGAAA
Source organism: Ascarosepion bandense (assembly GCA_037127315.1). Lineage (NCBI taxonomy): Eukaryota > Metazoa > Mollusca > Cephalopoda > Sepiida > Sepiidae > Ascarosepion > Ascarosepion bandense. The sequence goes on along the minus strand of JBBBDQ010000122.1, from coordinate 537,368 downwards.
ATTTAACCATCGCACCCTTTTTAAGGATTAATATAATATACACACCCTTTTTTCGTTTCTGTTGATGGTTATGCAGCTTCTAAAGATTTTTATGCTTAGCTCTTGAGAAGCATTCTCTTGCTATTCTAACAAATTTCGGCTGTCTATAGCACTGCCGAAGAAACCTGGGGCAAAAGATTGCGACACACAGAACTATCAGCTTAATGAGTCACATTAAAAAACTGATTGTCAGAATCCTGTTGAATAGAGCGAGAAGCAGAATCAGGCCAGAGATGGGGCAGGAACAGTGCGAGTTCGTCAAAGACACTGGAACAAGGAACGCCATATTCATGATTAGGGTGATCTCTGAAAGGGCATTACAAATGAAGAAAGACTTGTACCTATGCTTCATTGACTAGGCGGAAGCATTCGACAAGATACGACACAAAGAATTGATGGAGATGCTAGGCAGCCTCGACATTTTCGGCAAAGACATAAGAATAATCAAGAAGCTCTACTGGCAGCAAACGGCCTGCATACGGACAGGTTACGATCTCAGTGGATACACAAAGATAGAAAAAGGCGTAAGACAAGGATGTGTCTTTTCACCGGATTTGTTCAACCTATACAGCGAGAATATTTTGAGGACCCTAGATGACACGCCAGTATTTGTTATTGAAGGCCACAACCTGAACAACATAATGTATGCGGACGATACAGTGCTGATTGCGGACACGGAAAGGAAACAACAAGACCTCATAGAGAAAGTAGCAATGGAGTGTGACAAAAAGGGACTACAAATTAATTTTAAGAAAACTGAGTGCATGGTCATCAGCAAAAGATACAACCCAAAATGCCAAATACAGGTGGGAGATAACAGAATCAAGCAAGTACAAAAATTTAAGTACCTAGGAAGTGTTCTAACAGGAGATGGAAGGTGCGACACGGAGATTCGAAGGCGAATTGGCATGGCAAAGGACGCGTTTCAGAAGATGAGTAAAATACTAACATACAGGAAAATCTCAATAGAAACAAAGAAAAGAAGTATGCTACGGATATAGTGGACTGAGCATGCAAGCAACGATGAGATGTTGGAAAGAATGGCAACAAAAAGGAAATTTATACTGGGCATCAGGAAGAGACAACTGAAGTTTCTGGGACACGCAGAGGAAGGAGATCCTGGAGAACCTGATACTGACTGGTCAGATAGAAGGAAGGAAAGACAGAGGAAGCCAGCGGATAACATATTTGCAGGGTCTGATCAGGTGGATGACGGAACGGGGGTTGCCAGAAGCAACAGGAGCAAACATACACAATGGATAGAGAGACATGGAGAACCATGATCGCCTCCGTCCTGAAGGGACAGGGTACATAGAAGAAGAAGAAGAAGAAGAAGAAGAAGAAGAAGAATGTAAAATTTGCTTTCAGGGTTTGTTAATGGTTTACTTGATGCTACAAACTATCTCCACTTGGAATTAAATTAAACTAAATAATATATTAGTTTATATTGTGTAATTATTAGGCGGTATATGTCTTCAAATCTTTTATGTGGAGTGTCTGCTCAGAACATCAAGATTAGGGTCACTAGGGTTAAACTAAAAGCATATTATTATAAGTTTGAGGATAAATAGCAAGTGGTTTTTATATGAATTCAAATAGGGAATACATATCACGTTTCGCATATGATCTATATTTGATAATTGAAAATAAATCTTATCACAACAGAGTAAATGAAACGTGACTGGCTTGAAAGGTATTATTTCTAAATATTATTGGTAAATTAACGACTTTTTAATCTAATATCATATCTTATATATACGTAAAAGAAATCAATTTTCAGCGTTTTCACATCGATTCTGAAACTATGATGCCCGGTATAAACAACCGTTTATTGCTTTGAACAGATTGAGTTATTTTTCATCTAATCGAATATATGAAAGTCTTATATTCAAACAGCGTAAATGATGTAGTGGGTTGTTATCTCCGATACTTACATTTCATGTTATCTATTTTCTGTTGAAAAATAGCGAACAGTAATTGTAAGAAAAATAAGCGTCAATACCATATCAGTTCTCATATCTAAAATCTTCTAACGCTAATTTAACATACAGGATACTACAAACTAAAATCATTTTAGCTGGGAGAAACGACAATATTAAAGCATCCAGAGAGATTGATTGGTTTGTTTTTTTTATGATTTTTTTAAACTTATTTCAGGTTAAAAGCCAGACAATATTCTGCCTTGTAAGAATTTTGGCGGGTAATGATAATGATTTACTAATACAAGTCCTATTATTTAACGCATTGTTGGAAGAGAGAATATGGATTCATGCCTTTACCAAGAAAATTTGTGTGTAAGTGAATATAACGAATGATTTACTAATACAAGTCCTATTATTTAACGCATTGTTGGAAGAGAGAATGTGGATTCATGCCTTTACCAAGAAAATTTGTGTGTAAGTGAATATAACGAACATAGGCTCTCCAAGCTTGCACCATCTGTTTTACACAAAAAGACCCCATCTAAGTATTGATCAGACACGATGTTGCTTAACTATGGTGAACGAACAACACCCAATGTTTCAAAGTGATACTGCCAGAAGCTTGAATCCAGTAGAATTAATCAAAAACTTAATCTCAAATATAAGATGTAGGTTTTTTCTTATATCTGGCCAGGATTAGAGTTGCCGTGGACATTATAATCATTTATTTAATTTCATTTCGGTGTGAAATAACAATTAACATTATTAAAAAAAATATTATGAATCAAGAGAATCAAGCCTGACCTAACACCAGTCATGATGGATATAAATCCCCTTTAGGAAGCCTCGTGTCTTGAGCGTCTGTTAGGCTACAAATTACACACATTTTTACATTTACATAAAATCCCTCGCTTAAGAGGCAAAATGGTGGATTCTGTTTACAGCTTCAGCAAATACCTGACACTTGGTGCCATTCTCTAGTTTCAATTAGCCGGATAATTGAGTAACGTTGTCATGTTTGGACAAGTGTATCCCTGGTTTGAATTTCCAGTTTCAATAGAGTTCAAAATCCTCAATGCGTTTTGAGACAATTTCTTCTACCTTAGGATCCCACTGTCACGTTCGAGAGGTCGCAAGCCATCGCTTTTTCCATGGAAGGTATTTGAGGAAGTACATGTTTTAGTTCTACTAATTCTAATCTTCACGGCTAGGACCTACCAAGCTACGGACTATCACCGTTTATTCCGTATTCCATTATTTAGAAGTAAATTCACCTAGAGCAATTTCTTTTCGCTAACCACTACTCTGTGAATGCAATTAGTAAGCTATTTTTGGTGATCACTACAATCTTATCCTGCTCAAGTTAACCGTTAACTTTGCCACCTATCCGCATATATTGTGCCTCTTACTCTGTAAATTTGTACCATCCTTGTTCATTGCGTATTCCATTAGTGGGAAATAAGTTCCACTTGAGCAGCTTCTTCCGGCAAACAACTGCTCTGTTCAATCGATGCGCAAGAGCATGTTTTCCCGTTCATTAATTTCTTAATTAGTTTAATCTAGAGTTAACCGTAGTCTTACATCCCTATCCGCAAAAACTGTGCATGTTACTCAGTAACCCTGTATCATTGTTGTTTATGCGTTATATTATTAGTGGGAAGTAAATTCCACGAAAGCAGCTTCTTCCTGCGAACCAGTACAGCGTGAAACCAACTCCTAAGCCTTATCATGATAGAGCCTTGTGTTAACCGTTGAGTTTCCATCTATCCGCATAAATTAAACTTCTTATTCTGTGGAGGTTGGGTAATGAATATCGTCTCGCAATGAGAAATCGGAGAGACGAGTTATAATTTTACTGGAATTCGTTTTATGCACAAAAACGTGCGTCTGTCTTCTTGAATATGGTAAAAGTTAAGCCATTTTGTTTTTTATTTATTTTTATCCTCTTTTATTTTGCCCGTTTTTGTATAATTTCTAACTTTCATGTCTAATTTGAAGGATTTTTTTCCTAGCAGAAATCTCTTTGACTAGACTTAAGTTAAAACTTAGCAAGTCACTAACCTCTTTTTCTTTTTGTTTTTTTTTTCAATTGGAGTAGATAGACTAAACTCTCGCCCGGTTCACACTCCCCCCACGTCTATGGAACTGATGAAGAGGTTCATTCCTTGTTCCTTGTTTAGGATGTGGTTATCGGCTTTCTCTTATTCAATCTTTTCACCCTTTTCTTTTTTTTTTCATTTGTAGTAGATAGACTAAACTATCGTCCGGTTCACACTCCACCCACATCTAATGAATAGATGAAGAGGCTCATCCCTTGTTCCTTGTTTAGGATGTGGTTTCCGGCTTTCTCTTTTCCAATCTTTTCACTCTTTTTTTTTTCAATTGTAGTAGATAGACTAAACTATCGCCCGGTTCACACTCCACCCACGTCTATTGAATAGTTGAAGAGGCTCATCCTTTGTTCCCTGTTTAGGATGTGGTTCCCAGCTTTCTCTTTTCCAATCTTTTCATTCTTACGTAGCCCCCTGCGCTTCATTGGCGTTACCGCCTTGCTCGGGGTGTTATGATTAAAAAAAAATCATTTTGGAAAAGTATTGATCCATCTCTTCTCCCTCAAGCTATAAGTTGAATAGTCTTGGTTGACAAACGGTCTACCACAGAAACTAATGGCAACCTACTACAGGTAAATTTTTGCCCTAGTAACATTATGTCCCGGAAGCGACATAACTGATCAGTGTGTATAATGTATGGCAATTTACTGACACTTAACTGCACCTCGAGCGCTTCCAGGGCTTTGTAAAGTGTGAACGTCACTGAAAAGTATTTGGAGGGATAAAAAAAAATGTGTTAAGAGTGACAAGGAATAGGGTTAAGTGGAGGTCTATAATCGCCTACGTCCTGAAAGAACGTGGCACAGAAAGAAGAAATCTTTTTGTCTAAATGTTTACTAAGAAAATGAGAAAAATGAATTGACTTTTCCTGTGAACTGTACTATTTGAAATATAAAGCTAAAAAGAGTAGTCCAAATTATTAGAATAGTTTGAGCTGTGTTTTATTGAATAATGGTTTGATTGAACTCAGAATATTGAAGAAAATGCTGTTAGATGAATGGGTCTTGATGTCATTTGATAAAAGCGTCATGAGATGTCACTCTTACAATTCATATAGTGGTACTGACAACTTATACAAGTATAATTATTTGTAATCAGAGTTGGAGAAACATTTGGACATGTTGTCAGAGAAAGATAAATATAGATGAAAAAGAAGTTTTTGAGAAGTCAAACAAGAGGCAGAACAAAGACGTTGCTATTTACGGCTTTGTCGTAATATTCGACAGCGTCATTATTTTGTCATTCTTCTCCGATCTGATCGTCTGTCAACTTTTTCTTTTCTTTTCTTTTTCTTTTTACGCAGAGAATTCTCGTTTTCTGTTCATCTGCGTCCTTTCATTTCCTTCCAACGCTCCATGCTATCAATAGACACAGACAGAATCGTCAGCCTCGTCTACAGTAATGAACTTTTCTGTTCCAGATATCTTGCCATGTATCATACTCATTCCCGAGCCATCATTCAATCAAATTGACGTACAAAGTCGCTTTTATATCGATTGTGTCTTGAAACAATGCATAAATGCGAACAGGTTCATATGAACATGGTCATCTGTTTTTATAAAGTGTATCTATTTCATAAATAGTAGTTGTTCTGCGTAAACAATTTTGTACCATCACTTCTTAAAAAGAATGTTCCGATTTGGTTGCCGGATAGAGATGATACCCTGGGATAGGCATAAACCTCAAATGGAACCACTATATTGAATCCATAGCAAAATCTACTGCTAAGAAAGTTGGGTCACTGTGTCGATCCAGGATGTTTTTTCAGCCTGAATCCATCCTGCATATATACAAGTTAAACATCCGTCCGTGCATGGAGTAATGCTGCCATTTATGGTCAGGCGCCCCTGCCGTTCTCCTCAGTGTTCTTGACAGGCTCCAAAGGAGAGTCTGTAATGTGATAAGTAATGATCTGGCAGCTCAATTGCAGCCACTTCCCCTCCGTCGAAATGTGGCCCCCCTTTGTCTGTTCTATAAATACTTTTATGGCTTCTGCTCGGACGAACTTAAGTCACTGGTGCCTCCTCAACAGGTGTTTACTCGTGCAACCAGACTGGCAACTGGGTCCCATCCATTCACAGTCAGGTTAGCCAAATGCAGACGACAATTCTACTTCTGCAGCTTCTTCTTTCGCACTTCCCGCCTGTGGAACTCGATCCCATATTCTTGCTTTTCTGACGGCTACAACCTCCAGCAATTTAAATGCAATGTCAATACTCATCTATTAACCACTGGACCCTCTCTCCCCACCCCCATATATCCTTCTCTTTCTCTCCACCTATGTATCTGTCATCGCACCTGCTTTCTCAGCTTTCTATTGATCCTTTCTAACTAGTTTGTACTCCTCACTCTTTTCTAATTAATCGTTTTACATTTATGTAGCCCCCTGCACATCAGTGGCATTTCCGCCTTGCTTGGGGTGAAATGATTAAAAAAAATCAGATGAATGCACAAAATGTGACAGAAAGACGAGCAGAGAAGCTGAAAGTGTTGCTGTAACGAACAGTTCTAATCTGAAATAATTAATATGACGCTTTCACCATAAACATATCATTATCAAACTTAAATAATGACTCAGCAATTTTAACTCAGGGATTCATTCACTTGAGCTATCAATCTTTTGAAACAGATATGGAGTAATTTAACTGGAGTAGATAGGCTTAATTGGAGTAGATATACTAAACTATCGCCCAGTTCACACTCCACCCACATCTATTGAACAGTGAAGAGGCTCATCCCTTGTTCCCTGTTTTCGATGTGGTTTCCGGATTTGTCTTTTCCATTCTTTTTACCCTTACGTAGCCCCCTGTGCATCAGTGGTGTTATCGCCTTGCTTGGGGTGATATGATTAAAAAAAAAGATATTAACACATGTTCATATGTGTAAATACAAAGGGTAATGTACTCACGTACACGTTCTTCATATAAAAGCCCCGATCAAAAACTATTGGGACAGTGTTTGTTTTAACAAAGCTAAAGTACGTAGAGTGTAACCATTTCTCAAACATTGAACTTTAACTGCATATACACACTAAGTTGAAATGTTCTCGTTCATTTCTGTTCTCTATAGCACTTCTGTTCTCTATAGCAATGAAATTGCAAAGTGTGGTCGTCTCACCACACCATTAGAAACCATCGCTTGAGAAGCCGTTGTTGGTCTTGCACGACAATTTCCAGGTTTGACACCCACAATATTTACCAGATCTTGCATCTTGCAACTTTTCCTTTGTTCAGAAATCAAATTCCATTTGAAAAAAAAATGATTTCAAAATGTCAAGGAAATATAAGAGAATGCGACGAGGCAACAATTCTATCTAAAACACGGCTTCAAGAAAGGCTTCGATGAAGAGAAACAACGTTGGATCAAGTGTACAGTTTCAGAAAGAGACTACTACGAAGGATATTATATAGGTACCTCCAGTCAATTTTCTCTACCAAAATTTAAATTGAAATTTTTAAAAGAAATAAGTTATCTTCAAGCTTTAAAATTAGCTTTAATTGAAAGCCAACTGATTAAATTTACTAATTTCAGTAAGCGAAATACCCTGGTGTGTTTTAAACCGAAATTATATTGATCGGAATCAACCATTTTCTAAATTTAAAAAAAAATTAAAAATCTCAAAATTTCCGCAATTTTTCATCGATTGTAAACAGAAGCCAATTCTCGGTTTTAAAAATCTTACAAAAATAAAATACACCTCACTGACACATGATTTTCTTCAAATTACCAATTTAAACTTACTTTAGGTAGACTTGAAACAAGACTTACTTGCTTACTGCTTGAAAACATGTTTCAAAAAGCATTCCTCAATTACTGTAGACTTGTTATCACAGCTGTCAACACCTTATCAGGAGGCGAAAATGAATGTTTTACAGCAGCCGGCCAAAGTATGGAAGACGAATTTGGTATGAATCTTATTCATACAAATCGTTTTTTTTTATTTTTAACTATGGTAAAATTAAATATTTCACACACTTTTCAGCAATTATCCAATATTTGATGAAATTTTAGTTAGTTTAGCTTTGTAGGCTTACGTTTGAAGATGTTTTATGAAAAATAAAATTTAAAATCATATAAAACTTTCTTTTAAAAAATTTACAATTCAATAACAATGAAAATAACGTCAGAAATAGCTCAATAATTTATGAAATGTTATGGTAGTTATTAATTTATTTTATATCTATTTTCATATTATTTTCAGGTACCTCTACAAATCGTGAATTTCACTATCATTATTTTTTTAGCAGAATTAGATTTTCTAATTCTGCTAAAAAATAATAAAATAGGAATTAAAATATAAAAGTTGCTTTAAGGAATGACTTACAAAACAGGCTGTTGAATTTTATAAATATCTTGAAGAGACTTGAATCAGAATCAAAGCGTGGTTTATGACTTTTTCCATGTAAAGAGAATAATACAAAACACTTGTAAACCTCTAAAATAAATACGACCTCTATGGAAACGTGTTATGACCCCTATGGAACATCGTACTTAAATGAACATATTTATTTACACACAAAATTTATTTTTTTTATTATTATTTTAAAAGTATATGGGGAGAAAAAGTTTTATTATTTTTTTTTTTGATAGGCAGTATAATCATCAATTCTTAGATAATAAAAAAATCATACAGTTCTTTAAAAGTTTAAAAAAATTTTTTTTAAACTTTATGAATTATCGTAATAAAAAAATGAAAACAATTCTTTTAAAATTTTATTAGTAATCAAAATTTTTTTCTTCAGACTATAATGTCCTTCATTTTTATGAATTATTCCAGTAATTAAAAGCTTATGAAATTAAATTATATCAAAGTTTTATTGCATTTTTTATATTTCTCTTCGGAGCAGATTTTCGTATAGGGAATGATAATTTTAAATTAAAAAAAATAGATGATTTATATTTCCCGATGAGTTCTGCGTTTAACTAATAACAGAATAAATCGCAGAAAATTAAAATTTAATAAAATTTCATGAATTTACGTGGAGGGGGTAACAGAGTTAAAAACATTTTTCTTCAATATTTTAAAAATATAATACTTTCAAAAATAATTCTATTCATTTGTAAATGAGTACAGAAAGTTTCATTAAAATCCGACAATTATTTGATTTTTGCGAAAATTTCCCAATTAATGTCTTTGTTACCGAAAAAGTGAGTTATGTAAAATATTACGTAATCGATTGTAAACAGTTGTAAGATTTTCTGTAACGGTAACTCAAATCAAAACAAAATTTTCTGCCAAAATTTCGAACATGTTAAAAGGGATTAAAAAATTTTATAAAATAAATAAAAGTTACGTTGATCGCTCCTCTTAATAATATAAACATTTTGATAGAAAAAGTCCGTTTTATTAAGATTTGGACCTTTTTAAATTATACTATGCTGGATTTTTGCGATGTAATGAAGGTACATAAATTATATGACGAATTAATATGTGTTGTATTTTTCTTTTTATAACACCAGTTCCGATATCTTTTACCAGACATCCTAAAAACACACGCACATATATAAATAGTTGCGTTTTTGAAAAGTAATCGTTTTTTAATAAATGTTTCATTGAAGATCACTAAACGGTTCCTTTTTGTTTATCTTGCATTTTTATGATTGAAAAGTTGCCATGAGGTTATATTGCACTTTTATGATTGAAAGTTGCCATGAGGTTTCACAAATTTCGAAAAAATTAGAAACCATATAGCGAATCGTAGAAAACATTCAAAACGTTCAGATAGCATCGGAATATTCCAATTCATACAGTAGTTGCAGAATATCATCGTTACAAATTCTGAAACTAACACAAGGTTCATTACCAGAGATCTACATGTTCCAAGGGCACAAACCGCAATGGGCTGTATTCAAAACTAACGATACAACTTATTCATGATAAAGGAAAGTTTACGCAAACCCGAACAATGGTATATCCCCGATAAAACGATTACTAAACCATTTGAACCACGCAGAAACAAAAACATCCTTGGTATACGAAAAAAAAAATGAACCAGGATCAAAATACACAAATCGCAGATAGTTAAGGGTCAGTCAGTTAAGTGCCATACGTGATACACCCTTGGGAGATCATCTCTCGACAGAGACATGACTGACTGGGCAGAAGATTATCCCGCAGTAGGTTGCCATTGCTTTCTGCGGTAGACTGGTTGCCGACCAAGGCTACAGAACCCAATCTGTCCTGCTATTTAACCCATAACTGGAAGAAAGAGACAGATTAATACCTTTCCCAAGGGTATTTGCGCGCAAGTGAATGCAATGGATTCAACTGGAATTCGAACTCGGCTACCCGGTTTCTCGTTCCGAGCTGATATCCACTGTACCACAACACACATTTGGCAGATATCTATAGAAATTTTTGCAACGTACGCATATTTGTAAACCTAATTCATGACGAAAAAAAAGCCATATCATTTAAGGTTACAATTTTGAGATCGTTACTAGATGCCTTGCTAAAACAAGTATGGAAAAAAGAATATTTTTTGAACGGAAGTTATTTTGTTTCTTGTTTGTTTTAGAGATTCATTATTTCTATACCTATCAAGCGTTTCAAACAATTGCCTAAACCGTGTCTGTGTTCATCAAACGTAAACAGAATCTCTTCACTACGGCAGCTAGATTAGCACAACACTTGTACTAGTGTTTGCTTTTTCATTTTTCGGTAAAATTTATTTGGCTAAAATATTTCTGTTTGCAGATAATATTTTAATACTTTGGATGTTATTTTGTAGTCCTAAGATCAAGGCAAGCATAGATACATTCAAAATACACACAATTCCTCAATCTACGAAAGCCATAATAAGGCTCGAGGTTGATTTTGCTAAACTAGGCGAAACTTAGCTAAACATGGTACAAGTTTATGATATGGGGCGTTTAATTATGACTAGAATCAGTTAACAATTAAAATATATTAAAATCAGTACATTAATATTTGCTCTTTGGACGGATTCAAGAGAGTGTTTCTCTGTTTCCAGTTCTAATGTCAACGGTAAGAAAGATTCGACTTCTTAGGATAATTAAACGATAGAGCATTGTTGTTGTTATTATAGAAAAGTGGGTTCCATAACCGTTAAACACACTGTAAATCGATCTAGCATGCCGCGTTCAAATACTGGAATGGAGATAAAAATCCGTCTAATCTTATACATTTAAGAAGTTCGATCCTCACTAGGTAACTATTAAAAACAACTATTTTTCATATTTTGCATATTAATAACTAGATGACAAGAAAATAAAAAGAATGCAAACTAATCCATTCTACTCTAAACTTGAATACTTGAAGATTGTACAAATCTCGTCTTAGTAGTGTGTTTCATAGGTGATTTTCTAAGCGCCGCTTAATTGTGGCAAATGGCCGAAATTATGGGTTATCCAGTGAGGATAGAACTCACTACACAGTTGTAATATGTTCTAAGAAGACAAGATTGCTAGCCATAACACCACACCAAGGTGATCAAGGTGTCTGATCCATAGCGTAGCGATTTGCGGAAAGAAGTTTTTTTGGGTGGAACGTACTTCTCACCAATAAAATACGGAGAGAGTGTGGATGATTAGCTGCTATTTAAGTGTCATGGCGGGTCCTAGCCGTAAAGGCTATACTTGGTGGAACTAGGTGATGCAGTTCATCTGAGCTCTTTCAATGGCATTAGCAGTAGAGCAATGAAAGACTCGGCACATACCGCCTGTGAGAGAAATATTTTGGAGTATGAAATATAATCCTTCTTCAACAATGACTCGGAGACAATTTTCAGCTCTGTCAAGATTGGAAGGTGAATTCTGGGCAGCCGCTTCCCTGATATGTTAACGGTACTCCATTTTCGGTCTGATAAGGCTCTCATAAAAGTAGAGGATAATTTGACGAATACTTACTGAAGCGATATAGGGAGCTGACCATTTTACCTGCATCTTTAGCAATGGATCGTATATAAGAATTCCACTTGAGGCCGGGTGTGAATTTGTGGCCGGATATCCTTGAAGAGACATCCGTTTATCTTGACTGGTTGTAGTTCAGGATCAGATCGGTGGTGTTAGAAATATAACCAGTTTGCTTTTGGAAACATTGAATCTAAACTGCCATTTTTCTCCCACTGGAAATTTAGTTTTAAATCAAAAGATAGATCACCTGCCAATCTCTGATCGTAAAGACTTTTGGATGTTTGTCCGTATATCATCGTATCGTCAGCATAGATGTTTATAAATGATTGGATTATATTCTTAGATAGATTATTTATGTAAATCACAAAGAGGGTTAATCTGAGAAATGATCCTTGAGGAGGCCTGCGTTAGCCTTAAAGAATTTGCTATCAATAACTATCTTCAGAGATATAACTGTTAGGAAGTTTCTTTATAATAAAGAAAAATTTTTCACTAATTCCAAAGCAAGAGAGCTTGTGTAGCAAACTTTTTGCCACATCTTGTCTAACGTCATCATGATTACTAATGGTATGGTCCTTGCGATATGTGTGTCGACAAGTATCTCACTAATTCTGTGTGTAATGATAGTTAGAACATCAGCAGTAGATCGAACTGATCGAAACTTGTACTGTTCGTTGCACAAGAGGTTGTTACTACCTTAGTGCTCAATGAACTTATTGTTGATAATGGCCTTAAAAATTTACTTATGATACAATGAAGATCAATGGGTCTACACTGGGAAGGAAATCGTTTACTCCTGTTCTTGAATGCCGGACATACGGTTGCCATCTTCTACATGTGTGGTAAAGATTTCTTTCTCAAACAGCTGTTAAACAATTTTGAAAGAATCGGGGATAATTCTGCGTTGATATTCCTAAAGACAACCATTGGAATGTTATCTGACTCAGTGGCATTTTTTAAGGTTGAGGCTTTTGATAACTCAAGACACTTATTTTACGGAAATGATTATATTACTGAGGTTGTGATCAGTGAAATGTGAAAAGATCTGGAGGGGATGGACTTTATCATCTAACGTTAAGTTTGAGACAAATATCGAAGCAAAGATTTTCGTCTTGTATGTCAAGGACGCTATGACCTCTGGTTCATTTATGACAGTGAGAATGGCCGGTCTATTTATGATTTGCTTGGTGATCTTCCAGAATTCGCGAAATCTAATTTGATTGTTTTAATTGTTGATCTGGATAGCAGGCTCGTAGATGCAATTTGCGTTTTCTAGGTTTCTTATAGTGATTATGACTGAAAGAAGTAAGAGCCATACTGCACAATTCTTTTCGATAGACATTGAAGTAGAAGAGAGCCATGTCTGAAACACATTTATTACTGAACGAAGGCTGGCTGTATAGTTTTGCTGAAAATTTTTGTCTGGTGGTATATGGCACTCATTTCCAGAAATCAGCCATTTAAAGATTAGGACAACAGTTTTGGAAGCAGCATGTATTAAAAAAAGGTTTGGGTAGGAGATTCCTTTATATAGCACCAAAATCTGTCCCAGTCTGCGTTCGCTTAGCGCAAAACCGTTCTATGGAACGGTATATCATGAGATGCCATAGGTTTGGAGTCAATCTTCACAATTATTAGGGAATGATCAAATGAGCCAATGGGGAGAGTAAAAATTCGGGGTGCATTTCTCATGTCAAAATAATACACATTTCTTTCAAGTTCCGAACCAGAGACTTTAGGTAAAAAAAAATTGCACTGATCGTTTTTTGTAAAAAATATAAAAAATCACATAAAGCTCTTCATAATGTGTGAGCATATATTTTATATTTATTTAATGCATGGGCAACCAGGATTCCTATACTATCATTACTATTATAGTTAATCATAACACTGTTGCTGTTGATCACTTATTGAGTAATCAGTATTTACAATTCTCTTTGTCTGTTTCTAAGTTGTATATATCTACGATTTACTGTAAATGTAACATGTGAGGAACAGTTATCATTTTTAGAAACGGAGCTGGCATCTTTTATATTAATACGGATCGGGTCGGCTGGATCAGACCAGCCAAGAACATGCGATTTTCAGGTTTGCTTTTCTTTTTTTCTTCCCTCTTTTTTTTTCGACATGCAATCTTTTAAGGATTCCGGGGATATACGGTATAGAATCAACCAATACCATGGATTGGATTCCATTTGACCCGAGAAGTTTCCAAGCTGGCAAGTGATTTATTTCTTATTTTAAGCTAATAAAAGTTCCATTTTGTTATAATCAGAAATAAAGATTTTTTAATAATTTTAACCCAAGCAATACCGTAAGGCCTCTCACTGGAGGCGATAATTATTAGGTCACCTCAGTGTTTTAAAAAATGACGTATTTCCTACTAGTTTTAAGTATTTATTGCCAAGTGAATAATTGTAAATTAAAATACATGTTTCTTTTGTTAATACTGCACAATTACATGTGCATCAAATGAATTTATAAATATTTAATAATTATCTATATTACAAGTTTCAACAATGAAAGACTGAAGAAAATATAGAGTTATTCGGACGAGTTCATCTTTTCTTCTTTGACTTGTAAAATATTGCTAAGCAAACAAAAGAACTATTCTATTTTCGTTTAGAATTATCTACTTGTCAATAAATACTGAAAATAGTATGAAAGACATCATTTCTTTTAAAAACTGGGGTGACCTGATAATTATGGCCGGTAGTGTCTAGTACTAAGTAGGCTGTATTGAGTGAAATTTAACATGAAAGGAAATACTGAGAATATGGAGGATGAAGGAACGGACAAAATAAACGGTATTTAAGAAGACGGAAGATGGTGACTGAAACAAGACAAGAAACAAAACGTTTTGGGTATAAGTGTTGGTTTCATTTAGTGAGTTCAACAGTAAATGAGTAAAACCTAAATGTCATACTAATATTCTTCTTTATGTATCTTGTCCCTTCTCCACTAGTTTCTATCTCTTGTCGCTCTTAATATCTTTTGCCTTAGTATCTCTCCAAGACTCGGCTTTGCCTTCCATCTAGTCAGGATCTATTATATTAAATAATATTAGGACTTTTTCAGGAATCTAGAGATGAATAACAGAAGAACCATACCAGATGTGTCAGCAGTATTCAATGCACTGACGAATTTGTAAATGTGCAAGATAGTTTAACATGAAACAAAAAATATTTTGACACGGCACAGTGACCCATCCTTTCTTTGCAGTAGATGCATTTACTGATTCGATTTCGATTCGAAGTCAGTGGAAAACATGAAATCAAGAAGGCGCAGTATGTTTCTCTCGAGGGTCCTAGAATCAGCTATGCTGATGGTAGACACAAAAAAGCTTCTTTTTGGTTTTCGATTCTGACGAAAAACTTTTAAGCAGTAGAGAACAAATGAATTTGATATCAATGATAAAAATCTATGACAATCTGTGTTCTGGAAATTAAAACTGTATATCTTAGAGATAAACAATGTTTTTATCATATATATATATATATATATATACCGCGAGTAAAATTAATTTATAGCTGTTAACTGGTTGATAGTGCTAGCAAACTAAATTTAAGTTTGGGTTGCCTTCAAACTGATAAAATTTAGCTATAAATTCAATCTGGAAAATGCATAAGAGATAAAATTACTAACGCCAAAATATCTGATTTGTTAGGACATTAAATCATTGTGTAATTCAAATTGATTTAGATATTGGTGCATCTTTAGTTTCTTGCCGTTTCTTTAGTTAATTGCTGTTTCTCGTTATCTCAATAAATATGCATTTTTCAAGCTGATTTATCAAGAAATCATAATTTTTATTACCTGATCCTTCAACGCGATCGAATAACGTGTATTTCAGATTGTAAAACAGAACTAAGAATTGATTATTTTTTCTATAACAAAATAGCAAAGTATCGTGAGCAAATATGATTTACGATGCAAATAAGATTCAGGAAAGGCGGAATATTGAAAATAAAAAGAGAGAAATAGGCTTTTAACTGAAGGGATGGATAATTGAGTCCAATTAAGGAAGGTGAAAAGAACAAAAGAAGAAAAATACGTAGAACTAGGAGATAAATAGACTTTTTAAAATTGAATCATAACGAAGATAAAATGCAAAATGATAATGTTGTAAAAGGGAGACAATAATAAAATGAAGAAGGAGGAAAAGAAGGAGAGGACGAGGAGAAAAAGAAGAAGAAGAAGAAGAAGGAGGAGGAGGAATTTATGAAATAGATAAGAATTAACAGTATCAGTATTATAATATTACTTCTTATCAACTATATATTTCTAGTGCAGTGGATATCGACACGGAACGATAAATCGTGGAGCCGAGATCGAATCTCAATTAAATTCCTCACATTCACTTACATGGAGGAAAGGTACTAATCTGTCTCTTCACTCCGGTTATGGGCTAAATAATAAAACAGATTGGGTTCTATAGCCTTGGCTGAAAACCAGTTTACCGCAGAAAGCAATGGGAACCTACTGCGGGATAATCTTCTGCTCAGTCAGTCATGTTACTTTCGAGACATGATCGCCCAAAGCGTGTATCACGTATGGCACTTAACTTACTGTCTGATGCAAAAAATTATTATATCGCTTACAGGAGGAGGAGTCGTCTGCTGATAAGTAGAATACTTACAGAAAACAAAAGAGGGAAAACCATCAAAAACAGAAGAACATAAGGAGGTAAAAATAGATGGGAAATGAAGAAAAATGACTACTAACAAAGGCATCTGTAACTCTGATGCTTCTCATCAGAGTGAAAAATTCAGAAAATGATTCTGGGATTTAGAAAAAAAAATAGTTGAAAAAAAACTGCGAAAAAGGAAGACAGAATAGCGTATAAAACAAGCAGGAGGAAAAAGTAGCGTTTCTCTTTCTTTCTGAATTAATTATGTCTAAGTTTTGTTTTGGTGACGTGTAAAAAAATTGTCTGGTTTTGGCTGATTGATGAAGATTCTTTTTCGGTATCAACAGGAAAAGGAAAAACATGACAAATGAGCTAATATGGTGAATGTTTTATCATTGGTCAGAGATGTGTGTTTGCTTTTTTATAATATTTTGCTTTGCATATATAGTTTCATACCAGTCATTTTCTCTATGAGGTTTATTGAAAAAGTGCCAAACAATGTCAAAGCTAATAATTTTCTAGGAATGTTCACTTGTCATATCATTTGGGAAACATAACGGATTTCGTCGACTGGGAACGCCATTAAATAACTAATGTTGTCAGAAGGAAAAAAAAGGAAAAAGATTAAACGTTAAAAATCCGTGAATCTTTTAGTGCCAATCAATAAGAAAGAATTATTGTCTGCTAGTTTGATTACACGTTGACGTGATAATATTCCAGTCTAGTTATTCCAATGGTATTAAAGGTCAAAAAAAGTAATTTTAATCTTCTTTCTTTAGTTAACTTGCAAGTGGTTTACATATATGTGTGAATGGTTATCAAAACATAATTCTTAAAGGCAAATATGAATTTATCTATGTTTCTATTAGTACTGGATTTTTCTTCTTTTTTTTTTTTCATGCATCTTTCTCGTTCACCTCTCTTTTTCTCATCAAGAAAACTGAATGAAAGAGTGAAAACGCCGACAAAAACTTTGTATGAAGCTAAAACAAATTAAAAGCTAAAGAGGCGGTGTGTAAGAAAGGGATAACATAAATAAGAAACAAACACACAAACAAACAAAAAATAGGTGAAAATCTCCTAAACTCTCTCCCATTATTATTATTATTATTATTATTATTATTATTATTATTATTATTATGTCATTTTTCATCATATTTCAATTTTTGCTATGGTCGCACTACCAAGAAAGTCTGCGGGAAGACCTAAGGCAGGTCGTGGGGTGTTGTTATGGCTCCATTTCATGTATTTTTCTATCTTTCCTATCATCCCTAGCGTTACATAGACAAAGTTTTCCTTAGTGAGTGAGCTGTACTTAATAAGACATTTTTTGTATATCTCTTAAGCTGGGGTTTCCAGGGATTCTTTCAATGTGTCGTTTTGTTCCATTTTTTATCATTCCAAATGCACCTACTATCACTGACACAACTCTTGTTTTCAATTTCCACATTTTTTCTATTTCAATTTCCAGGTCTTTATATTTTGACAGTTTTTCAAATTCCTTGGTTGCTATGTTACAATCCGCTGGACAAGCCATATCAACTACTAGACAAGTTTTCTCTTTCTGGTTTTTAACCATAATGTCTGGCCTATTTGCTTCAATTTTTTTGTTTGTGTAGATGGTATAATCCCATAGAATGGTGACATCTTCTATTTCTGTAACCGGTATTGGGTGATGTCCATCCAGTGTTTGTTTACAGATTTTCCATAGTGTTTACACATTGTCCAATGTAAATATTGCCTCACGCTAAGGTGGCGATTTTTATATTCATTTGGGGCAAGTACACAACAGCCTGAGATTAGATGGTCTATTGTTTCTTGGTGTTTATCACAAAACCTGCATTTTGGATCTATATTAATATGTAGAATATTTGCCTGAAAGTTTCTCGTGAAAAGACTTTGGTCTTGCGCTGCAAGAATAAGGCCTTCAGTCTCAGACTTTAATCCAGATGCACGTAACCATCGATTTATCAACATCGAATTTATTGGCACGTTCTGGATATTGGCCATGCAGAGGTTTGTCTTGCCAGCATTGTTTGATATGTTCAAGAGCTTTATCTTTGGTTTTCATTTTCATATGTTTTGCTGCAATAGTTCGTTCTTGGCTTCTGTTTTGCTTTTCTACAGAATCTACTAACTGTAAATCTTGTTTGTATTTACTGCCTTCTTTTATTATTGAATATTTTTCTTTCTTTCTACATGTTGCCTTACTAATTGTATCATCCAATCCTTTGTTGTTTCTATGTGTGTTAGTAAGCCAATAGTTGTTGTTGTACGACAGTTCTAGCTGAATAAGACCTCTTCCACCTTCTTTACGGGGTATTATTATTATTATTATTATTATTATTATTATTATTACATCATTTTCATCCCATTTCGATATGGTTGCACTACTTACCAAGTCTGCTGAAAGACCTAAGGCAAGTCGTGGTGTGTTGTCATGGCCCCATTTTATTTGTTTTTCTTTCTCCCATTACGCCACTAGCGTTACATGGACAATGTTCTTCTTACTGTTTTGACTGTACTTATCAAGACATTATATATATATATATATATATATATATAGGTGGAATTTCAAGGGATTCTTTAAATATGTTATTTTGTTCCTTTGTTTATCTTTCCAAGTGCGCCTACTATCATTGGTACTATTCTTCTTTTAAATTTCCATATTTTTTCTATTTTAATTTCTAGGTATTTATACTTTGATAGTTTTTCAAATTCCTTAGTTGCTATGATAGGATCCGCTGGAAAATCCTTATAAATTAGTAGGCAGATTTTTCTTTTTGACAACAATGCCCGGCACATTGGCTTCAATTTTCTTGTTTGTGTAGATGGTTTAATCCGATACAATGGTGACATCTTTTATTTCTTCAAACGGTGCTGGGTAATTTCATGCCAGTGTTTCTTTACATATTTTTCAAAGTGTTTGCACATTTCCTGTGTAAATATTGCCTCTCTCTATCATGACTATTTTTATACTAATTTGGGGCAAGTACTGAATATCCTTATATTACATGGTCTATTGATTCCTGCTATTATTATTATTATTATTATTATTATTATTATTATTATTATTATTATTATTATTTTCTAATTATTTACTTTTATTTCAGTTGTGTAAATATTACTTTCCTGGCCCGAACAAGAGAAAAAAATTTTTTTAATCGTTTCACCCCAAGCAAGACATTCCACTGCCACTATTGCGCTTGGGGCTACATGGGGGAAGGTGATGAGAAAGAGTGGTTAAATATAGGAAATGTCAGAAGGGGAGTGATAGATAGTTGGGTGGGTGGGAAGAGTGTTTGAAAGAGTGGAAGCGAGTTAGTTTGTTAGGAGGTGTCTATTGACCTTACATTTAAACTCCTGGAGTTTTTTGAAGGGAATTCCACAGTCGGGAAGTGCGAGAAAAGAAACTGTTGGAGTAGAAGTTTTATCGGTTTCACTGTAAAAGGGTGGGATCTAGTTGCTAATCTAGTATCTAGTGCAAATTCAAACCTAGGGGGCACCAGTGTCCTAAGTTCATCGGAGCAGAAACCGTGAAAGTATTTATAGAAGAGACACAGGGAAGCCACGTCGCGCCGGTGAGAGAGACTACAAGCGGTCTGCTAAGTCGGTATCGATCACATTACAGACCCTCCGCTTTACCTTGTCGAGAAGACCAAGGAGAGTAGCAGGGGCACCCGACCATATATGGCAACACTATTCAATGCACCGGCGGATGGTAGATTTATAAATGTGCAGGAAAAATTCAGACGGAAAATAACTCCGGGCCCTGCACAGAGAACCGACTTTCATAGCAGCGGATTTAGCAATGGATTCGATATAGTCATTCCACTTAAGTTCCACTGAAAGTGTGAGACCAAGGAGGCGTAGTGTTTTACTCTCTGGGAGGCAAGCCTGGTTCATGCTAATAGGAGGTAGGTGCGATTGTCTATGATGATTAATTGATAGTAGCTTCGTTTCAGAAGCATTAAAATTTACGAGCCATTTCTTACCCCAGTCAACTACGGATTGAAGGTCCTTTCCAAGCTCGGCTGCAAGGTCAGCTTTGTCGCCCACACCAGATTTTTGATCGAGGCGAGAATAAACTGTGGTGTCATCGACGTACATACCTACTTGGGATCTTATGGTATCAGGGAGATCATTAATGTAGATCAGAAAGAGCGTATGACCTAGGATAGAGCCTTGAGGGACACCCGCGTTCGTATGGTAGTTCTGGGAGGCATGTCCGTTTAATACCACTTTCAATGTGCGGTTATATATGAATGACTGGGTTAGTTCAAAAATTGTCCAGCTATACCATAGCTCCGCAGTTTGCATAGAAGGCCAGCATGCCAAACTCTGTCGAATGGTTTAGAGATATCCAAGGCAACGGGTCGGGCTTCACCATTCCTGTCGAGTACCTGATATATGTACTCGGTGATTGTCGTTAGCATATCAGCTGTAGACCTGGTGAAGCGGAAACCATACTGCTTGTCCGAGAGCAGCCTGTGTGCTGTGAGATGCTGAACCACCTCGGCGTTGTTAATGGCTGATAATGGAAGAAGGCTGATAGGTCGGTAATTTGCGGGGTCCGAGGGTTCTCTAGTGTTTTTAAGAGCAGAAATGAAATAATGAAATTTTGTACTGATTGTACACTGATTATGGTACACTAACCATCAATTAAAGTTACACCACTAATAAAAATGGGTATATCATAACTGATTTTGTAAATATCAAAAAAGTATTAAATATAAATCTTTATTTGAAATATTTTGCATGCAAGCACTTCAAAACTTTAAGTTAATATTAATAGGCACTGAAAAACATTATTTAGGTAGGAAAAGGTACGGAAAATTAAACTGTAATTAAAATGGCGTCATTTGCACTGAGTAATATCTACCCATGGTTAGTGTTCTCCGGTTAGGATCACACACATATAGATGAAGCTCTTCGTAATAAGTGAGCTATACTTGTGAATACACCTTTTTGTATTTCTTTAAGGCATAAGTTACTCGGAATTACTTCACTGAGTCTATCGAAACACTTTCTAATCAATCCGAGGGATTCAACTACAAATGGAATTATTGATGTACTCCTGTTACACATTTTCAAGACTTTTTTGTATTTTGATCATGCTTTGATAATTTTTAGATACAAAATATTGTTGTTGTTCTGATAATAGAAAGGGATGAGAGAAAAATATAATTAGAAAAATGTTGGGGCGCTCTCCACCTTTTTCTACGGTAATGGACTGTTCTAAACACTACATAAAGTAGTAGTGATGATGCCTCGAGGAGTACCTCGAAAGTCAGTCGAAGAAGTAAGCTGAGTGAAAGAGTCAATCGGGGATTTCCGGAATTGAACCGGAAGTGTTCTATTTGTCAAACTCTTACGTCTCACGACAATACGTGTTCTGTATTCGACTAACCGCATCTTTTGTAAATACTTCTCTTCCTGGTAATACACCTACTTTATACTATTACTTTGTTTGTATTTATTAATGATAATACTGTACATGCAACAAAACTGAAAACATATCAAAGAATAAAAGTACAATAAAATTGAAAGGAGGAGAGTGATATCATACAGAAGAAAGAAAGAAAAAAGAAAGAAGAAAGAAAGAAAAAAGAAAGAAAGAAAGAAAAAAAGAAAAAAAGAAAGAAAAAAGAAAAAAGAAAGAAAAAAGAAAGAAAAGAGAAAAAGAAAGAAAAAAAGAAAAAAGGAAAAAAAGAAAGAAAAAGAAAAAAGAAAGAAAAAAAAGATAAGAAGAAAATAGAAAGAAAAAGAAAAAGATAAAAAGAAAAACGAAAGAAAAAAGAAAGATAAAAAGAAAAAAGAAAGAAAAGAGAGAAGAAAAAAGAAAAAAAGAAAAAAGAAGAAAAAAGAAAAGAAGAATAGATAGCTAGATAGATAGATAGATAGATAGATAGATAGAAAAACAGGAACTAATAGAAAGAAAGAAAGAAAGAAAGAAAGAAAGAAAGTCATTCTATTGCAACCCATTTTCTCATCATTTGCAACAATAACTTAAACTTTATAAATAGCCGGTAGTAAATATTAACAAATTAAAATAAAGATACCGTGTAAGAATATATTCGATAAAGAACCGATTTCAATTTAAAAAATATAGGAAATAGAAATATCTTATGGGAAATGTGCTAATCAAATTTCAGTAATGTCTCTGCCAAAGCAGTGATTGCATTCCTGATCGCTGCTTCTGGCTTTTCCATTCAGAGAAACCTTTTATCAAATAATCAGTCAGTCATCCATACGTGATACACACTTCAGCGATCATGTCTCAAAAGAGACATGACTGACTGGGCAGAAGATTTCCCCTCGGTTAGTTGCAATTACGTTCTCCTGTAGACTGGTTACCAACCAAGGCTATAGAACGCAATTTGCCCACTTATTTGACCCATAGCTGGATGGAAGAGACTGATTATTACCTTTCCCAAGGATATTTGTGCGAAAGTGAATGCAAATAATAATCTTCGGAAAACCAAGGTGTTATTGTTTGAAAAATCTGATTTTGTTTTGTAAGAATGTCAGCAAATGTTTGCGTTCTCAAGGCATAAATTTTATTTTGGAAATTGCTAAAAGTCACGGTGGAATGTGGCTAGAGTCTGTTGTATATAGAGGATGAACCATTAATGTTATAATTTTTTAAGCAGAAACCCACGAATTCTTGACGCACTCTGATTTTAATGATGGATGATCCAGTCCAACGTCAAAGTTCAGATCTTTTCTTGGGAACAGAGTTTCCAAACTTAGAAAAAACAAAATGAATGCAAGACCGGACCGATTACATTGCAAATATTTTTTGTATTTTTTTGGGAACCTCGAGATTAACATTAGTCGTTTTAACAATCTTTAAGAATAAGATATTTATCTGTATGTAAACAAAATTAATTTCCCAATAAAAAAACGAACCAGTATTTCAATTAAGACTTTACTTTAAACTAACTTTCTTAGATTGTTGTTTAATATGTACAAGCCTTTTATGTGAGGCATGCAGATATATTTGTCTATTAAGTGAACGTTTTGCTTCAATTACGTCTTGAAATCGTCTTTGTCGTCGTGGTCTTCGTCGTTCTCTTGCAAATCATTTTCATTCGAGAGATTTTTCGATTTTCCTAACGTATATTGAGCAGAAAGAGATTTATATAATACAAAGAGTATTCAATGAATCATAGATAATATTGAACATCAAAAATATAAAAGGAACAGGTTCATTGGCTTTTATTTTGAATGTGAATTCTTTATCTCCGCTTTATTGAATCTAATGTATCGTTTCATTACTTTTGTTTCACGATTAAAACTTTCTAAAAGTTGTCGTTTTTTTTTTGTTTTTTGTTTTTACGGAACGCAATACTAAAGCTAGTAACAATAAAAATCATCCGTAATAATAAAGCTAACAAATTGAAAAGAGAATTTTAAGTAGATGAAGAGTAAGTAAATCCTAATGCACATATATCATCGACGAAGAACCTAAAAACGAAGTCAAATTAAAAACATCAGAGCAGATGCAGGGATGATGAGAAAATAAACAACTTCATGGTTGATGCTTTAATCGTACAAAAAAAAAGGTGTAGACAAAATTCTTACCGATCAGTGAGCGCGTAGTACAGAAGTAAAAGCTAAAAACGAATGATTTATTCACTGTTTGCTAATTATAAATTATCAAACAAAAATGCAGAAATATAGTGTTAACTCGAAATGCACGTAGTGTGTTCAATATCCAGAAACGATTGAACATCTTGCACGGTGTTAGTACACACTGAATATAAAACTGGGAGAGATAGGGTGGGCCAATCACTGCACTGAAGAATATGCGACTTTTACGGGAAGAAAACTGCAAGAAACTGGTATGAACATGTTGTGGAGTAGTTTTCGCTCTGAAGTTTATAATCTGGCTATGTCGGTTGCTAATCGACTTAACGCACCTAAAATAAACATGGTAATCTTCCCCTGAAAGCTCACTCCTCAGTATTCGGCTAACTACCGACTGATATCAACTGCCTAGTAGTTCTACTGAACTCCAATAGAACTCTAAAGAACTCCTATGAACTTCCTAAGAACTTATTAACTCTTATTAATATAGGAGGGAGAGTCCATTAACTGGGGAATATGTGTGTTTCCTCATAAGAGAACATCACCCAGAACCGGTTACAGAGAATCGGACCTGTAAAATTTTTATGAGACATTACAACTCGCACACACAGAATAATCAATGCTAATCGACCTGACATCGTGAGCAAGAACACAAGAAACAGAATATACTTTCTTATTGACATTGCAGTCCCTGTGGATTATAATTAAATTTTGAAAATCTTCAGGAAAAGTATGAAAATGGAAATCTCAAAACTATTGAAAAGGAAATCTAAAAAATGTGGCACATGAGAATATCAATAACTCCTGTTGTAGTTGGAGCCCTTCGATTAATTGGAAAGGTTCTGATAAACTCATTGAAGTGATTCCTGAGAGGCCATGCCTTAAAAATGCAATGTTTTGTATTTCTTATAGACTAAACGAAATGCAAACAAATGTACTCACAAATAAAGCTCACATATTACGAATGGCTTTATCTGTGTAGAGCATTTGTGATAATAATAATAATAATAATAATAATAATAATAATAATAATAATAATAATAATAAAACGGGACCCTGTTTGTAAAAGACCGTTACCCAACATGCCGGGCAACTTTGGGTGGACTTTTGGACCCGTGCGTCACTCGTGGGAAAAACATGAAAAATACAAATAGAAATAAAAAGTCCAGTATGGCTCTTCCAGTGGATAAACAGGGAGCCCGTCCTTCAGGAGGTAACCTACCTGAGGTCGAAAAATCTGCCATAGGAACAAACTCCTACACAAAGAATGAATCTTCAGGTCCCCACAACCAGGATAATCCTAATGATGGTCCTGAAAATTCACCAGCTAGATCTACAACCGTATATTTAAAGAAAGAAAAAATAAAATGGTCTCTTGAGGAGTACAAAGTCGTTATGACTGCATTTCATGAAGCGTTACTCAAACCTCAAAAAAACATGACTCGCCAAACATATGACAATTTGGCGTGAAAAAGTTGGTCAAGCAAATAGAAAGTATATTGACGAAAATAAATTAGCCAATGTACGTAGGTACATTATTCGTAATAACCGACTGACAGAGGCTGAAATTAATGAAATTAAAAGAATTGTAACAAGAAGAGACGAATCAACAAAATATGAAAAGGAACCGGAATCAGAAATAAAAAGTAATAACATCAAACAAGCCACAGGTCATAATGTAGAAACCGTGAAACACGCAAATCACTGCGAAGATAATGCTGTAAGTTTAAGTGCTGGAAAGGTGTGACCTGAGTCAGTTAAAAGACAAAAATAAAACGAGTTCAGAACACATCGAAGATAATTATTTGGCGGAAAATAAGAACAATATACAGGAAGCCAAGATAGAAATAAAAAACCATCTAAGTCAAATACAAAATATTACAATGGAGGAACGAGAACAGCTCCCAAAATTACAACCAACAAAACATAACCTCCGAACTATTAAACTCTACAATGCAGCACTGAAATTAATACTAGATGAAGACACTCATACAAATCTCAACGAAGTAATATATGCATCAGCAACAGCAGCAACAAAAAAAATTGAATATCAAAATAAAAAGAAGGCAGTCTCGCAGACGTGAAGATCCACCTTGGAAAAGAAAAATAGAAAAAGAAATCGAACAACTTAGAAATGAACTATCAGTACTGGATGAACTGAGTAGAGGAATAAATGTAAGAACTAGGAAAAGCAGAAAAGCCGAAAGAAAATATAACATTAGGAATGAAAATGAAGTCTTATCAAATAAAGAAAAAATAAAGCAAAAAATCCAACTGAAGGCTCAAAGAATAAGACGCTATGAAAAAAGAGCAAGATTTTACAGACAAAACAAGATTTTTCAGACTGATACAAAGAGATTTTACAGGGAAATAGGTAAAAAAATAATTGAAGTGACAGTCCCCCCCAGAATGGAAGAAGTCACACAGTTCTGGGAAAAGATATGGGCTTGCCCTAACGAACATAGCAAGGAAGTACATTGGATTGCGCAAGAGATAGAACGAATGAAAAATAAACCAGAACAGACATGGTCTGGAATTACAGAAGATGATGTTAAATTTGCACTAAAAAACGCACACAATTGGAAATTCCCAGGTATAGATAAAATTCCTAACTTTTGGCTATATTATTTAAATGCAGCACATAAAAAAACTAGCCAAAGAACTTCAAGAAATGGTTGACGATCCCACTAAAATTCCTGCATGGATGACCAAAGGAATTACATTTCTTCTACCCAAGAATGGTGACACAAACAACCCGAAAAACTACAGACCAATTACATGTCTTCCGACAACATATAAACTATTAACATCTATTTTAACAAAACAGACATATTTATTCTTAGAAAGAAATGACATGATACCGCTTGAACAAAAAGGGTGCAAACGTGGCTGTTATGGTTGTAAAGACCAATTGCTAATTAACAAAATGATCCTGGAAAACTGCTACAGAACTAAGAAAAATCTTAGTACTGCCTGGATAGATTATCGAAAGGCATTCGATAGTGTGCCACATTCCTGGATTTTAAAGACTTTAAATATATACAAGATATCGCCCGTCATCATCAATTTCATCAAACAGTGCATGTCTATATGGAAAACAACCCTTTACCTCAATCATATAAATGGAACCTATAAGTCTGATGAAATAAACATCAAAAGAGGTATATTTCAAGGTGATTCTTTATCTCCCTTACTATTCTGCATATCATTTATAGCACTAACCAGTCAACTTAATAAGACAGAATGTGGTTATAAAATAGGCCAAAAGAAAATAAGCCATCTATTTTACATGGATGACTTAAAGTTATATGCTAAGAACGATAATGAGCTGGAAGGTCTTCTGCAAACTGTAAAATGCTTCAGCGAAGACATTGGAATGAAATTTAATTTGAATAAATGTGCTAAAGCTACAGTTTTACGTGGATCAATACAAGAAACATCCTCAATTAGCTTAGACTCTGCTGTAACAATAAAAGAATCGAAACCAGAAGAAGCTTATAAATACCTAGGTGTAAATGAGAGCGAAAACATTCACCATAAAAAAATGAAAGAAATAGTGCGTAAAGAGTACTATAGAAGGCTACGAATGATATTAAAAACTGAATTAAATTCACAGAACAGAGTTATGGCCATTAATAGCCTTGCAATCCCAGTTGTCCAATATAGCTTCAACATCTTAAACTTGACTCTAAATGACATCAGGCAAATGGATGCTAAAACAAGAAAGCTTCTTTCTAAGCATAAGATGCATCATCCAAAGGCTGATGTAGACCGTCTATACATACCCCGTAAAGAAGGTGGAAGAGGTCTTATTCAGCTGGAATTGTCATACAAGACAACAACTATTGGCTTACTAACATACATAGAAACAACAAAGGATTGGATGATACAATTAGTAAGACAACATGAAGAAAGAAAGAAAAAATATTCAATAATAAAAGAAGGCAGTAAATACAAACAAGATTTACAGTTAGTAGATTCTGTAGAAAAGCAAAACAGAAGCCAAGAACCAACTATTGCGGCAAAAAATGTGAAAATGAAAGCCAAAGATAAAGCTCTTGAACAGATGAAACAGCGCTGGCAAGACAAACCTCTGCATGGCCGAATATCCAGAACGTGCCAATAAATCCAATGTTGACAAAGTTAATACTCATCGATGGTTACGTGCATCTGGATTAAAGTCTGAAACTGAAGGCTTTATTCTTGCAGCACAAGACCAAAGTCTTTTCACTAGAAAATTTCAGGCAAATATTATGCATAATAATATGGATCCAAAATGCAGGTTTTGTGATAAACACCAAGAAACAATAGACCACCTAATCTCAGGCTGTTCTGTGCTTGCCCCAAATGAATATAAAAATCGCCACGATAGAGTTGGGCAATATTTACATTGGGCAATGTGCAAACATTATGGAAAAGCTGTAAACAAACACTGGTATGAACATCACCCAGCACCGGTTACAGAAATAGAAGATGTAACCATTCTATGGGATTACACCATCTACACAGACAGAAAAATTGAAGCAAACAGGCCAGACATTATTGTTAAAAACCAGAAGGAGAAAACTTGTCTATTAATTGATATGGCTTGTCCAGCTGATTGTAACATAGCAATCAAGGAATTTGAAAAACTGTCAAAATATAAAGACCTGGAAATTGAAATAGAAAAAATGTGGAAATTGAAAACAAGAGTTGTGCCAGTGATAGTAGGTGCATTTGGAATGATAAAAAATGGAACAAAACAACACATTGAAAGAATCCCTGGAAACCCCAGCTTAAGAGATATACAAAAAATTGTCTTATTAAGTACAGCCCATACACTAAGGAAATCTTTATCTATGTAATGCTGGGGATTATAGGGAAGATAGAAAAACATGAAATGGAGCCATAACAACACGCCACTACCTGCCTTAGGTCTCCCCGCAGGGAGACCATAGCAGAAATCGAAATATGAATAAAAATGACATAATAATAATAATATAAAATATAAATATCTAAAACCCGACATGACAGAGTGGGCTAATATCTGTCCTGGAAAATATGCATCTTTTACGGAAAATAAACTGCAAGAAACTGGTATGAACATCGCCCAGACCCGGTTAGAGAGTATCGCACCTGTAGTAAATTTTATGTAACTTTACAATAACCCAAGACAGAACAATCAAATCTAATCGCCCAGATATTATCAAACACAAAAACAGAATATGCTTTCGTATCGACATTGCACTTCCTGAAGATTGTAATGTATCTTGGAAAATCTTCAAAAGACAATTAAAATACAAGGATCGCGAATTGAAAATCTAAAAAATATGGCACATGGGCACAGGGACACAGGGATAATTCCAATTGTAATTGGAGCCCTCGGATTGATTGGAAAAGGTTTCCTGGTAGCACATTCCTGAATGAAATAAAAAAAAGGGTTTCCCAAGTACAGTACACATGTTACCAAGAACTTCATCGCTGTGTGCGAACTTACTTTGTTCCTTGTTTTTGTTTTTCGTTTTTTCTTTTTTTTTTAAATTATCAGTATAATCATGCTTTTCTAATCATGAAACCGTTTCTGATCTTAGGTCTCAGATTGGGACCCGGAAAAATAAGTAACTGAAATAAAAAAAATGCTATTAATATTATTATTATTATTATTATTATTAAGAAGATGATGAAAAATTAGAAGGTATCAGAATTACTTGTTGTTACA